>CM069442.1:89625915-90166525 GCA_035610835.1 Ophiura sarsii | reverse complement strand
CGTATGCTATCTGTTACAGCGGTTACTTTTAAGATCGCGTAGTAACGTATGCTTTCTGGTACAGGGCTTCCTTTAAAGATCACTAAGTAACGTATGCTTCCTGTTCCAGCGCTCCCTTTCAAGTAACATGCTTTCTGGTAAAGGGATAACTTTTAACATCACTCAGTATGCTTTATGATACAGGAATCCCTTTTATGATCATTCTAAAACGTATGCTTTCTAGTGCATGGCTCCCTTTTAAGATCACTTAGGGAGCGTTCATAAATACTTTGGTGGGGGGCTGGATAATTATAGGGGGCCAAAAGTGTTGATACTCTGCAAAGGGGGGGGGGGGGGGTCAAAACAGTTTTGAAAACCCCAACAGAGGGGGGGGGGGGGGGGTGGTGTCAAAAAAGTTTAAAACACTTATTAGTTTCCAAAATATTCTGGGGGCTTCGCCCCCAAACCCCTGCTTTACCTGTATGCACATTATTTACGGAACGTTCATAAATCAACGTAAACATAGCTAATTTGTTGGCGCGCTACGCGCGCAGATGACTACGGGCCTATTTTCATGTAGGCTAGCCCAGCTTAAAAAGTATGAAGGGCAAATTCATGTCTATAGCAAAAAAGATATCTTAAGCCAGGATATATAATTGGAGGGAGCATCCTAATTGGTTTCAAAACAGAGATCCGTGCATAAATATGTGAAGCTATTCAGGGGATTAAAGACCATGGCACTAAACCAAAGATACCTGCAATTAAAGTGGGAGTTCTGATTCACTCTAGATTCTACAACCTGCCCTCCTAGATGTGATGCGTCCATCAAAAATATAATGTGATACATGGTCAAAAAGAAATCCCATAAAATATATCATATCTATGTTCTCTGAACTTGATAATAATGAACGGGGACAAGAAGTTTCAGGTGCAGGCAGTAAAACAGGGGGGTCAAACAAGTTTGTAGCATGGCGAGAGGGGGGGGGGGGGTCAAAAATGTTGTGGCATGGCGAGAGGGGGGGGTCAAAAAGTTTTGATATACCAAAAATAAAATTATCTTCAACAAAATAAACGGTTGGGTATCTCTACACCACTTATAATGATTATCCGCCATTAGCGTAACTCGGGTCTTCAATGGGGGGGGGGGGGGGGGGGGGGGGGGCATGAGGGGAACAGGCATGTGATCAGGGGGGGGGGGCATTACCGACTATTTTGTTAATATTCTAGAGTTTACCATTTCATTACGCCCCTGCATGCCACTACCTAAAATGTGACTCATTTTGCACATTTAGGAATGTAATGTATATTATAACCTTTTCCTGCAATAAAACAACAACAAACAACGTTTTGGCGTTATTTTTTATTGGCAGAAACTCATACCACTGGAAAACCATGAAAGAATCAGTGGTAAAACGTACAAATTGAACTCCGTTCTGATTGGACTATAAAGTATTAACCCACTAAAACAGGCAGGCCTATCTCTTGATAGCAACGATCAATTTTAGTGATTCCTTTTTTGACATGAGCGGAGGAATATTATGCTCTTTGAATGCGTGCTTCATTGGTGTGGGCGTGTCATACTTATTTGTTTGGTCTTTTTTGGGGAAATATTCATTCCCATACAACTCTCATTGTTTGTGAAGCATTTAGGGATGTTTTCCTTGTTTTATCATTGCTCATGTCATGTTGCTTACCAAAAGAAAGTTTTATTATCAAAAAGAATTGAGGGCTCAGAAACAAAGTCAATTCAGTGGAACTACCAGTGTCATTAACAGCCAACTCTATAATATTCTAAACAAGAATTAGTATTGTGTTAAAACACATAATTGAGGGATGGGATACTATCTCAAAATGACTTGTGAGCAAGGCGGATAATTATCAGAGTTTTGTTTTCCTTCTCATTATCGCTGCTGATGAGCTGCTATGTTCTTGTGATTACATGCATTTCCCACTTTCTAATGAGGTTCATAATTAAGTGTCTCTTATTCATCGTTTGCTCCCAATAGAGTTGTTTACTTGGGCAGTTTAGTTTGCCCATTGAAAACAGATAATGGCACATTTTGGTTGAAACCCGGAGTTGCTGATCTTACATATGGGTTTGTTACTCATTTAAATGTGTCGTAATAAAAGGGAATGGGTAGGCTTTCAACTGCTTTGTGAGATGATATAAACCCGGTTACAAAATAACCCAATAACCAGTTGATTCCACCTTGCCCTCAATTCACTCTGCATCAAATATCAACTAGGTTTGGGAGAAGAAATTTTAGATAAAGCGTGATAAGGTCCTAGGCATGGATTAGTTACAAGGTAGTAATATAGAGTAAATCACTATAATTATATAATGCAGTTTATTAAAGGAAGTGTCCCGCAAGCATAACATTGAGCATTATTTGTTAGAAAAATAATTATCGAGCCGAAATCACATAATTATATAGAACAAAACACCATACTAGTCACAAAACTGAATAAAAACTGCCATCACTCAACATGCAATTTTTAAAATTCGCGGCGATCGAAAGTCCCGGTGTCGATGACGTCATGGGTAACGGTGCTCAAATTTGCGCATGTGCATTGTATAACTATGATATCATCGACACTGGGACTTTCGATCGCCGCGAAAATTAAAAAGTGCATGTTGAGAGATTGCGGTTTTTATTTGTTTTTGTCATAAGTGTGGTGTTTTTTTCTATATATTTATAAAAGTTGGGCTCGATAGTTATTTTTCTAACATATAATGCACACTTTTATGCTTGCGGGACACCTCCTGTAAATACTTGATGCATGGCTGGGACTCAAAATACACTTTTCCTGACATTTCCAACTAATAATTTGTGAATACTGAACCCAACTACTTCTAAATTGTTACCTCCTCAACATCAATTGTTTTACTTCTGGAAGATGATAAGAAATCACCTATTTCCTCCTAAGATGTAAAGAAAAGCCAATTAAGACATTTTATCTTGATATAGGCATGCATGCCTGCTATTTTATTATATCAGTGCCTCTTTTGAAAACATCACACATTATTTTGACAAAGCACAATCTTAATAAAACAGGATGATTATAATAACAAACGCACATGGATCATAGTAAATAAATATCAATTAACTGTACATTTGGTTTTAGTCTTATTCAAATTTACATGTTACAAAGACACTTTTATGATAATGACAAAGCCTTTTTATAGTGAATGATTGGTTACTTACATGCGATAATAATCTAACTAGCCAAACAAAAATCAACATATCTCGATCATTGAATAGCTTAGCAATTATTTTTTAAAACTTTCTTTGATTGGTTCGATAGAGAATAAAGCTCTCCTTGAAACCAATTAAAATAGTTGAAAGTGAAGAGGCTCACATGAGCATTAAAACTATGTCATTCATTATTACATGTACCGTATGTAATAACAGGATTTATTTGGATAACTAAAATGTAATTAAACCCTAAGACTAATGATATGACTTTACAATTTAAAAGGAGGACCCTCTGGAGATTTCATGATATCTAAACCAACAGTATTGATTGCAAATAGGATTTCATTCACTTACAAGTTCCAAATATTGGTCAGATTTTGTTCAGGGGTCGACACTTGGTAAACAAGATGACTTGGAACCAGATGAAGGAATACTATGCACCAAGTTAATATACAATATGTTATCTACTTGTGACAGATTGTTGTTAACATGCATACTGATCTTAGAAATGCATACTGATCTTAGAAATTACTTCTAGAAACACTAGAACCAGAAGTACTGACTTCATTGAAGATATATGGTAGTATCAGGTAGTAGTACCCATTAAAAATGAATTCTAAGTCTGCTTGTATCAATATGCTCATCCTAAACACATTCGGAGAATTAAAGCCAAATCTATGGGGAAAAGGTTAACAATTTATTTCTAGATATTTATACAATGGAGGTTTAATATAAAAAATAATTGACTTGAATTCTCCGCTGCTATTTTCAGATATAACAATAGTGTATGTAGTTATTGTAATTAGTTGCATTTCTCTAAGATTTCATGTTAATCATATTCGATTTGATTAGTAGTTAATCTTCCCTAGTGTGACTGAAGTTCAAACAGATAAAAAAAAAAAAACACCTGACAAAGAATACCATGTACGCTTAGCCGGATTTGAACCGGCGACCTTCGTATTATACATACATACGATGCTCTTACCCTCTGAGCTATAAGTGATTGCCTGGCCAAAGAACAGGTTTCTTTTATTTCAATGTGTGTCACTGTCAATGCCTGTCACACTAGGAGAGATCACATTATAATCTACTTTATATGCTATATTATAACTACAACTATACAAAGTATCAGTGGCTGTAATAGTCAATGGATCTACGGCTCATAATCTCCTGGCCACAGTTCGACATACGCAGGCGAACTTCGATCAGGCTGCGCCCGCATGCTTGAAAACTCACAAAATACCGCTAACCAATCAGAGCCGTAAGGTCGAGGTGACGTATTGCGCACCACGGATGTCCATTGCACCGTTTTTGGGCGAGGTTGAACTTGCGTACTTACGCGAGTTCATCCTCATGTGACGTGCGTCCATCATCACTTGATGATTTGCCCTCCTTGTAACCACAGGTTATAGCCATTATATTGAGCTTTACATTGGACATGCACAAGGGATTGAGATTGAACCAGAAGCTACCTTTTACACAAATTTTTCCTTCAGACCCACATGCAATTTGTCACATACCAGGCTAAAACCTCAAAATATACTATCCTGATGATTTGTAAAACAGAATAACCAGGGGTCATTTCCAATATAAAAGCTTACATAATAATATTTTAAGGTTTATAAGACATATTTGTTGCCCCCTGCTCATGTTTATTTCAAGCCCTGACATACACAGATGATATAGTGTATAAATATCAATAATGTGGTATGACATTCAACTGTAGCCCGCATCAGGAACTAGTATCAGGATTTTTATAAGTATGAGATATGACTGGTCTCATTACATTTCAAAATCATGATTACCTCAGTGTAATACTACTATTCACTTAATGTTAAAATTTAATGAAGCTTAACAGCTTGAGAGTTAACCAATTACCAACCCGTGCATGCCTGGTTTTGTTGAAGCATGTCACATAAGTATGGAAATTGCTATAATGGATACTCTTATCACAAACTATTATGTATCTATGTTCACATAGAGTACAAGATACATATTGCTCTTTTTTGATGTCAATTTCAGCATCTAGACTCATCAGTGTGGTATACTTTACACGATCTGAAGTATACAATGTGATACTAGTGTGTTCCAGTGGAATATGCATCATTTATATGTAAATACTGGGATTTATCTTTGATCACTTAATTACATATTCCAGCACACAGGCATCATGAAGCAGATCATAAGCTGTTCTCAATGGAATACACTGATGTCACAATCACAGTTCAGATGGTATGAACATGGTACCTATTTGGCAACTTGGATGTTAGAGTATATTCAGAGTATTGAGGGCTAGAGTATACATACACTTTTACATGACAAGAAATAAGTGCTTGTTAGATATTTGTATTACATATGTGTTTATACCTATATAACAGAAGCATGAGAAATAAACCAATCAAATATAAGACTTGATAAAGAATCTTATAGCAGAAAACAAAATAAATTTTGAATTTCTTTTAATTTTATGCTGAGTGAAAAAAGTTGGAAAATGCATTGTTGTGCTGACTCTAGCGCTTCACTAGCAGCAAGACTTAAACTCTCTTGAGAAGTTGCAATTGAAATAGTTGAACATAATAAAATATTGATTAAAACAAAAGTTTGATTACAGTTTCAGTACAGTACATCTGTGATGTTATATGTGAGTGAAACAACAATGTGAAGTCTATGAGTGGATATTTTAACACAGCCAATATATTTATACCTTGCAATTTCTGTTATAATATCTACACACTTTTGGAATATAATTGCATTCAAAATGTATGCTAGCAAAAGAATGAAGAGTGGAAAATGTCAACTTGAATAGTTATTACAAAACTGTTTCTGTACACAATGTACAACTATGGTATTAACATTCATTATCCTTAATGAAAGAGTCACTAACATTGCAGTCTATCTCATCGTCTGCACAAACAAGATTTTGATGAATAGGAAGGAGTACATATTTAACATTCAGGTAGGTAATCTGAAATCTGATAGCAGGTAATTATCTGTACGAGGCATCACTGTCAACAATACTCATATACGGTAGGGTGTAAAATGAAATTCTGATACCAGTAGCTTAAGGTTGTTTTGGTATTTGTATGCATCTCAATGCATAATGATTCATATAGATCACCTGGTTTTACATTTTACAAGACACAATAACAGTGATGATATACTGGTATAATTCATACTATAAAGACATCTAATACATGATTGGATTAAGATGGTTATCAGTACATATCTCAGTTGCATTTCATTTAGGTACTCAACATGCTGATACTTCTACTCGTTTTGAAGAACACTTGACCGGCAGTAACTTGATGTAAGTTGTGGTTTTATTTCTTGAGAGAGCTCTTTATTCTATCCAGTCTCTTCTTTAAGTCTTCAACATTGTGGTCTTGTGATTGGGTTTGTTGTGATGCTTGCACGTTGCTGGAGCTTGAGCCAAGGGATATCTGTATTAAGAGAAACGATATGGTGACACAGAGTTATTATACAAAGCACAGATTAATTGGAACCATGGCGAAAAGGCCTTTTGGGCGATTGGTATAAAAAGGTAATGTACAGGCAAACCCAATCCTGTCTGATTGTTGAGTTAATGTTGTCAAAGTATTTCAGAGTTATGTCTGAGTATACATACAGTTTTATGAAGTGAATGCAAGTAAAAAAAGCATGAAAAAAGTCCTAATTTATCAGGTCCATGACTGATTAAACACATAATCCATTTTTGAAGATACAATGTATTCAGTCATAGACTTGGTGCATAGTAAACCTTTATGAAATGGGCACATCATTTCAATAAAAACTATCAAAAATAATGCGAGTCCCCTGGAAAATGATCACACATTTTACATAGGCCACCAAAAAACCCCGTTTCTACAGGCATGACTTTTTTGTCATCTATGTGATCATTTGTCTAATTTGTTATCATTTCAATGGACTTTTATAGACAGTTGAATTATTAAAATATTACCACAACCAACTTATAGTCATCAGGGTTGCAGCCAGAGCATTTTGAGTGCCGGGCTCAATATTTCGCTATTTGGGCTCAATTATTTCGCTATTTGGTTACATAATTCTCGCGGCTCAGGGGCCGGGATGTTTTTAGGCTTTTTTTAATGCACTTTGAGGGTTCCTGCCACATAATTTCTTGTTTTATGAGGCAGTTTAATGATTTTATCCACAAATTGTAAAAAAACCCAAAAAAAACCAATTTAGAGTGCCGGGCGGCCAGCCCAATTCAGGGCCCAGCGCCGGGCGGGCTAGCCCAGTGGCGGGCCCGCCCGGCATAGCTACAACCCTGATAGTCATTATATAATACAAATTAAGTATTAAATAATCAAGAACATGAAATGCGAAAAATAGTAAACCATGCATTAAAATGTTGGTTTTAAACATAAGGTCATAAACAAACAGCTTCACTACTAAAGTATTGTATTTCATTTTGTAATACCCAACAATACACAATAAATCTGAAAACCTGTCAGTTATATACAATGTGGTATATACGAGGGGGTATCAAAAAGTTTTAGAAATCACCCAGAAGTGAAGGAGCCAGAAACTTTATTTTGATATGTGATTCTTCAGACATCTTTACATAGTTCACTATGCAAAATCACAGATTTCTCCCACTTTTTATTACCTGTCCACAGACCGCCATTGTAGAGATCGTCAGATTGACCACCATTGATTGATCCTCAGTTTGCCTCAGATTGTGTTATTCCCAAAACAGCAACAAATAGTTTAAAGTGTTGACAGAAAGGGTCAAAGGTCATGTAGGGGTCATCAGATGTCAATCTGTGTACACCCCATGTTACCCATAGTATTATTGTCACCAAGCTTGTTTGTAATGACATTTGACCCCTTTCTGTCAAAAATTTAAACTATTTATTGCTGTTTTTGGGAATAACACAATCTGAGGCAATCTGAGAATCAATTAATGGCGGTCAATCTGAGGATCTCTACAATGGCAGTCTGTGGACAGGTAAAAAAATGTAGGAGAAATGTGTGACTTTGCACAGGGACTGTGTAAAGATGTCTGGCTCCTTCACTTCTGGGTGATTTCTAAAACTTTATGATACCCCTCGTATCTTGATAATTCCATACACCTATTGATCGCCAGAGTCAATTACAATAATATACTCTGCAATATACAACTTAGCTTAATGGATGGCAAATATGTATATTATAATGCACATTTTGTGTGTGAAATTAAAGCACTTCAAAAGGTACAGCAGCATTTAAATATGAAGATACACACAGCAAAACAAAATGGAGATGGAGTACCAGTATCCCAGTAAACAGGCATTACAAAAATTCAATTGCAATTAAAAACCATGTACGTTACATCAATATTTCCCTCGTTCCCATGAAAACCATATCAAGGACATGTTAATAAAGAAATAATGTATTTTCAATAAGATTAGTGGTGCTGAAAGAAAATATGGAAATAAGTAAAATACACAAACATAACACCAAATCAAATGTGCATAAATCCAATGGATAATACCAGTAGCAGAGAGGATGGAGAATCTGGATAATACCAGTTAGGGTGGGGAATCTGCTGAAAGAAAATTGGTATTACCGATGGTACTGCATGACTTAATATTGACTGCGAATGTATTGAATTATTCTATGATAATCCATATTGATCATGTGCCTAACAGATAGAAAATACCCTTTTTGAATAATTTGCCTGCAAAATTAGCATTGACCAGTCCCTGAACATAACGTGTCAACCCTTGCTGATTTGTTTTACAGGTCAGGTTCTCTCAACCGGAATCATGATACCTGCTTATGGTATAAAAACATTCCACAATAATCAGGTCAATTGATGTGTTCACCCTATTTAGCCCTGAATGCTAACAATACTACTCTACTAGGCTCTGGTGTGCACAATGCCAAGGAAAATCTTAAGATTTTGCAAATTTCTTCCTTAGCTCAGTTAGATAGGGGCCAGACTACCACGCAGCTGACCCGAGTTTGATCCCATTCGCTGGCACAGCCGCATATTACCCCAAGTTTAACCTGTTTTTCTCCCCTGATGTTTCTGCTATTCTCAAAAGGGGCAACTTATCTTTATAAATAGGGAGATAACGCAATGTAATCGAAGTTTGCATTTCATCTTTTACCTGATGTGATGTGCTGTTTACCATGTCACACATAATCTTACCTTGTTTGAGCAGATTTGTATAGCAACAACGTAACAAAATTGCTACACACAGCATGAGTGCAGGTGTTTTAAAGCTTTTGTGGATTGACATTGGCATTTGAAGCAAACATAGCTTTTCTAGGTGAGGATATAACTTCAATGATGTCTGGTTATTTTCCAGCACTAATGTTGACTAATGTTGTGAAAGAGGATTGAGGTAGGATAACAACTCAAAAATGTGACTTTTGAAAATAGCATCAAATTTATTTTGTTCACTGAGTATGAATACCTCATTTGAGATTTATTAAATCCAAAACTCAAGATGAAAATAACCCATGCAAGACTTAAAGGTGTATGTTCCGATCACTTATTTGGGGCTATGATTTTTTTTCTTCACATCAAGATATTTTGATATCAGAAGAATCCCCATATTTTTCTCATTATGACTGTAAAATCTTAGGGGCCAGAAATTTTCCATTTAGAAATGATAGGCTAAAATGTGGTGAATTACTGCCAAAGGAACCACCAGTTTGTGTACTACTCAATGGGCAAATTTCTTGTGACCTTGTGCTTCTAAAATAAGAACCATTGGAGTTATGCAAACTTTAGAATGCGACAATCTTAAGAATGACCTTTCATGTAAAATAGAAAATATCAAGTTGAAAATCGATCCAGCAATCAGAACATTTACCTTTAAGAGTGTGTGTAAAGCAAGCAAAATATGAAACTTTAAGCTTGAAATAGCATTTGACCAGTATGGAATAATTGAAGTAAATACATCAAAACAAATATATATGTGATCAATTTTGTTGTGATAAAAATGCTGCACAAAGTGGCTCTGTGGGGGGTATGGGGTCCTATACATTTGAGCGCATGCTTTGGATTTTAAACGTTTAACTAAATTACCAATAAGGATGTGTACCAAACAGGACTAGCTTCAACTTGGTGCTGGTAAAGCAAATCTAGGTAATCAGATATCGGGGGAAGTACAAGCATAACAGGATTTTGGTGTAAATCGCTAAACTTAAGGAGAGTATTTTTAACAACCCAGCAGAAGCTTACTTGAGGTTTATGGGATCGATTATCTCAGAAACATAAAATAGTATGGTATGGTATTGCTGGATATCAGCCAACATAGCCAAACTTGCATAGAAAGAGGTAGCCCAATATTTGACACGGCTGGTTTCATAGGACAAATGTAAAATAAGACAATTTGTCTAAATGACACTATTCACAGTCCGGCTGATGTGACACAGACTCACTGAGGGGAAATCAAGTGTACACATATGTGCAGAACGCGTCTCATGGAACAACAGGCAGTGAATCAAAGTAAATTCTGGGTAATTAATCGGCAAAGGGGACAGTAAGCCTGGATGCCCTACCAAGAGAATACTCAACTTGTCAACTTCTGTGCAGTGACTGCATAGCATTTTCCACTGACTGATATAGCACTTTTAAAGCACAAAGCTGTAGTCTTTGTGTATACACCAGTGTAATATTAGAATCAATGTACACTAGCAAGCTGCATGCCCTGGAATTTGTTTTGACATCATTGCGCAGAGAAGAGATAGATCAAATGAGTAAAAGATGACTAGTTTTGTCTTCAAATTGGGCTACCTACTTGTGGGGTTTGGTAAATAGGTTAAACTGCCCTAGAGACAACAGGATTATCATTTTAATGATCACTGCATGTACTGCATTTTGCGTGTTATAAAGCAAAAGCTGTTGCAGACACACGCACATCACAAATGGATAAACACTGCAAAAAAGCACCCATCTTACCCTTTCAGGTTGATACAATCCTGGTATAGAAACACTACCACTCGACTATGTACATGCATACAAAAGTAGTAGTTTAAAAAAGATTAGTCTAGGTACTAATGTACACAAATTACAACACAACTAAATAAGATGATTTTAACTATTGAACATTTGAAAAAACAAAATGTGTGAAATTATCACAGTAAATGAGTTGGAATAATATTAACAACAATGATATATCATTTTATGTTTCAGCAATCAAGAACCGGTTTCTCATTGACTCTTGGTTAGAATGCACATTATTTTGTCAAGCCATCTTAACGTTTCAATTGAAGGTATAGAGGTAATCCATGTATCGGCCATATTTGCTGGAGCTAAAGTCTGTTTCAGAATTTGAAAAGACCAGCACCACAGATATCTAAATCTTTGACAAACACACAT
This sequence comes from Ophiura sarsii, assembly GCA_035610835.1. Classification (NCBI taxonomy): domain Eukaryota; kingdom Metazoa; phylum Echinodermata; class Ophiuroidea; order Amphilepidida; family Ophiuridae; genus Ophiura; species Ophiura sarsii. Next base: position 90,155,011 of record CM069442.1, on the reverse strand, counting down.
GTTAACCCTAACCAGTAAAGCTAGTTTTTTGTGCGTATCGGGGGGAGGGGGGAAAAAGTGCTATTTTTTTGACCCGAAAAATCACCCAGCACCCCCCGGGATTCGATCGCCGGACCATCCGCACCAAAGTCTGTCCCTCTACCGACTGAGCTAACTCCCCAGGTCATATGCGGCCACAAACTCCGTGGCCACATATGCCTGCGGTAGGTGACGTCATCGCGGCAATGCAGCAGCACGTGCCCGGAGATAGTTTCTGGCAGTGAGATTTAGTGAGATTCAGTGCGGTTAGGGTTATTGGATACCTGTTTCAAAATAACCCATCAAATATCTTGGGCATTCTTTGAACAGTAACACTTGTATTGAAGGTTGTACATTGAATTGGTCTGAATAACAAATACTACGGGAACGAGAACCTTTTGTTGCGGACACGCATGAGTGAAGTGGATTCCCTCTATTACCAATATCGAGGTCATTCACCAGGTTGTATTGAATGGGGAGGGTTGTGGGTCCGAGCTGTATGTTCACAGCTAAGGCCAAATAAAAAATATAGTAGTTTCTCGTCCCCGCGCACATCCGTTTTGGCTGCCGCATTCCAATTTTTTTTTTTTTTAAATTTTTTTTTTTTTTTAATTTTTTTTTTTAATTTTTTTTAATTTTTTTTTTTAATTTCAAGATCACACTGATGTTGTTAATGGAGAACGTGTCAATATTTAAAAAAAACCTGTGTTACAATCAAAAAACAACACAACAGGCGAAATGTACTCATTTTAAGGTTATAAAGCTAGTCTTAGAAAAGTGGCGGCCATTTTGAAGCAAAAACATTTCCACCATGTTGGAAAAAGCGAAACCAGTTTTGGAAAAAGGGGCATCCGCCATCTTGGATCCGCCATTTTGGAAAAAAAAAAAAAAAAAAAAAAAAAACTGCCCTCATCCTCCATTTTTCAAAAAGTTGGGACGAGAAACTAGTTTTATTTTTTATTTGGCCTAATCCAAAACATGAAAGGTCTCTAACAAAAGCAAGTTCTCTAACAATAAAACATGAATAAAATAGTGTCCTTCCTTTTACAATAGTGCATTTTTTTTATTACAAGCTGTAATTTGATAAACCCACAACCAAAGGCATTTATAGACATCACACAGCAAATTTAAAACAAAAGTTATACAACTTTTAACACATGCATAATCCACTGTGATCTCTCTCTCCACACGTTTAAATATTAAATTGCATCTAAAAGCAAGATTTTAAAATAAATTATTGAATGTGGATAAAAGCTATAGGCAGTTTGGGTATCAGAGCTCAAGTATGCACTGCAATCGTTCAGATCAATATCCATTTAATTCTTCAGACACTAACACTTCTACAGTTGCCTTATGGAACCTTTATTCCTGGTGATGTGCATATTTTGCATAAATGTGTGTTAATACACACATGTTATTGCTCACTAAGTTTGCAAAAAGAATTTGGTTATACATCAGAGATAAATTATTAGGATAACAACTACATGTGAAGCTCATGTGAAGCTATTAGTGCTCTTCTGAATGCACAATAAAAAAAGATAATATTGAAATATTGTCTTCTAGAGAATGACCAGATTGATTCAACTTGGAATTACTTAGCTCCTATACTCATTCATTTATTTCACTGCCTCTGTGAATTCAAAATATTAAATTCCTGTTCCAGTTCAAAAGGGAACAAATAGGTACTACCTATACCTATAGTAAAAAGAATCACATACAATGTTATCGTGAGAGCACACAAGACACAAATGATTTAAGCTATGTAAAGTAAGTTAGTTAGGGGTTCAATAAGGTTTCGGAGTTGTTTATCTTGAATCGACAACGGTAAGACGGGTTTATTTTGCGAGGGCGCCCGAGCAAAATAAACCTGTCTTACCGTTGTCGATTCAAGATAAATAATGACGAAGACCTTGTTGAACCCCGTTCAACAACGACCAAACATATTTACATCATTCATATGTGAATAGCGTTTTGGAAAATTGATGAAAACAAGTAAAAAACGTGGTTTAATAGGCTTAATTTGACATTAAAAAAATAGCTGCTCTTTGAGAAACGGAACAAAATGTTTACGTTTTATTATAATTAGGCCCTTATTTGGACATCGTCCGTTCCCTGTAAATGGGCGAGGGAACTTCTGAATGGGATGGGTTACAAAAGGTAAACATTAGAGAAGACAAATTATTGCGCAAGTAATTGTGGAATTTAAAATATTTTGTAAATAGCATTTTATTCACACACCACCTTTAACATTCAGAGAAAAATTAAATCAAGAATGTGTTTAATTTACATAACACATTTTGATATATGTTTACAGAATATTTGTATCAAATTAGACACACCCCTCCATTTCAATAGTGGTACGGTCCAAATAGATCTGAGGGTTGTCATTTCACCGCGCGATGATACAAAATCGCGATTCTCTTGTGCTGGGTAGCGACCGTTTCGGCTAAAATTGTGGCTTTAGGAATGGTCCGTGACATATGGCCCTCGCCAAAAATATTTTCCTCGGGGATATAGCTACATTTTGGTATATAAAGCTGTTTGCTAACTTTAAGGATCGCATGGCGAAATGCATTTATACGCCGAAAAAACGGGCGAAAGAATGAACACATTTTGCGAACATTTGTTGTTTGTTTACAATTTTGCATCGATGCATGGTTTCCAAATAAGGTTCGCCATCCTATTAATTTGCATATGAAGTGTGGGTTTATCTCAAATCAACAACGCTTTGTTACTGTAATAAGGTATGGGGGAGTTGTTGAAATATCTATAGAACACTACTAACTCAATTGTAAACATTAGTTAAAAGAATGATAAAGAAAATGCCCACTAAACTGACCCTCCATATAATCAATAACCTTTTAGATAATGGAGATTTTTAGATAATGTAATGCCCCTTTCTGTTCAAGAGGTAGAATTTATTTTGAGAAGGGGAACTTTATGAAATCTAGAATGATGAAAATGTGTTTTATTCTCATGACAAATTCAAAAAGTTCCTATTTAAAATGATCACAGCAATAAAAGAGAAAGGAATGTACAAATGAATGACATGATGAAACAGTCTATGATGAGTTTACAATAATGGGTTATATTTCTATGTACGCCAAATTTGAAAGAGATATACAGGTTACTACAACAGAAATCCATTATGTGACAAATACGACAGATGATAGAACAACTTCAAAAGGTGCTACTCTGGGGATAAATCATTTGGAAAATGACAAACACTACTCCACATTGAAAATATGATAAATGGCTAGATTTAGTGAGTGTGCGAGGTATAGTGCCTATCCTTACCCTTTCAGGATTATAAAGCTGACGTTGTGTCCGCTATCATAGGTAAGCAAGTGATTAAGTATTAAATAATGATCATAGTTAGTATGGAAATACTGATATATTGCATGCTTGAAATAGTTTCTTATTGGCTGATAAACACAATGACACCTTTAAACAAGCGCACAGTAAGTTTGAAGAAAACCAGATAATAGTGTGAAATAACCCTGCTCTATAACCCTCTTACACAGCCATATACTAGAGCAAGGCTATGGTTAAAGACATTTGATTTATATTGTATACACCTCATTTGGAAATATAAGTCATACATTTAACACCACATGTAATTTCCCACTCCAGATTATCTAATGTGAGTTGTAAACTGCACCACCAAGTTGACATGCATTTCCCCACTAAATCACTATGACTGATTACGTACGGCCACTGGGTAATAGATGAAACCATTAACCAAGAAAGATATTGACTATTTAAAAGTAAAGGCAAAACAAGAGCTGTTACAATCAAAATCGTGTAGATATTACATTTTGTATGGTTTTCCCTTGAGAGCCAAACTATTGTCTATTTTTATTCCCTCCAGCATTATGTGTGTGATAACTGATAAGGCTTTTATTAGTTACATTGTGTGTGTCATAGCTCGCCACATTTTAAAACCGTTTGCTCATTCACCTCTGTTGACTGAATATTGACGGGCTTTTGATAATTTTGAGATAACACACACAATATTTATTTACTACAATTGCACAAGGGAACGTTAAAGGGAGCACAACACCAATACGCCCTCCATAGATTTGACATGTTAGGAAAGGCTTACTTATAAATAGCTCCCGTTTTGTTGTGGTCCATGAAATTTAGATATGATTTACTCACAAGGGTTATCTATAACATATCTGAATATGAACCTTTTTTGATATGCATCGGTTTGATATAAATCGATGCATAACAATGTAGGGATATTCCTAGTTAAATGCAGCCCCCGGTCTGGGTATACATCGCGTGTGTAAATCTGTCACTGAAATTACAATTGAGCTCAAATCACCCAATTTAAATGTCAGAACATCAACTGCACATTTCAAACACCACATATAAATATAATTTCATATCATAAACCGTATCATCACAAATTTCGAGACCGATTTAGTGATGTGCTCCCTAAAGACAACCAATGTATCTGATAGAGCCTAATTGATTAATGTATACCGGTACTTGAACATGCATGGGCATTCATGCAATGCTAAATTATTATAATAATAATGATTTAAAATGTATCATTAAATATTAAATAAGTTGAAATGATAAAGAAAGAAAAATCATGAAAAATGAATGAAGTAAGATAAAGTACTCAACTATACATTCAATATAAAGGGTTCGCAATCATAAATTAAAAGCATTATAACATGAACCAATTGTGTGGTAAAGGATAAATGAATTATACAATGCGGAATGACAAAAACACAATACAAATTCACCAGAGACTTATCAATTAACGCATGTTGGTATATAGGTCTTCTGCAAGTAATGCCACTAAGAATTTCAAATTAAATCTGCATTTTTTCCTACAAGTATCATATCAACTAAAACAAGAGGTTAATTTGCATTTACCAGCACTGGTTATTTGCTTCCACTATAGATGGGGTGACAGGTTACGTCACACCGGGCAAAAGGTGGCTAGTTGCCATTGTTCTTTGCCCGGCAGTTTGCGCACGCATTCTGTTTTGTTTAGGACCCGTGCTTTTAAAACTCGCGCCAAAGCATTATAAAGGGCAATACGGCATAGCGGACAGTGTTGTGGTCATATGCTGTTCCCTCAAGCGTGTATCGACAGTCCAGTCCCTTCGACCGTTGCATTTGTTGATAAACATTGGATTGGATGTAAACAACGGTCACCTCATCTATACTCGCATTTATAATCCTTTGGACATGATTTCATCAAATGTGTGCATTATACCTCAGTGGTTTAGAATAAATGCATTGCTCTTGAATCATATATAAATCATGTTCATAGGAATAAGAATGCTACTATAATCTAAACAAATAATTCTCGATCAGCAATTGATTTTAAATACTCCCCTCCCCTCCGTATCACACACAAGGACGAAATCAGGTGCGTACATGTTTTTGGTTAACTACTTCATGCCTGCTACACGTGGGCATATGTGGCAAATTGGTGAGAATTAATTACTTTCATATATCTGGGAAATGGAAGAGAGGAGTTTTTATCTATTGAATTTAACTTTGTGAAGCTTTTACCAAAACCTGCTTAATATTTTATTTGCTCTGCTATAATGAAATAAACATGCAGTTAGCTGCCGAATAAGGGTAAATGTAAAAGAATATAAATAATTTTGAATACAAATTAAGTAGTACTACCTCTGGTGATGAGAAGTGGGGAGACTGATGATCTCCGGATGGCTTGAATGATAAACAACATATTATATTATAATAATGTATACCGGCCTAAGGAATGATAACAATGGTTGATGATGATTACACAACAATGCATGTTGATATGTTGCAATATCACAACATCACTACAACATGATCATTTAGAGATATGATAAATGCTGTGATTGAAGTTTGTAAGTATTTCCATCTGTTCATTCATTGAACAATTTACTCTCTGTTAACGTATCATTTTGTAATACTTTGGGAGGGAGAAAGGTTGTCATTTCACATCATTCTTGCAATACTACAACATCATAGCACAGGAACCATGCAGCATAGGTTATTAAAATCACTGCATACTGGCAGAGTTAAGAGTTAACTTTCTATATCAGATTCGTGGACAATTCTATACTCATCCATAAATGTCCACTCATATCAAGAAATCATAATTGCTATTGTCAGACATTTTTGTTCAAGGTATCGAATTAGCAACTACCAAATACAACGTCATAGCAACTTGTGATTGAGCTGCACGTATCACTTAGCAAAGCTACATTATATGGGTATTAGGACTTGTGACATTAGCACCTATTTGATACCAGTGATTGGATTATGCAGTATTCAGTTCACAAGTTTGGACATGTCAACAATTCCACGGGTAAATTGATGTGGATATATGACACACTTTTCTGGTTTAAGATTTGATGTAATCTGTCCCATAAATGAAGATATGTGTCACATTTGCCAGAGAATTGGGAGAGAAGTAATTGAGTAATCTATATATACTTACAAGAGGTTCTTTAGGTGGCTGTTGCTCATTATTTGGGTTATTATTGCTAGTTCCATCACCATTATTATCAATACCACACTGTGATCGTAACACCTTAAGGCGTTCACGTAGGGCGGATGTTGATATGTTCTCATTGTCGGTGTTCATACCAGAGTTTGATATCATTGGTGCTGAAGCTAGAAGCAAAATATATAGAAAGTATAAGCCATCAATCATTCAAATTATCATGACATTAAGTAGTCTCACATGTTAGTCAAATTTTAAAATACTCAGGTCTGATGAAAAATGATGAGTTAAATAATACACTGGCATGGCATACATACATACATAAGAGGATTTATAGGGCGCCTAATCATGAATATCTAGGCGCCATTACAAGAATGAGAAGCCACAAACAGGCAAGAGAAACAAAAACAAAATACAAGCTAAATTACTGATAAGGATTATGCATATTCACCGCATTGTATTTGATTGAAAGTTTGTGGGTTATTTGCAGGCCTGGAAAAATGGGCAAATTGGGAAGCTCGTTGCCAAAATATTTGTGCATTTTGAGGGAAATTTGTGCAATTTGAAGGAAATTTGTGCATTTTGAGGGAAATGTTGCTGTTCTGTTTACAAAATGCCTAAGAAATAGTAAAAACTTTTCCATTTTGCAGGGGAAATTTGAGTTAGCTTGCCTGGAAATAAATATTTTTTCCAGGCCTAGTTAAGATTGAGAATAAAGGTATTGTTTTAAGACCGTACTTGTGTTATATTGTCTGACATAAATGTGTTTGGTAGTATTATTTTTTGCGTAGAAGCTGCAACTAACAATATAACGAGTTACATTTATGTCAGACAATATAATACATAACATGTACAGGTACGGTCTCTAGTATCTACTCTAAATAAATATTACAGTGTTTCCATAAGCTATCCATACAGTCTACACACCTGTTGTACTGATTGGTTGTGGTTTGGTCACTGCACATAATGTTATAGTTCCTTTATCTCCTCTCTCAGCAGCTATATTTCTTAACCCTCTCTCAATATAGTTCTGGAATACCTGTGACGTTTTCTTCAGGAATGGTTCTATATCTTCTTCTGGATACTTGAGCTTAAAATCATAAAGTTCCGCAAGGCCCTGATGGTAAAAACAACAAGTAATCAAGCCTTTCTCAACAATTTGTTACTGTAATATCACAATCACATATATTTATAGACTTTGTTTAAACGTCCTTATTTTCTTATCAGAATATTTTCTCTTGATATTGCTTTGCAGAAATCTCGTTCTACAGATTAAACCAATTTTGCATACAATTGCATTACAGGGAAAACTGGTCTATTTGACCCTGATACATAAGGTTTTATGGTTGTCAGAGGCAGCTTACAGGTAAAGTGAAAAAGATGTGATACCTGCACATTTCTACAATGCAATGCAAAGACAACATACCTCTCTTGTGTTTTCTTTTGATCCAATCTTTTGAAATATTGTTGTCAAGTCTTGTGTTCTTGCTGCTCTCCTAGGTGATGACCTTATAGGAAGCTACAAACAAAATTCAAACATGCAAAATAAGTGAACCGTATCAATTTAAAGTCAGGACATAGAAATAAAGGTTATATGTTTCCTGAAAACACCATCTTCGTTTTCAAGAAGGTACATGTTATAGAATAGTTTGCGTTGGGTGTTTATCCTGTACTTTCCACACCTAAAGATGGCATATTCTTGCATAAAAGTGCACCATAAATACACACTTATTCCAATATGTGATGCAACACATCAAAAGGGTGGACTCTGCGGCTGTGTGTTTTTCAAGATATAGATGAAAACATACAGAAGAAAATAATAACAATTTAGTAGTCATTTTTACTTGTAAAATGTGAATGCCTTGATAAATTTGGTAATAATATGCAGAGAATAAGTAATTTGGTTCAAACCTCATGATTTATTATAGCTTCCGATATTTTGGCCATAGGCCTTCATCAAGGTAGAAGTAAGTGATGTGACTTGCTAAGTAAAAAGAAGAATGCAGAGGCAATTTTGGGCGAGTTGGCGTCATTTTAAAGCTTAGACAATGCTCAGAGAGCACACATAATAAACTCAAGATTAACTTCACCTGCAAAGCCCCCCTTTTTTGATGTGCTGCATCACATATGAATTAAATCACTCTAATCTAATGATAGATGAAAAAATCCACTTCAAATTTTCCTATAGAGTAGTTCAATAACTTCAGGTCAGGTGTAGTATACCATATTTGGAGAGAATTCGCTAGTTTTTTGCTTATAGCATCTCAACCAAACATATTTTAAACCTTAAATACATTTTACAGGGGTTATAAGAACAATAGGTTGGGGCGGACCTACGTCACGCCGGTGAAAACAAATCAACGCCGGTGAAAACAAAAACAAAAACAACTTGCGCAGATCAATCAATTAAGGCAACCGCACATTGCGCCTACTGTGGATCAAGTGCGTAACGCTCAGCGTTGAGTGCGTGCATGGAATGTTTTGTTTCTGAAACACTGGTTGCCAAGCAAATTTGCTAAAAATAACTCAAAGTTCCCGTATGTCCGCGCCCTCGTATATGGGCTTTTTCTGATACAAACATCTCAAATTTGATTGGAAAAAGTGACTGTGATCAGATCTAACAACCTTATAGGAAAAACACAGGTGACAATCTAATAATGAGTACTTATTAGAATCCTAATATAACTGGATTTATTTTTAATTTTACTGTTTTGCTGGCACTAACCTGTTGATGTGGGTTATTATTTCTCTCTGAGTCTGTAGCACTACCATTCACCTGCTCTAAGCTGCCTGTAGAAGACCTGGAACTACTACGTAATACTTTCTTTAGATATGTCTCCATTTCAGATTCTTTTGGATTTGATATTAAGGTCAAGTAATTCAGCACCTGATATAGTTAAAAACAATCACAAAGTTTGACATTTATAATCTTTTATCATACCTTTAATCAGGCCAATGATCCTAATATTTATGGGAAATGATAATTGTACTTGCAATGGCAACATAACGGAATATTGTAGAAAGCAATAAGGTGGAACAAAACCTTTGGCCAAGTATAGAATAACAAGGTGGCAAGAAGACCAGGTCATTTCATGGCTTTGGACATAGTGTGTTTTGCTATCACTGGGAAATCTCTCTCAATATGAATTGCTTCTTCTAATAATTATAAGCTGCAAAACAATAGGTCATATGTGAACTCACTCTAAACAAGGTATGCCTATTGTGGTATAAGATCTAGGAGACACAGAATTGTTTCCAATTCGCTTGGAAAATGTAATGTGATTTAATTTTGTCTATTCAATTGTAGAAGAATAGATATTTTGATGAACAAGTTAACTTACCTGGTTGCCAAGTATCTTAGCTAGAGAGTGTAGTATTGTCTTCACAGTTCTCAATGGTATATCAGTGGATTTGTCTTTCCAAATATTTGAAGGGAATGCTTTCAAGAACAGATGGATATCTAGCAACACATGCTCTACTTTAAGCAGGTCGATTATGTTGGGCATCATACGGACCATACGCCATAAACACTATGGAAAACAAAGTGATTGCAAGTCATCAGTACTTTAAACATATCATTTTAGTAAAGCTATCCTAAACTTGATGTCCCACCATAAGTGTTTACTGTTGACAATGTTTTACAGATGTTAGCTTTGAAATAACTTAGGATAAAAAATCTCGACACAGGTCACCCAATCGCCTTTCCGCACAAGTACCACTACATGGTGACCTCATGTTTATTATCAATTCACTTACCACCACCAAGCAGGACACTGATCTTTTCTGGTCAAACATTTGTTAAACTTTGGAGGTCTGTTTTTCTCTCCATGTTTCACAGTCAAATATCAAGTATGTTATTAATATGGTTAAATTTGTAAAAGAGTTGTACTGTCCTCTAGAATTAGGAGTACTTACCTTCATGACAAGCTGTATGAACTTTGGTGAATTGCTTTCATGTGCTACACATTCATGCAGAAGTTTAATAAGTGCGCTGTAACAAGAAAACAATAGTCAAATAATGACAAAAAAATGTGTGAAGGGTGGAATAAGAGAGTTTTTAACGAGTATACATTGTTTATGCCATAAAAATGATGCAGATATGTTGTTCAACATTAAAGTTCATGTTCTTTGCAGCCATATTCATGTCCATCTTAGTAAAAGTCAGAACTTAGTGGGTGAAGGGGTATTATCAGTATATGCCTGTACTGTTTGAGCAAAATAAATAGTCAAAACTATAACTGTTTTTTTTCTCCATTTATGTGATGGGGAAGGCGTTGAAGGTGACATATGTAATGTAGTCAGTTTGGTGCAAATTATCACTGTAGTGTAAGGCAAAAAACCAAAAACAAGTTTGTTTCCAGTAGTAAGCCTGAAAAGTCAAATGCGAAATGCATTTTTTTATTTTTTTATTTTTTTGCTCAAATTCAATAGTGGAGATTCACTTGAAATGGTTTTATTTAGTCAAATCTGTGCATTTTTGTTACTCTTATGTTCCCTAAAATGTGATATTCGCCGCAAATTTTTCATTTTGTGTTTGAGGTATGTGGCCAATCGCCATCTTGAAACATGTTGGACACAATTTCGACAAAAGGGTGAACTAACAAGATTTCCCCCCAAATTAAATGTGCAAGAATCAAGCGTCTCAGTGAAATGCGCGCGCACTACTGGAAACAAACTTGTTTTTTATTTGGCCTCATACACAGATTATAGTTCCTGGGCTCTAACTTTTATAAAATCTAATATGTTATTACACTTACCCTAATGCATTATTCGGATCAGCATTCTCCACAACCTTCACCATCAATATATTGACAGATCTGACTACCTGTGGCCCATCATCAAATGACATAAGTCTATCGTCTATCAGTGCTGTTATCAGACCATTGATAAGATCACACAGGACATCTTTAGAGGCTTGATGTGCTAGCTCATTGCATTGGAATAGCTGAAATGATTTAGAGAATAAAACATAGTTCTTAGCTGTTTTGCTATAGACGATGGTCTTATAATGTATAGGCTGTACCATATTTGGAGTCGTGTATGATCGCCGCAGGCGGCCATACACGACGACACAAATATGGTACAGCCTATACATTATAAGACCATCGTCTATAGCAAAACAGCTAAGAACTATGTTTTATTCTCATTCTTATTTAGTTCATTGGTTATTTTGATATTTTATCATAAAATAACGCAGTTTGTTAGATTTATTTTAAACAAACAACAACAAATGTCCCCCTTTATAAAATCGGCGAATCCAGCGAGCTGTTTTCCAACATCCTGCTTCAAATTAATCGCGTTCTTTAGCACACACGCATCTGTCATCGCTGCGTTATACCCACAACGCATACGGCGGCGACTTTGTGTAGGGCACGCTAACGCGATGACGCGTTGATCATACGCGCTGAAGGTATTATTTTTCGAATGAATTAAACCCCGCCCCAAACTATGCACCATTGTCTCATAATGCATGGGCGTGTCGGCTGAAATTCGGCCAAAAACCAATCAAATTGCCTGCTGACATCTCAAACCACACCCACTATATAAGAATGATACATAAGATCTGGGTTAGATAGATATTAAACAGTGCACACTAAGGATGTTAGTTACATAAATGCAGTCATACAGCAAGTTGATAGACAATTAAAAACACTAGTGAACATACATTTGTTTTTATGTTAGATGAAACACTTGATAATATTTTAATGATACCTGCATGAGTGTACTCCAGTGTGACTGCGGTAATAATTTCATTTAAAAAATGATTACCAGTCACCAAATAATGATTACCAGTCACCAAATAATGAAAGTTGACAAATTATTTTTGTGTTTGAATTTAGCCAGGTATTCTGAGCTTTGGTGACAAGTGAGATTTCTATTGTTCAGTACATAATTCTGTCAATATTTTAGTGCGTAAAACAATATATTTCTCATGGAGAATACACAGTGCTATGTCCGATGTTGATGTGCTAAAATGGAATATTCATAGTGAATGTTAATCAACAACATATGATCAACAATAACAAATTACAACAACTCAGTAGATATGACTTGTTTAAGCATATCAAGGAAAGCTGTTTTTGAGGTACCGTATTATCCCTATTAAGCGCCCATGTCCTTATAAGCGCCCACCCCCGATTTTCTCAATGACTACCAACAAACAATCCCTTATAAGCGCCCACCTTTTCAATTACCGTAGCACTGTACAACAACATTTTTCGCCACGGCGCCCTTCAGTAAAACAGTACCAGTAAGCCTGGTTTGATCGCTGCCGCCGACAGCTCTCCTCGATGCAAGCCGCAATCTATGTTTTTTATTCATGGTTTAAATACAACATCGCGCATGCTCAAAACTACCGAGAATAAATGAAGTTTTTCGAAGGGCAGTTGAAGCTTGTCAGAATATTGACGTCATGTAATGTGCCCACAATGAGACCACTGCGACACCACAATGTTGATTTCCCCCCAAATTTTAAACAGTTTACTTTTTGATTGCACATGGTTTTCCGCTAGTGCAACCTTGCCGAATTCTACAGTGTTTACGATAAATGAGTTAAAAAAAGATAACATAATAAGCGCCCACCAAAAATGGCTTTGCTAACCGCCCTGGGCGCCTATATACGGATAATACGGTATACTGTAAAACACTTTAATTTTGCGGATACTTTATTTCACGAATTTGAAATTACTGATATTTTTGCGGGCATTTAATTTCGCGAATCTGGATATAATGTTCTTCTGAATTCCTGATGAAACTATTCCATGGAAATGTTCCTGTTATTTTCAATCAAAAATCGTCAGTTTCGGGGGTATTTAATTTCACGAATCCACACCCCTCGCAAAATGAAGTGGTTTTACAGTAGTATACAGGGTGGTTAAAAAAAGTTAACCAATTTCTGACAGCCCATTTCACATGTTTGCTTACTAATACATTATTATAAATTTCTTTACGGTTTAACATTAGGGGTGGTTATTGCGCCTCACTGGGCCAAACACACAAATCTAAGACCCACATTATTTTGTTATGAACTATGGTAGTTTACAGATATCAACAAAATAAGCCAGGTCTTAGATTTTTGGCCCATTAATGGTTAATAGCCACTGCATTTATAATGTGCAATGACATTTACAAAATGTTATCAGTAAGTAGCTAAAAATGGCTGCCAAAAATGGTTAACTTTTTTAACCACACTGTATCGTTGGTTTTTGAATGATTCTGTTACTATTTTATGCTCACACTCTATTTTATTTCAGACATTTTGTCTCTTAAAGGTAGATGACCCGATCACATTTTCGTAACACAGAATTATTTCAAACATACGGAGATTTTCATATCATATGAAAGCTCGTATTTTTCTCATCATCATACTGAAATTTGACTGCCTAAATCGGTATAATTACGGAGAGATCGATGAAATAACGTCGAATTACCGCGAATGGTGGTATACCACCGATATAGTTTGTGTATACTCAATGGGTACAGTTCACAGCATCTTGTGCGTCTAAAATAAGAACCATTAGAGCTATGCAACTCAAACTTTGGAACACGACTTTTTTAAGGATGACCTTTCATGTAGAATAGAAAACTTCAAGTTGAAAATCGGAAATGTGATCGGGTCATCTACCTTTAAAGCAGTGCACTAAGTTGGTGATTTATGAGCGTAAAGTTTGTGAACATTATGTGTTACTCTTTTTATAGTTTTACATCTAAAGAGCAAATGTGAACAATAGCCCAACAGACATTAACAAGGTTAATGAACTGAGTGATTAGAAAGATCTCTGATGGGCCAATAGACTGCAGATTGTTTCATTTTGGATACGGATAGCCCGTAATCAATGATTCTATTGATGCATGTTTACCCACAACTAACGTTTAGAATGTACCAATGGCACATTACCAACAAAAAAATTACTTGAACACTTAAAAAGGAGAGCATAAAGTGGGGATTAAAAATGATTAATACATATATACCAAAACATGGAAAATAAAGTGTGAAAATTAACCCTTTCTCACTTGTTCACCCTCCTCTGTTCTGATATGATACGGTCTAAAACACTGAAAATAGTTAGCACGGGGAAAGAATTAACAATCATGCAAGAGACTCGGGGTAATGGTAGAATTCAGCAACGTGGAAGGATTTGGTGGCTTGAGGGAAATGTTGACTCTAATATTTAAATAATGGACTACAGGTACAATATAAATTTGTAGGAGAAATTCCAGCTACCCGTATTATTTCTTTATTTTTGGGTGGATGGTGGGTTGGACTATTTGGTTAACAGACTCTTGTTGTTGATATTGTCGACAATATTTATGTAAAAAATGTCAAAATACTGTTACTTCTGGCACCAAAGAATAAACTTTCCAAGTGTGAAACTTACCGACATGAGGAGTGCAACCAAACACCTATACATGCGTACAACATCCTTGGACGTGTTCTCATCACCCATGTGTTTACTAAATGCCATACGAAGCTGTAGTGATGTAGTCACTAGTAGCTGATCCACATGGTCACCCATCACCTTGCCTTTGTCAGAGGTCTTTAGTACTTCATCAAGCTGGGTAAGAAATGATAAGAACACAATGAGGAATGATAGTGTCAAAGGAAAATGCAAAGACAATATGATACCTGCTTTTATAAGAGGGCTACACCAGGAGGAAAACTGAGATCACAAAAATTGTGTATGAATAAACAATATGATATTTAGGGAGGAAAGGAACTTGAGGTCCCAGGGGTGTCAAATAAGTAAGTCTTTGAGGTAATAAAATGCATCATATGGTTGATATCAGAGAGTGTATTCTACTATGCAATTAATGTATACCTGGGATCCAAGGTAAAGTGTATGCAATATCTGTAGATCCACGTACCTGTGCCAATGCTTGAATGCAGACTGCTATAGTTCAATCAGTTCCAAATTGGCGAGAAAATTTTGTTTTTTATCTCACACAAAAGTAATCCAAGCGTATGGTGACACATGGTTTGGGCTGCACGCACGCATCATGCATATGATGCACAGTGTGCTTGTTTCCTTCATGCGCGCCCGCATCCTTCTGTATTCATTTGCTGCTGTAAGGAGGCTTCGCCAATTTGGAACTGATCAAACTATAGATCAAAGTAAAATGTATGCAATATTTGTACTTACTTGTGCCAATGCTTGAATGCAGACTGCTAGATCATTGCTGGCTATCTGTGAGATGAGCAGATTCAACTGCATAGCATTAGGAGTGCTAGGTTTCTGGACTCTGAAAAATAAATGCCCAAAGAATTGGAGACAAATGTTGAAAGGAATGTGTTTTTATGGGTATATATTACATTCATTAATGAATGTGTAATACAAACTTGTAGTAATGAGACAACAAGTTTGAATGAGTGTGAATATCTCTGGATATCAATTCATATAAAAGCTAATTATATTTGCCGATCATCATGCTGTTGTGTTGTGAATATTCACTTTTATTAAAATACACTACTCTGTAGACTAATTAACACTTTACAAAAATGTTTTATCTGGAAAGTACTTTTAAACTCTCACGAGCTCATTTATAATGTAAATAATTGCGAGTTTGAGTTGTCATCCACAGGAATTCACATGACTGTCAAGTGTACACTTTATCATGAGATGTTAAAGCAACCAAACTTAATCCTCCCATGATCCATGTGCACAATAATCCAAATTGCAACAAAAACACATGCAGTAATCAGACAGTTATGTTTTCTTAAACCATGCATGATTGGGTTTAGATATGTATCATTTGAAAGCTAATGATATAATGTTTTGCCTGAAATAAACAACGGACTCCACTAGTGTGATGGGATTGGTTAATAAAATGTAATACTAACCTTCTAACAGGCAAGACAATTGGCTTATTCAGTTCTTCATCATTGTAATCAACAAGTTTAGGTTCATTGTGATCTGCATTGGTAGTATCTAAACCTAACTTATCAAGATCTAGAGAGAACACCTTGGGTCTATTGGCATTGCTGTCCTTTACACCAGCAGGTGGCGCTGTGGCAGGACGAGGTCCCTTGCTGGGATTCCTTTATAGAAACAAAATGGAAGATATACAGTTATGCTGGTGCTACAGTTGGACATGGTCCCATTTTGGGTTTCTATGAGAAAGATTAGACACAAAGAATTGCAAATTGTGTTCCACCTTGGCTAAACCTAACGTGTATTGGATATGTTTTGAATTATAATGCTTCATGGCGAGTTCAGATCCAGTGAAGTAATCTACTTGAAACAGACTCATATTTTGTGCTTGGTGGTATTTATTGATGAGGTTGCATAGGGCCAAGTCAAAACTAGATCAAAATAATTTATAACATTAAAATGAATTCTAAAAACTGGGAGAAAATTGTATAGAACAGTGTCAACAGTCAAAGAATTTTGTGAGCAGTTAAATGTTTTTCTATTATTTTAGGTCAAATTGTGAGCTTTGATTGCCGTCTCTAACGGTTGGTGTAAATTGGTGATATGTACCCAAGTTTATTCCTCATTCAACTTACAACATATAAACATAAGCCTACTAAACTTGACAATTGGCATGCATGTACTAAAACAACAAACACATGACACTAACAATTGACCATGTAACTCTGTTCTAAAGCTATGATTCTTTATTACAATCAATGGACAAGGGTCATGATATGCACAGATGCAGCAAGCTAACACATGGCTGATAAACATATAAGGATATGTATCCATTATGGTCAATGAGATGATATGACTGAAAAACTAACAATTTCTTTTCTTTTCTGAATGTGGAGTAATATTTATCATGCATCCTTTTACATTTATAATTAATGTTTCTGAAATTTACTACCCTTGCAATCGCTAATCACCATACGTCATGCCACATTCATGAAATCAATATTCTTATGTTCCGTGCTCAGAAATAATCATGTATAAACAACATTTTTACAGCTGTCAAGTTCAGATTAGAACTTCCATCCCATCATTTTATTAGCCGACGATACTTGCTTTTTCTTACTAAAAATGCAGTGAGCAGGAAATATTGGCTACTTATGTTTAAGGACAAAATTATAACATGTCCTAATCGTCATTATTATACAGTGGTAAATGTAGTCTTCTAGCATCACTATGACATCAATAAAGGTGTTTGTTGATTAGGAATGTAGAGACAATTACCCAACAATAAATATCTAATACACTTCAAACATAAACTATTCTACTTAGGGAGGAATGGATTACTACTACTGACTTCACATAAACAAAAGCAAACCCATATTCAGATAAACATGTACATGTACAGGACCTTTTCTGATACTCAGATAGATGCAGAGGCTCTTTAACTTAACAAGTAGGGTCTCCAGTAAGCCATCATTCTTTAAATGAAATGTATGTATATAAAAGCCTTGCACAAGCTAATTCATCTTCCCGCTGTGATCAATTTTACAAATGACCTTTATAAAAGAGTGGTGGCGGTATTTCACTGTTTACAACAAGGTCACTTTGTAACCTGTGTTTTAGAATATGAGCGTTCTGTTAAGGTCAAAGTTCACCTGGAATCTAAACAAAGGAGAGTTACGATACGCTGATAAACAATATAGAACAAATATTTCTATGAAGAGTGAAGGGTTGAAATCAAATTCAAATACATCATAACTATATGCAACATGTTGCTGGGTTGCTAATCATTTGGACACATTATCATGCTTATCAGTCATGCACATATGGGTGCACATAATTGCACAATGCAATGTCATGACATAAGCCGAGGAAAACAAAAATCAACCTTTCTTCTTCGGTTTCGGGGGCAGCAGGTTTTTGTTGATCCCCTTTCATCTTCTTTTTCATCCATCTGTGAAATAAATTACCCATTGTTGGCTCATTTTTGTTCTTTGTAAGAAATTCTTTAAGGAAAAGTTAATACTGAACATTATGATCATTCTAGAAATGCAACTCAAGATAATATAGTTGGACATGCCAGAAAGTAGTTGATTAGTTAAAAATGAATGAAGATAGAAACAGAGACGTGGGATGTTGTGCTATGATGGTAATATGGTCATTCAGTGCAGGCTGTGCAAATAATCTATGATCATTATAATTATAATTAATTGTGATAAATAAGCCAGGAAAAAACCTTCACACAATGCAGATGACTTTCATTTGTGTCAAAACACTTGTTATCTGCCAGCACTCAAGAGTGTATACACACGTCACCATGCAACAGTTACTATGGGATTTTAGCACGCAGAGTAGGCTGATGGGAGTATTAGACAGGCAGGCAGGCACATCAAGCAACATACAAAAATGTCAAATATCAGGTCAAATTCAAAATAAGAATGATGTCATTTCACAATATATTCAGGTATTTTCAAACTGTCCAAGTCCAACGATAAGTTCAAAATGCCTATGAAATTGATAAGAGACTCATATGGAGACCCATCAACAATGTCTAGAAGACAATGAATATGTCAGTAGTGGGATTGGATGGTGGTAGGAGGGGTGAACGGAAAAAGTAATAAGGGGATCTCAACTATGATATAAACATGGGGGCTTGTATAAAAGATTCTGAAAACATTGTCATTGTCTAATAAAGAACTAGGGTGATTGAAAAGATAATGCAAAATAATTCTTTACTGAATTTATAACAATTTTCAAATCCGTCAAATGAATAAATGATAGCCCAGCCAGGACTATTTCAGGTCGTGTAGGGCTTTTATGGATGAAAGGTCAAGTAGGGTCAAATGGCGTCCAATGTAAAAGCAATGCTATGACAGCATAACTGTTGACTAACCTGTAAGCATCTCTCCATCCAGGACTATATAGGAATGTGTTAAAGACAAAACAATCATTACAACACTGTGGATTACCATATCGATATTAGCTAAGCAGGGTAGTAGCAATGCATTGGAATTGGCAATTGAGGAATCATCAAGTATTTGCTGATAGATGCCATACATAAAGATCATTTTGACATTGGAACCATTGTTTGTTCTGAAATCAAACATTGGTAACCTTTGATTCTTGCCAATACAAATGTATTGATACCTTGGTTACTGCATCAGTGAGAATTAGGGTAGGGTTCCTACTAAAAACTTCTCACAACATTATCAATCATTCTTATCTTGTAAAGCTGGTTTATCAGAACGTGTCCACTATCCAACAATGTTCAAAATATGTTGTTTTTAAAGCATCCTAATTACCTAATACTGTTCATCAATTTAAATTTTAAAAGTGACAGAAGTCGATATTATCTGGTACCATCATAGGAATGAATACAATCTCAAATAATATATTGGGAGTTTTTTTGCAATGCAATAAAGTGCCCAGGCAGAAATCTATTAAAATTTAGTGGCATGTTAGTTTATTACCAAATTCCATTAGTGTGATATTGCTTAGCAAAGAAGCAGAAACTAATGGTAAAGAAAACTTTGAACTAAAAATTAGGCTACTGGTTTGTGACTTTGCAAACCCACCCAAAGTCTTATACAGATTGCTTGTTATCACCTGGAAAGACCTGGCTGAGGGTCAATTGTTTTTTTCTTCTGAAAAAGTAAGCAAAGCAGTTAAACATACATATTATTTGCCCCTTTGCAGCACATATCAGTTTATATGAACCAGTCCTGTTAAACCAGCAGCATAAAGTGTGGTATTGTTATAATGCTAATTAATATTTAATTTAAAAATGATCAATTTAAAAAACACATGCGGGGTATATTTAATCATGCGTCATTCGTAAGAGTTAACAAGTTTAATGTGTAAAAGTATATGTACAATGTGAGGTTAATAAATTTAATTAAAGACTGATTGAAATATTATGATGTGCTCGTAAGTAAATAAAATATATTTCAAATTTAAAGAAAGACAAGTGGTATTTCTTTAAATGTTCAAGTGGTATACATACACCTCTTTCCATCATACCCACTCATGCAATTCTCAGTGTAGGACTGCAGGTATCTATTTATGCCTATTAAACATTTATAGATGTAATGTTTACAACTAAGGTAATACATCCCGTACAGAATTGCATGATAGGTGACAGGAAAAAGGCCTACTATACATTATAAAAATCAAGCAAATAATAAACATGAATAAAATTGTCTAGAAGGCAAAAATTAAAGTGATAACATTTGCATTACACACAAATCCTATCTGTTGCCATGTAAACTTACGGTAAAGCAGATTTTCCAGGTTGTTTTGCCCCTGTTTTATCATCTGTCTTCTGTTGATTGGGGGCTGGTATGTTAGATTTTGTTGTGGTAGAGCCTTGCTTGCGAGCTGATCTCTTGATACGCTCTTCTAACATGCCCATCTCTTTGTCATTTAGCTATACCAAAGGAACAAAGAAATTGAAATGGAACAATTAATAGAAACACATAATATTAATTTGGATGTACCAATGTGACAGTTTTGATAATGTTTTCAAATAAATACATAAATAAAAATAAACTTCTATGATAAAACTATAAGACTAGCATTTTACAATGAAAGATGTAACAGATCATAACATTCATGATGTTAAAGGCCCTGTCACACTGTTGCGTATAGAGCTAACATGTGCCCGACGTTTTGGACATTTGGGTATACGTTCCTGTAAGCTGTCATTTGTTCGTGACATATTTGGCATACGTTGTATTCGCTAGGCAGGGTTCGCAGAAGTACGCTGGGGTTAAGGAAAATGTTTGAGCATGTTCAACATTTTGAGCGGGTGAAAACGTAGTGAACAATACGCTAGGTATACGTTGAGCATTCGGTGCGTGAAATTTTTCGGTGTGGGTTGCTTATTCGTCAGCTGTTTGGCCATATATGGTTGTTCATATTCTCAATAATTCTTCATTTTGATTCAAAACCTACACCCAACGTGCTAAATTATTCACATATTTAAAATTTTGAGCGTGTGACATGCGTTCATTATCAATACGCTATGTATACATTGAGCATTCGCCGTGTGAATGTTTCGCACGTTGGGTGTAGGTTTCTTATTAAGTGCCGTATATGGCCGAACAGCAACCTACACTACACTGAACGTGTGAAAAGTTCACGCAGTGAAAGCCCTACATATACATAGCGTATTGTTCACTAAGTTGTCACCCGCTCAAAATTTTAAACATGCTCACATTTTTCATAAATCCCAGCGTACCGCTAACAAATACAACGTATGCCAAATATGTCACGAACGAATGACAACTTACACGAACTTCTATAAATCTTAATGTTGAACTGCCCGAGAAAATTAAGGGATAACCCTTAACAGTATGCGCTGCGTTTTGATTCGTAGACTATTGTTAGTTTTATAGATGGTAATTTCCCCCCCTTGTGGCAACTTAAGTTTTAAAAAAAATGCTTTAAAATAATACATATTAGACAAGCTGTTAATATGACCTCTTGCTTGATATTTGACACTTTGATATGACATGTAAGATATGTTTGGATGTTACTTATCCCAATCATGGTAAGTGCATCAAAGTACACTCTGCAAAGTACAACATCCTCTGTAATACTTACATGTTTGCAATATTTATAGATATCTTCTCCAATGATGAGAAACACTTGTACAAGAGTGTTGAGAGCACCAGATCTTACACTATTATCTCTGTCAGAAATCTGTCCAGCAATTTCTTTGACAGCTTTGGGAGGTGATGGTTGGCACACATTGAGACCGTATGTCTCAATTAAACCTCCTAATTCCTCCAAACATTCTGAAAAGTAAAAGAGGTTATGTTTATATATATTTGTTGTCAATGTTTTCTGTTACATATTTAGGGTGATCCTAGCTAGTGCATATCCCCAATAAACCTATGTGTATAAACAATGTTATTCAAAGACTGATAATTGATACACACAATATCACGGACCAGATAAAATATTGAATGATTTATCATTTGATTGTAATAAATAATTCACAATATACAATAAAAGAAACACACACATACTTCACGAGAAACACTAAAGGAACAAAACTGAATGTTGAAAAATTATAATGTAGAAGGTATCTTGGTCCGTGTCCGGTGCCTTTTTTGTTGTTTTCACTCACCCTTTTACAGAAAGTTGTGGGAATGGAAAATGTGGTTATTGAGGGGTTAAATCCTTATGGAATATCAAGGCTTTCAAGTCTAGGAATTGGGAATGAAGGGGCAAAAATAAGGTAATGTTGCTAACACTAGGCAGACAGAGATGTCAAGTCCCAGATTTGCAGGATAATTCCAAGATGAAACAATGAGACCTGTTAGAATACTATAATATTTATGACAACACTGATTCTCAGACTGTTTTTATTTGTTACATTTATACCTACCTGCTCTTTGCCTCGAGTTCTTTGATTTGAGACCTTCCATAATGAACGTAAACATCTTACTTGCTGGGTAGACCTTGGTGAGTAATCTCAATGCACTACGGGTTAACTTACGAATGTTCTCTTTACTATCTCCAACCTGTCAATAAATGTATAAATGGAAACAAATTGCAATTAAGTCTACAATATGATATTTGAGAATGTACACCAACTAGCAAGGAATCACAAAGGTACGTATAAAGTACAATTTGAAGTTTAAGAAGACCAGGACACCCTGTGTTGTTGTTGAAATAATTTTTACTTGTGGTGTTTTCATATCACCTCAAAGATGAATTTTCAAACAGGTTTTGCATACCCAACTATTGGCTAAATCAATTTCATTGCACTAACACAAAATGTCTTACCAGTTGCTTTCAACATTACCAAGGTTTTTGTATATTTCATGCCTGCTAGGCTGCTACTGTGGTACAAGTGCAATAAGATGTTCAGTCCTACCTTAATAATGAGATATGGAATAAAACTGTGTGCTTCATGATCCAATAAGTTATAGTCCTCTGCTGCCAGCATACTAAACAATACATTGAGATATTCCAATGCTTTGATATGTAAGGAAGTATTGGTGTCAAAGAACCTTAACGTCATCCATTTAAGTAACACATCAAGAGATGCAACGGTGGCATCCTTGCACGACTCTACGCACTAGGGGAGAAATTAGGGAGAGAAAAAAAATGGATAATTAAACATGGTACAATATTATTAGCAAATAGGCCCTCAAGGTGCAACAGGGTGCATATCAAGAACAGATCGTATGGTTTAATGATTCATATACACACAGGTTGAAAAGGCAATCTTCTTTGAGCAAAGGTACACAACTTCATACATAAGCACAATAACAATGAACGATAAAATTATAAGTACATCTATAATTGAAGCAAACCATTCTTGATCAATTTGCCACATACACTTGTGTGCTGTGCATGTACCATATATAAACGCAGTTAACCAAAAACCTGTATGTACTTGACTGCCTTGTACTTGTGCGTATTTCCGAGATGCGTGTTCAAAATCAATTGTTCATCGAGAATCATCGGTTAAAATTATAGCATAATGCTCTCCCCACCATTGGAAGTTGCACTAATACAAATAAATGTTCGACTTGATTCATTACAAATACGGATTCTTGAATAAAACTGAATTTGTTTTTGTCCTACCTCAGTGAGCATATTGATAGCTATCAACTGTTGCTTGAAATCATTGTGGAATAGTTTCACCAGCATAGTTTTGCTAACACAATTCTCCATTTGATCTTTAAGCTGTTCAATGTATTCTGGTCTAGGTGAGGTGAAGTTCCATTTTAGCACCTGTAATGTATACACACAACACATAAGAATAAATTGATCATATACCATATCATTAGATAGTTAAGTATAACATAGAAAGAGCATGAGACCCAATGAATTTGCCAGGAGTCAAGTTCGAGATCAAACTACCCTCTAACAATTAGTAAGACCATTCACAGAAAATAGCAGTATTTTAAGGCTCTATATAAGCAGGTCCGGGAGATTTTTACCAAATGGTTGCCAACATTTGGCTCCTGGTGTTTTCCAGTTTTTGCACAGTAAAGTGTACGCTACTTGCACGGTACAGATGGAACCTCTGAAAGCCAAGCCTCTCCCCCTCACCACACATTATCACGCAACACTGCGTCATGGTTTCACGCAGGTTTGTGCATCGCATGACGCAATTAGGGAGAGCCTCGCTTCCATTCTAACATGCCGATTACGTGCAAGTAGAGTATAGGACAAGGAGTTCTTTTTTGTCAAAAAAGTACAAAGTAGCTCCTGGTTGATGCATGTTTATTTGGAGGCCTGAGTACTTTGGACATATTGCCAGAAGATATGGAGATAACCTTTAAAAGGTGCTCATCCAAGGAAATCTGGAAGGTTAACATAAAGAATTATACCAAATAGCAATCTTAGTAATAAATCGTATCATATTCAGACCTACCTTCAAATCATGTTCATCTTTTATCCTCCTGTCTTTTCCTTTGTTCATTATTAGTGCTGGACCAGTATCCTCTTCGTCATCTTTCTTCTTCCGACTAGGCACCTTGGAGCCACCAGCCTAAATGGATCAGAATAAATATGCATATGTCACCAACCATAGGAATGTACTAGGATATTTCCCAATGCCTGACTTGATGGTTAGCAATATTTAGGTTGAATGATGATCAGAAATAGCAGGTGTAGATGTTGTATTTTACAGAATAATTCAACTGTGACTGGCATAATTCTGCTATACCCTTCACACCAACATCGGTTAGTATGCGTCGTTCTTAAAAATCACGCACTATGAATACCCCTGTGAAGGGTATAACAGAATTACTCCCTTTAACTAACAATTAAAAGGTCCCAGGTCAGAGGTTTGATTTTCAATTGTCAAGAACATCTTAATTCATAGTTTCAGGGTTTAGCACCGGAAGCCAGAATGTAACAAAATTTCAATCTCACAATGAAAAGAGCATCTTACATTAAAATGATTACGGGCCAAGGTTAATTCATAAGCTTTGTTGTTGTATGCTACACTCATTGCATTGTGGGACTGCCATTTAGGTACAACTCGGCTTCTGGTGCAGGGACCATGACACCCCGCATATTAAAAGTCAAAATATAAAATGTGGATGTTTTAATAGGACTGGATGTTTTCTGAATGAATTGAGTTTTTGCTATTTAGTACCGCTGAGAGAAATAACTCACATTTTGGAATTAGACTGTATTCATAATGTGCATTCACAAAGAATAAAAACATGAGATGAAACGTCTGGGTCACCAACCCTTACAAATGACTTAAGATATCATGCTGGCATTAATAGATGAAACGTCTGGGTCACCAACCCTTACAAATGACTTAAGATATCATGTTGGCATTAATAGATATTGTGCTTTGTTGAATTCATTTGACCGTGACAATTAAGTTCAGGTCAATTTTTATAGTCATTATTTGTAACAGACAAACTCAAAATAGTCAATCAAGTCTTATCAAAACCAGCTTGGAGTCAACAAAACATGTTATAACATTAATCCTATTCTCTGCAAACCAAAACTGCATACTTTACCTTAGGCTTGCCCAGTTTGCTGTTGGAGGACTTCTTTCCTCCATTAGCTGTACTAGTAGGGGCATCAGATTCATGGGATGATGGTGCAGGTTCAGACTATAAAGTGATGAAATAAACAGCAAAACACACACACAGATGCAAGTGTATAGAACGTGAAAATAGAAGAAACAACAACATGATGAAGCAAATTAACGCTAAACATGCAACGGTTTCACCTTTACCAAAGCAAACACATTATTTACAAAAAGCATCAACAATACGACCGACTTGTTTAATACTGCCATGAATAGTAATACATTCTAAACTCTTGTATAAATACTAACCATTGAAAGAAATAACAATTGCACTTGATATAATTGAATTCTCTATTACTGCTTGTTTGTTTGATTCACAATGAGAAAACACACTCTCCTAAGTTTGATAATTACAATTATTGGATTTCAAGATTTTTTCCCATCTGAAGGTATTCTAAACTACAAAAGTATCCTCTATCAGTTTATGTTAGTTTTATCAGATCTTGAACTGCCATATATTTCCCTGCCTCAGAAATTGATGTTTTTAAATCTCTAATCAATCAGGCATATTGAATTAGCTTTTATCTCAGAAATAGTGAGCATATCAAGCTTACAATCATGTACATGATTTCCAAAAGAGATAAAGCTTTTCTAGTTGTATATTGTGAATTTCATATGTAAGTTACCTAAAATTCAAGGCCTATGATTGTAAACCTTTCATTATGACAGTAAAGGGGGAAAAAAACCTTTAATTTTTAGCCCATCACTGAATACTTGGTGCAATAAGCAGATACAGTTAGCACATGCCCCAATCAGCATTCACCAGATAAACGTAACAATATCAAACAGCATATTTATAAAAATCTCATATCAAACTTTCAAAATTAAAACAAAATATTTCATTCATGACAAGACTTTATAATGAATATATGATCAAAGATTTAAGAACACTGGCAGAAAAAATGAAACAATGAACAAGTTTATATGAGCGAAACATCAATTAACTTCTGCAAGTGTGGCAAGTATTGAATGTACATTAAAGTTTGTTAACGAATTGCCAAAATCATGTTTTGGTATGGTAAAAGTTATCAAAATTAAATACCAAAATCAAAGCATATCAAGAAATTGTTAACTAATTCCTGTCACTCAGTTGAAGTAATTGAAGTAGAAATAGGAGGATTCAGAGCCACTGCAACACACTTCACTTCAATCAATACTGCATTAAGCAGAGATTTACAAAAGTATTGTATTTCTTTACATAGACCATTACGTACATTTAACACATTTGACACACAATAAAACTTCAGTAGGCTTAGAAAGATAAGAAGAAACTGTTCCTGCAGAAGAATAAAAGTCCCTCAACCAAATCAAACTTTATTTCTTGAACAAGTTTTATTGGTATGTATTCCTGCTTACTGTAATACAAGGGTAATTTTAATGACACTATATAGTAAATTTGTGCACAAAACTACTCCTTGTTGTGTATACAGGAAGCTTACAAACAATACTATCCTTGTTCAAGAAGTCATGACATTAGTCTCTTATCCTACCTTAGCTGGGGCTGTTTTAGGTCTTTTACTCTGTGTCTTGGCTGGTTTGTCAGGCACTTCTTCAGGTGATGATGTGGATGAGCTTGCTGCTGCTTTCTTACTTGACTTGGATGAGGCTGGTTTTCCGGGTTTCTCTGGAATGTTTGGTCTCTCTTTTTCCAGGATACTGCACACCTGTGTCTTGGAACTTGGCTAAATTAAGGGTTAAAATCACATTGAAAACTTATTTAAGTTTGTAACATGGAAATAATGATTTTAAAAAGAAGTTCTACATTTTTGTGATAAAACCCATTTGTAATGAACATAAAAATTGGAATAGCAACCTACCTTTAATTTGCCTGTCATTTTGTAGGTTTTCTCATAACCTATATGCATCATGAATGCAGGTAGGGCATCTGTTGCTTTCTTGCGTACATCTGCATTTCTGTCTTCTAACGAAGCTAACAAGTGGGGGACTGAGAGGGCTAGATCACCTGGTAGAGTACGGTATTTGATTAGTGACACAGCTAAGAAACCATACACCTATAGAATAGATGAAAAAAAAACATAATTTAATATGAGATAACATAGATGTATTGAATTATTTGGGTACTACCACTTTTGCTATGGATTTGAGTGCCCAATGACCATGTGTAAAGTGTAAACCCGGCACTTGATTCAAAAACTGAATTTCACATTTCTCTATGATTTAAATACTTTTATATGTATTCTATCATTACCATAGTAAGTCATTTATTGGAAGCGATCATTTCCCATTCAAAGGCCAATATTACGAGCATTTAAATTTCAGGTTTTTTTCCTTCAATTTCTTCACATTTTGACAATATAAATTGAATGTGATAGTTTACTTCGATGTTTATTACTTCTATGTCACACGCCCCGTGTATTTCGTGAAAATGTAGCTTTAAATGGTGGAAAATGTCAATATTTTTTACTAAATCAGCATTTTCTAGAAGTTCAATTTTGAAGGCTTTGACAAATTTTCAGACAGGATAACTCAAAGTGACAGCTATAAAATGTTAAACTTTACTGATATCTTATAGAGAACATTTTGCTCTACGAACAGTTTTCTCATTTTTTCCCTTCAATTTTGGCATTTTAACTTGAAATATTCACCGATTGACGGTAAAATGTATGCACAAAATACTAACATTTACATATTTCAGATGTTCAAATATTTCGACAAATAAGCGTTTTTTTTTGTAAAAAGAAAAACCCCTGTTCCCAGGCAAAATTGTCTTGTTTAATCAACAACAACAACAACAAGAAATTGGTTAATTTGTTGAAATATTGGTATTTATGTGTCAAACTGATGTCATAATCAGATTCCACGTTTAATTTACTTTCTATAAATGTATACTTTTATATACTCTTATTAAATATTTTCCAACTCAGAAGCAAAAAACAAGGATCGAAAAGGCAAGGGTTGACACTTCCCTTAAGGTTTGTCAAGAGATCCCTTTAAAAGTTTATGGTGTGTGCGAAAGAATATGCTTTTGTTACAAAGCTGACAAATAATCATTAAAAATTCTTTTCAAAGGTTCATGTATTATGTTACAACAATGCGTATCTGAAACGTGATATCACTTGACCAACTGAAGATCAAATACTGAATTATAATCAAATTGATAGGGGAAAATTACTTTCCCAATATGAACATTAAATGGTGCTACACAGTAGGCCAAGTATATCATACCTCTATCTTGACAAGTGGTTTGTTCATGGCTAATGTTGTATTGAGAATTTCATCTTCAATAAATGGTGCTAATCCAATCTGTTCCTCCCATGTCTTCATTGTTTCCACTGCTGAGGCTCGCACCTGAGGCTGTTAGACAATAGCAAAAAACAACATTCATATAACACTTTCAGTGACTAGTATTTCAATTTAAAAACCTATTTTATTTTTCATACTGCTTCAAATATTGTCCATTTGTACCAATACCTGAGGATAACTAATTCTTTGAATGAAAATGTCCAATTTGCAAACAAGAATCTTTCAAGTGTTTGTTATTGTTCCTTGATTAAAATCTAAGTTTACATCGTTAAGTATGAAACCAAAAGATACCTGAATGCTCTTCTTTGTTCATCTGTTTTAAACAAGTTCTAGATATAAGGTGTTTTTTTTATCAATGTGATATAATATACAATTCAGTTCTTATAGTTCTCTTTTCCACAGCAATTTCAAATAGATGATTGGGCAGGTATCATATCATATAATACTAACCTTGCTATCTGATGTTAGAGCCATAATCCCTGGTAACAACGTAGCGGCACATTTCTTGACTGGTGGACCCATTGCTGTGGCTATGGTACTACATATCGTAGCTGCTGTACGGCACTGGAAGTGACATTATAAACAATTGAAATTTACATCTGTCTTGGCCAATAGTAACATATCATATCTAAAGTTAAAACATAGCATACAATAATTCAAATGGCTAAGAACATGACCATATAGGCCATTAGAGTGGTTTAAGGGTACCAATTCAGTACATTAACCAAGAAATTCAATGTTTTGATAAAGACCATCTGTGCATACTTTATGTGCTATTTACAGAGTTCACTATGCAGTTGCACATCGATATCTAAATTTCATGAGGTGAAAATGCTTAATATTAATACTGGACAATATGGGTCACGTCAGTTGAAATACTTGACAACTTGTTCATTAAAAAGTTATTTCATCTACCACATTGTTTGCAATCTGCCCACTATAAGCAAACAGGTCAACTGATTAAACTCACTTCATACCAATGAAACATATCAAAACATTGGATTAATCATAAATCCACACTTTCATAGTATGTACTTACAATATTCTTGTTGGAGTCTGATAATCTAGCTTTTAATGCAGCTGGAAGCTCTCCTAGATTTGGGGTGATGAATTTGGCTTGCTTCAATATACCTTCAACCTAGAGTTAAACGATTACAATTGGGAAAATCCATATTCATACACAGCAAACACATTGATCTTATTACAACTAAAAACTAAATGAAACAACATGGTAATATGTCCTATAATGATAGGCCTGATTTCAGCCGTGTGATAGTTTTATTATATAATGATGGCCTGATTTTAGCCATATGATTTGTTTACTATACAGTTTTTACTATGACATGGCTTGCAATGAAAATGTGGAATATCATTATATAAATTATATATATGCCTTTTGTTTGTGCAACGGTAAAACTATATCTCTCGTCCAATTTGGATTATTCCATTACACTTAGCTTCGGCTCGTGTAATGGAAAATCCAAATTTGTTCTTGTGATATACTTTTTACTATCACACTCTCAGGCATTCAATACTTGTATACTATAAAATAAAGCAACAGTAAATGTATACAACAGTTTTAAATAAAAAATAAAAACACAAGTTTTCCCCATACTCTGTTTCCACTCAAATTGGGGTATAAGTCATATTCCAGTCATAGGAGACAGTTTTCTAGAAGCCTACATATTATACATTTGTCTTTGGTTGTGCAGGTTCACATATCACTACAGTCAGGTTACATGCAGAATACTATGCGGTAAACCAAACTCTCAACATGAGTGGAATTGAGGCATACATACTTTGTTCAATACGGAATAATACAAATCACTCTCATATTTAATATTCAAAATTGCATAATACCTTTTCTAGTGCTTCTCCCCTGACCTTCCATTTGGTATCATTAAGTTCTTGAATCAACCCTGATGTTATCTGATCAGAGATATCCACCCTAGGTACCAGATCTAAAACATTCATTCCTGGACCAGCTTGATCACTGCCTCCATCTTCATCATCTTCCTCATCATCATCACTTGCATCAGTCTTAGGTGCTGCGCCTCGAAATGGGGCTGGTGGGGTTTGACCAGTCATCTAGAGATAATAACCAAAAACAGGGTTAGCGAGATGATCTGTCCGCTTGCATAGTTTAAAAAACAAAATTACTTGGAAGTGGTAATGCAAATTTTCTAAAGCAAAGGTAGGAAGTGTTTCATAAGTTTTTTTATGGACACTAAAACATGATGAGTTGATAGATAAAAAAATATAATTAAATAAACTTTGTTCTCTGATTTCCCACATGTACTTTCCTCACAATTTGATTTGATTTATCTGACCCTATACTTCTTGGATGTTCAATAACGAGGTCGATGGGTTATATTGTTTGATATTTAATCAAGTTTGATTGTGTGTATCTCAAACTGTATGACCAATCAACGGATTAAAAACCTCAACAACAATAAGTGTATGAAATGAAAGCTGGTACCAATCTTAACACACTAACACAACAACAACTTTTGATTTACCTTCTCAAACTCTGCATCAATCTGTTGTAAAAGTGCTGGTTTCTCGTCTTCAAACAGCCTCCGTAAAGTAGCACCCATATACATGTACATTACACCAACCACACTAATAGCGGAAGCTCTAACCTGTGGATTCACTGCTCCAAGTGCTTTCTTTGTGTACGAAATATATGCTTTGGGTGATAAACTGTTTGGTAAACAGATGTAAATGACAAATTAATTTTGTATGAAAATTATGTCTGAGCATAGCTAAACGACTTGCCATCACAAGATAAAAATGGCTATTAGTATTACGCCACAAAATTGTTTTTGAAATTTTAAATATTTTGTGTTGAAAGTTTCTAAAATTTTAAACAATTCTGTTCTCTTATAAAAGACTTCAGGAATGGATCATTGATATTATATAGCTGTCAGCCAAAACCATCTCAAAACCTGAGATTTAAGTGATTTTTATTATCATATTTCTAAGTCTTATGGAATTCGAAACCACTGATAAGTATAAACCAATATGGGAGCAATGTTTCAAGTAGATCTAATTGCATTAATAAGTGTATTTAGGGTAGGAGATCATTGTGAATTTCAAACACCACCTGAATCAAATCAAGCAGGCAACAAAGAATACCATGACAAAACTTACGTAGTAAATCCAAATTCTTGAATAGATTGAGCAAGCCAGTTGAATGTCTCTGCCTGGTTCTTTGGGTTTTTCTGTCCATCAAATGCATACCTCACAGCCTGTAAAATATAAACCACACACATTAATACATATGAGATGAAACTTGCTCTTGATGATAATGATGATTTGAAATTGAAGTGCTGTAAATAAATAATTAATTAATTAATAGGGACAAAATGGGCTCTTTTGATGCATGTATGTGATTTCTAGAAATACCCAATAAATGTTCCAATTCTAATCTAAGCAAAATGTATGATCAGTTCAAGTATGATTCTAAATGTAAAACAAAAACTGTAATGAAATCTTTGCCAAATACACTCACCTCTAAACTAACAAAACCTAGTGTAGTAGCTTCAGCCATCGCCGTCATGGATTCCTTGACCTTTGACCCGGACTTGATATCACCCATTTTATCTATCAAGCCTTGTATGCAGTATCCAGCTGATGTAGTAGAGAACTTGGCTTTCTCAGCAAGACTTCCTACTAGTTGTACTTTAGCACCCATTACCTGCAAATGGTTTGGTAACAATAGGTTATATGAATATGTTGATCGAAATATATCAGACGGATACAAATATCCCTTTTAGGTACTTGACTCGCACATTGACCCGTGATAAAAGGAAGGGCCCCAGATACCGCTTATTATAAGATCAGATCTAAATTATTTTGATGAAAAAATAGTTCTACATCTATTCGGAATGAGGGATTAATGCTCAGGATAAACAAAAACAAAAAAAATTAATAGTATTTCCAGCACTTACCTGAAAGTTTGCTTCTTTCCATCCCGGTTTCTTGGCAAGCACTCTTACACACACTTGTGCATCAATGTCTTTCTTTTCCATGTTGTGTACTCTCTGTAAATCAAAACATACCGCAACAGCTATCATTGGTACCCATTTGACTGTCTTTATATGAATCCACTTTACTTCCTTGTGACAGTCATCTACACTTTCTTCCATCTTTATATATGGATGCTAGCCTTTTAAATGAATGCCAATAATCATACCATTCTATCACCTCTGTGCAGTGATGTCACACCGTGTTCAAGGGATCTCAGCTTAGTGTATGTTCTGATCACTTTTTTGTTGTTCTGATTGTTTTTTCACACCAATATAATTTTGATATCAAAAGAATCCCCATATTTTTCTCATTATTTCTGTAAAATCTTAGGCCCCCCAAAAAAAGGTTCGTCTCAGGTGAAATATTTTTTTCTCTTCAATTTAGACCTGAAATCTACCTGATTTTGATGAAATGAAAAGAAGAAAAAAGAAGAAGAAGAAAAAACATGAAGGAAAAAAAGTTAACGCCGGCGGTTTTGGTAATGCGCGCGGGTCATTTGAGACCTTAGGGGCCAGAAATGTTCCATTTCGAAATTATAGGCCAAAATGGGGTGAATAACTGCCAAAGGATAACTGCCCAGTCAGTTCGTGTACTACTCAATGGGCAATTTTTTGTGACCTTATACTTCTAAAATAAGACCTGTTGAAGTTATGCAAGTCAAACTTTGGAATGCGACAATTTTAAGGATGACCTTTCATGTAAAATAGAAAACTTCCAAGTTGAAAATCGGGCCAGCAATCAAAACACCTACCTTTAACACGAATGTGACTTTTATTCTAATGGCAATTGTATGCACACCATCAATGATGAATCTGGGCAGTCACATCTATCATGGGATTTCATTCTGATATAAGGTTTATTGCAAATAGGTAAAAATCAGTTGATAATCCTTTTCTGATGCATTGTGGGATCGCAAAGTGTACAAATTCTCAAATTTGTACACTTATGCGATCCCACAATGCATCAGAAAAGGATAATCAATTGATTTTTACCTATTGGCGATAGACCTTATTACTGCACAGGGGTCGATGAACGGAATATAAGTATGTTAACCTGAATGTCATAAAGACTTTCAATTAAGGGACATGCTCTTGATTGCGAGATTTTCTATATACTCTTAAGCTCCTGTATTAATACATGTATGGCAATACTGACCTTGGTGAACTCTTCCATACCAGCTAATCTCTCTTTCCAATTAGCATTTGCCAATTGCGCTAGTATACTAGCTGAAAGCATGCTCTGAGCACGCTCGTCAACAGCCTCCTCCTAAATAACAAAAAACAGAATATGATTTAAATTTATTTAAATTCACCTTCTTTTCCTCATATTTTTAATAGCACTACTTCAATTGTCAAATCCTAGGTATCACTACAACATTGCGTGTCTCATATTCTGTCAGATATTGTCAAAATATCAATTTTTCCAAAAGTATTCCAGATGTACCCTTATGATGTGATGAATGACTATATGTGAATTAATTATAACAACCGAACACAGTTTCTTGAGTGCAGAATTAATCCAACTGTCCCTTCCTGACCTACAAATCAGTTTTGAAATATTTTCAAATGACACAATATTATGATACTATTGATAAAATATCAAATATACATTAAGCGTTCATGGTTGTGGAACCCTGGGTTTCACGCACATATAAAACAGCGATCCTCAGCCAACTAACTGCACGGCACAATATAGCAATACATTCAAGTTATTTATTTTTTACACGGTTCAGTGTCTTATATCGATGACGACATGTTGATATCAACTCAGATTTATGGTTACGATACTATTTATATATGTTTCCTTACCGTGAGTATCGGTTCAGACTTTGAATCACTTTGGCTATCCTTAGCTGCTTTCTTCTTACCACCTTTAACACTTTTGGCATTCTGTAAGACAAGATCGTACACACAAATGAAATGATGCTTACATTTGACAATATTTTTTCCTTACTCTGGAATTGTAAGATAACCCAAAGACAACTATGATCATATGAGACCTATTACCATATAACATGGCAAATTATGAGTGTGTAGTTTACTATTGTGTGTATTATTGCAATAGTTCACACAATAGTAAATGCAAAACTACACTGCTGTCCAAAACTACACACTCATAATTTGCAGTGTAATGAGCGTTACGTCGCCAGTGTACAATTTGAGATATGGTCCAATAAACATGCCATGAATCATAGAAATCAAAGGAATTTTGCAACTTCAATTTGAATTTTGACAGGGAAAATATTGAGCAATTATGACATGTTGCATATGGTTTTAAAACTTGTATTGTTTTCTGAGCATTTTGAATCTGGACAAACCTGAAATACAATTTCCCAACTTAACTATCATTTTGACTTAAACTATAAGCAAAAGAGAGTCACCCTCTCAGATAGATAAATATAAAATGCTATTTACCCCTGCAGATTTACTAGCTGATTTTGCTGATGAGGCTGATCTCTTTGCTCCTTTTGATTTAGCCTTTGCAGGTGGACCTGATGTCTTGGGTCTCTCTGGAGGTTTATCTGCTGCTGCTGGTGGTGCGGCACTGGCTCCTCCTGATGCTTTCTTCTTGCCACCACCTTTAGTGGCCAACTCAACTTTTTCACTGCATTCTTTAATCTGGAATAAAATATGAAAAGGTAGAACATTTTGGTTTTGTTAGGTTAGTAGAAAACTGATATTTAGATTGCAAGATAAACTGGTGCTACATTTAGCTTTAAAAACCTATGATGCACGAATCTTGCATATATAAGTGTATTTATTAATGGTGATCACCTGGCAGGATTAGATTACAGGGTGTCCCAGAATGATTTATATTGTGTTTGAACAAATAATACAAATATAAAAATTACAATTCTAATGCCAACAATATAATCAGGAAAATATCTTTATCTTTATTCGTTTATTCGATATGGCATGACATTGAAAATCTATGAAAACCGGGGTGTTTTTTTAACTTTCAGCATATTTCAAGTGATAAAACTCACACCAAACTTCAAACCTGTTGCCTAAGAAAGTATGATATAAATCACTCAAGCAGAACAATTCCTCACACCATTCAAATATTGTTTCATAACTTGGAATCTCCCATTTCTACAAAAGAGTCTATATGGTCATGCGTTTTAAGCTCGCCTCCCAAAAAGGATGGGGCTGTTACACTTTCTGGTTTCATGCTGTCGTAATCCTTATTTTTTTTTCAAACCTCAAAAGTTATCACAACAATTGGCATCGTTTTAAAGCTCTATTAATATGCTATCTTCCGGCAAAGTGGCATTGGTATTATAGCTCATACAGAAATGAAGATAAAGCTGTTTGAAATTTGAGGACCAGGGGCGGTCCCGGAAGTGGAGTTGTCTGTACAAACTGAATGGGGAAAATCCCATGCTGTGTTCTTTTTACAATATCTCGTCATCCCGAAATGTTCCAAACACATTTTTGGTCCCATTTTAAAGGTATTAATTTAGTATTTTTTAAGTATGTGGTTCAACAGACTTGTCAACTATTTGTAATAACTAATTAATTATAGATAAGGCCATGATCCTCAGCTTTTTTCCTATACGCTACACAGTAAACTTGAATAATCAGCCCCAATTAATGGGGTTTATAAAAATGACTATAACAGAAAAAGTGTTCAACCTATGATAGCTAAAATAACTAGCGGTATTCAGAAATCAGGGAAGGGTACATCCTTAAAAAAATATTTCTGTGAATTCTAAAAATATATAAAATAAAAATTGGAGATATTCTCTAGCCGATATCTTCCCGATGTAGTAAGCCTTGACAATTATATATACTAGCGAGCTCGCTACGCTCGGGTCCCGCTAGATGGTTATGCCACATTACCTACCTCTGAAACCACATAAACCCCCTACAACACCCCAAACCAGGTTGATTTAAAACCATATCCCTTTTAAAGGCATTATAACACCCCCCCCCCCCCCCCCCCCCCCCCCCCCCGCAGGTTGATTTATAACCATGTCCCTCCTAAACCATTTACCGTGGCTACTTTATTAACCCCTACCTCTCAAACCGCATCAAGTTAACCTTCGGTACTTTTAAAACCACATAAACCCTCTACAATCGCCCCCCCCCCCCCCCCACTGCAACTACACCAACCAGGTGGATTTATAAACATAACCCTCCTAACCATTTCCCGCGGCTACTTCATTAACTCTTAACCCTATCCTAAAACATTTCCCGTGGTTTTACAGCCCCCCCCCCCCACCGCCCCCATGCACACACCCAAACCAGTTTGATTTATAATCACAACCCTCCCTAAACCATTTCCCGTGGCTACTTCATTAACCCTCGGTCCCTTAGATTGTTTGGCATGCCAACTTAAAGTAAAGAAATCAGGTTGTTTCATTAACCCCCGCAAAACGCTATCCATTATAACCCTAGGTCTATCCTAAATCATTTCCCGTGGTTTTACACCACCCACCCCCCCCCTCCCTCCCCAACATGACACAAAATACCCAACCAACACACTGTACAGGCCTATAACCAGTATCCCGTGACCCGTGTGGCTTCTGCGCCATGTGTAGGAGTGCGTGTGCCGCGCGCGGCAGTGGGCCCTTGCGCAAACATGCACGCGACGTGTTACCACGGTATGATTACGCGGTATACGCGCAACGCACAATGTTGTTCAATTCTAGTGGCATTTATGAGCCAAATCTGAGCGGTTTTTTGCTGTTTTTGGAGCCAATTGTTAACCAATTTCACTGAAATAAACTTTAACACCCTTCCCGTTATTTCCTCTATCTTTCATGCGAATTAGGCGCCACTTTGATCACAACTAACGGAGAAATAAGGATAACAAACACACACACACCCA
This sequence comes from Ophiura sarsii, assembly GCA_035610835.1. NCBI lineage: Eukaryota > Metazoa > Echinodermata > Ophiuroidea > Amphilepidida > Ophiuridae > Ophiura > Ophiura sarsii. The sequence continues at coordinate 90,116,946 of CM069442.1, read as the reverse complement.
CACACCGTTTCCAGATTTATAGTAAGATATAATCTAATGGGTAATTCCATGAGGAATGTCAAGTAAATAATGATAGGGTAGGTATAAAAAATATATGGATATTAGATCTTAATTTTTTTTAAGAAGATAATTTTCTAAACATTGTGAATCATACCATGTTAGCACTTGATCCTACCCTAATGGCCTAATTTCAATGGCATATTTGGATTCTTCATGCGGTTTCCTTTCAGAAAATGTACATTTTTATAAGCAAATATAAATTTGTAAAGATAAAATTATGTTCCGAAAAGCCAAAATCAGCATGTAACACGGAAGGAGGCAAGTCTAACACGCATGGCCATATATAATTTCTGTTAGAAACGTCCAATTTTTAAAATTCTATTTAACATAATTAGATGTTAGAATCATAAGCACTTTGACCAATAACAGTGGTATTCAGAGCTAAATAAATGCACCTTCCCCGTAAAAATCATTCTGTATAATAAATATATGTAAAATCAAATATAATTTACTTTAAATCTGTTAAAATGTCCATATAATCGTCTGTCTTGGTAAACATCTCAAGTTTTTACATGAAGTTTTCAGCTTGATTGAACCATAAATTGGTTAAATGTATCACATACCTTGTCTAATTTAATCTTATCAAGATCAGCCATTAAGGGTGTCATGGGTTTCTCACCAACCACCTTTAGAGCTGTCCCTAATGCTTCCGCTGCACAGTCCCTTACTGCAGGAGTTGTGTCTGCAAGTTTCTGTGGTAGGATAATACAAGAATTAATAAATCAAATTTTGATCTGTTAGTTGTCAAAGATGAAACACCATCGTACTTCATCAATTCTGCAAAACTGGCATGACAATGTCGGTTAACAGAGATGGTTTTGCAAACTGCCAGGAATCTGTTCTTGTCTTCTTAGGCCTGTGAGGTGTCACCTTTTTACAAACTCGGTCACCAAGATTTTTTCAGAAGATAAAGGTAAAGAGTAACTTGTTGTGAAATTGAGTGGTTTAAATCTTGCTAGCAGTGGTTCAAAGCAGTAACATTTGATTATAATCTCAAACATTTATAAAGCGTGCAATGCCATATCATGTAAAACCTTATTTTACCTTAACTAATGATGAACATAGTGGTTTGAGTACACTCTTTGGTAATGTTGCTGGTGTACAATGTGTAAATGCCCTTGCTAGAAATGACGCTGTCTCTGATCTTATTGATGGATTCTTGTTGTCTAATGCACCTAACACATCTTCCATTATATTTTGTAAGTTTGTCTGTAAAAAAATTCAACAAATATGTTAACAAAATCTAGAAAGGAAAGTAAATGGGTTGAAATTTGTTTATAAATATAACACAATTTCCATCCACTATTAGGCCCCGTAATAAACCTGACCCATTTTTTTAGTAATCTGTAAAAAATATGTGTTTACTGAGCTTTGGGATTTTTAACGGTCATTTTGAAGAGGGAAAAAGAAACGTGGCCTTATCAAAAACAGCTGATTGCCATTATAATTAGATATATACTTTATTAAGCAAAATGAGTGTAAGGGAACAATAATATATTTATGATACTTACAGCAGGGAAGATTGCATCTATTGCTTCCCGAAGTGCAGTCACAACATTAATTTTCTTTTCTTTGAATTTGTCCAAGATGGCAGATATGCACTGAAAATAAATGGAAGATTTCATAATTATTACTGTAATTACTTAAAATGTTTTCCTGTAAGATAGATTGTTGTGATTGAGCCCTATTGAATTGTTTCTATACCAATAGTATATTGGTACGATGACACCACTATAGTCTAGGCACCTGGAATTTGTGCGATCATGCATTTCAGGTCTTAAGTAAGCTTCTAAGGTTTTGGTTAACAATTCAAGGGGTGATATTTAAGGGTGATTTTCTGATCTAGGGACACCAAAACAAACAAAAATACTTTGATATTCAGGGGGAAAGGGGGCAAAGTGCACAGTCGCGCATTTAGGCCTCATTTTTAGCGCATTTTGCAAAATTGGGTCTTATCGGGATTATCTGAGATGATAAAGTGATAACTCTAAAGCTATCTTAACATTTTTAGAACCGCAATCCCTTAAGATGTTTTATAACATGCCTGCATGCCCAACCAAATATATTCATTGGTGTTCGGCATGCAGGTCGTATGTTATAAAATGTCTAAAAGTAAGATAGCTTTAGAAGTATCACTTTATCATCTCAGATAATCTTCCATATCAAAGACAACAACCTTTACACAAAATAGGGATATGGTTGCCGGTTTATTTTCATAAGTGATTGGTCCTCAAATAAGCTGTGTGTTACTGAGTGCTTTCCAGGAAGCCATCATTACCTTATACTTTGTATTATGCCTTCATCTCGCAGAATAACTTGATTAAAATAATTCTTACCTGTACAGCATAAGGTGCAAATTTCTTGCGTAATCCTTTAGCTAAGCCACACAAACACTTGACAGCCAAAGCAACTATCATCACGTTAGTATCTTTGGCAGTTGTCTGAAAGACAAATGTGAATTGTAATATATTAAAATTTCATTCAATGCATAATATGCACGTGCTATTTGACATACATTATAACAAATTGAAAATACAGGCAGTAATTAAGCTTTGTCAAGTATTTCATTTGTTTGTAATGTATACTGCAAAATGATGCAACATTTTAAAACATATTCCAATGTCATACCTTGGTTAGGAGGTGAGGTAATTTTTGTATTCAGGCAATATTGTGAGAATAATGGCCTTTTGGTTTGATGGTACTTGTCTAAATCACAACAATTGGTGGCAGTTGTGGGATTATTTCATTGTCTAAATCTCGACAGTACCTAGTATTTAAAGGTACTGAACAATCTCAAATTAAAAGAGCCAATGACTAGACATCTTAATATTAACTGCTATCATCATCATACCTTTTTGAGTGTTCTCACTAAATCAGCATAGTCTCCTGCCTCTAGTTTTGGACTGCTTGCTAGGGGCAACACAGCCTCCAATGCTTCCTTACGTGTCTGCCATTTCTTTGCTTCCTGTAAACGCAAAAAGACAAATAAGTTGGAAAAAAATTATATCATTGCAATGCAACGATTGCATCTGAAATGAAAAGATGATGACAAATCGTTGGTGTATTACATAGTGATAGATATTGGAAGCCGACAGGAAAAAGTTTTGAGAAAAACGCAATCAAAGATTATGCCGATTTGAAATCAGCCAGAGATAAAAACAATGACAAGTTGAATTGTTTTCAAGTTCCCAGATTGTAAAAACTAATACCTAAAGAATCTTGAAATATCTATTTATATGAAGAATTATTCACTATTAAAGCAGTAAAATGATTTCAAAGTAATGCGTCAAAAATCAAATAACAATGAGTATCAACTGATATATATAAATAATGATAATAATATTGAATGGCTTGTTTTCAGACGATACAAGAATATATTGCACTTGCTATAAAAATATTGCACTTATCCGACTCGTGCAATATTGTTATAGCCTGTACAATAATTCTTGTATCGCCCTCAAAGCCATTCAATATTATATAAATGTTTTACTTGTTAATTGAACAGCTTGGATTATTATGGTATGGAACAGCATGATGTCAAAATATAAAGTCACAGAACCACAGCACACTGTCATTTATGCCTGAAGGGATACTGAATAAGACTAGTTTTAGTTCTCACCATATTGTCATAGAAATCTTTAGGCAGCTTAGAAATTATATCTACAGCTTCAATAAAATCAAATGGATCCACTGTTGGTCCTGCATCAGCTTCATCCTCATCTGTTTAAGAAATATATTAGAAATAATAACAGATATAATCACTTAAACATATGGTGAATAGGGAACAATTCAAAAGAATGTGTTTACTTAAACACATACCTTTTACACAGTATGTTTCATTTTTACCTTTGATTAAATAAATATATTTCCTAACTTCAAGAAAGCAATAGATTAACCTAGTGTAAAGACTCCCAATTGAAGCAATGATATTGGGAGTCTTTAATCTGTGATACACTTATCCTATTTAGGTACACCATGACTGTAAACAAATTGTTCACTCTTTTTCCTCAGTCTCCTCTTTATTTATTTCAAACTTGCATCTTACAAATACAGCATGCTTAGACTAATTTTGAGCCTGGCCTAATGCTGAAAACATACTACAAGGTCGCTTTGCGATTAAATTGCTCCTATGACGAGTTTTTACTCCATATAAAAAAACCCGATGCATCGATCAAGAGATCGCTTGACTGGAAACGACCAGTCATGGCCAGTTGACTTCATTTCAACCAAGGGGGGAGCCTCAAAATTAGCATAACCAATCAGCAGCAATTATCCAGATTTGATGTCGTCTGCGTGACCCGGAATACCTGCGACAACCGGCGATTTAGTAGCTAGATGCGACCAAGTCGCACCGAGATACTTTTGAGCTAGCGAGTACTACGCGACCTGTTGCGACCAGCTAGTATGATTCGAGCATAAGCCTTGTACGAGTGTAATCCCATAGGATCCAAGCATGTGTTTTCACAAACCATCCTCTTAAACAAACAACTAAACAAACAACAACAAAAACAACCAAACAAATTTATCTTACCCTCTTCCTCCTCATCGTCTTGTGCTTCAATCTTTGCTTTAAGATCTTGCTGAGACTTGAGAAATCGTGCCTGTTTTGGTGCCTTGTTGGGTACCTTTTCAAATTCTTCTTCCAATTCTTTCAACTGTGAAACAAAAGTTACCAATTCGTTGATTAAAATCACAATTGATTTTCCACAATATATTCTACTCTTGGTAAACCTCAAGCATGAAAAGCAAGTCAATGATGGGCAAATGAAATTGCTGAGATCTGAAAAACACAGTATTCTTCAAATCAAAAATCTTCCAAAAAGTCTTGTCTCAAGCAAGCCGTACCTCAAACAGAATGAGCAAATAATTTTGAATATTATCCAATAAATATTTTTCACTTGAAAATATTTTTATAGCAGAAATAAAAAAATATTATAATGCAAACTAATGAAGATTTAAGTATCCAACTTTATATATCTAACACCAAGAGTTTAGCCTTAGCCCTGATATTCTTGTAATGTCAACTCACCTGAACTGGTTTAATGTTCTGCAGACTAGGTTTAACGGCTGCTCCAATCCATCTGTATAACTCTACCACCAACAATTTAGCTTCAGCCCTGACATTCTTGTCACTGTGTTCAAGGACCTTCTGGAATGACTTCACTATAGGTTTCAATGCTATCACCTTATTTCCAAAGTCTCTTACAGCTTGACGGATGACTAGGAGACAGGCTGTCACAATCTTAGGCTGCTTATTGGTAAGGCCTTTCAAAACTTCTTCCTATCATGTTAAAAAAAGGTACACTGGTAGTGGGTAGTATGAAACCTTTATGAATGTATACATTCAGTAAATACCCTACCGGAAAAAATTGTTTCAAACTTTGCAACTTATTCAGAAAATTGTACCATATTCCAAAATATTTAAATGGACCTTGGTGATTTCCCCCTAGATGATGCTTTGGAAGGCATAATATACAGTGTGATGTTATTAGAAGTATGCCATAAAGGCAGCAAATTGATTTTGCCATGAAAATCCATCATGGACCTATATTGAAAATGGCTGCTTTTATCGCCAGCTAGGCAACTTACCATCACAGACTCTTGTTTTTCTAACTCTATGTAAACCATCAGAATCTCTATGCCTTTCTCTTTCGTCTTTGTTCTTGATGAATTGAGACATTTTGCAACAACACCTGCAACAACTTCACCACTTGTCCTGCAAAACAATTATTAATATGTGTTTTACACAGCTAATCATTACCGCAAACCAAATGTATAAACTATTCTTTTGAAGTTTTGAAGCAGACATCATTGCTTTTCCAGTTGCTTTAAATCCATTTCATTCATTTAAACATCGAAGATTCATGTCAGGTACAAACACTGGTGTTAAACATTAAACATTTTCCAGTAAATATATTATACTATCTTATTTTAATATTAAATTGTGGAACAAAATATTGAACTCATTGAATGCTACAAAATATTAGTTTGATTTATACCATGAATGCTATAACTAAGCCCCGGAGGTTCCCGTGATCACGGTTTTCTCGGCGTGAATCTCGGGATTTACCATTTGCCTCGGTTTTCTAAAAGTATGCCGAGATTTCGCGGAATTGTTGGATTTTTCCTCAACAAAACAAAATTTCAAATTTCTACACAAAAATCGACCGTAATTAGTCCAAGAAAATCTTGAAATGTCATGTTAAATTTCGATCTATCGTACCAATCATACCAAAAAATTGGTTGGGAAAATCCCCCCGGAAAATACCTTTTATATGTAAACAATGTCTGGTTCCCGTATGTTACTTTCCCCATGTTACGCCGCCCCGTAAAATTTGGGTGATCATCAATTTGAGATCGCACATGTTCTGCATCGCACATGTTATGCATCCCATAATGATTAATGATGCGGGATCATGCCGCCTAGGTTGCTGGAAACGGGTTTCATAATAAAGAATTGACTGAGACTCTACCGCCCTCTACATTTTGCTATCAATGTAACGCACGGTAATTTTTAGGATCGACTGGAAGCCACTGGGGGATGTACGCAATCAAGATGGCGGCGCATGTTCAAAACAAATATTTCTTCCGTATCAAAAATGTCAAAACGGAGGACATTAATTGGAATTTTACGCAAATTATGAAACCCCTCTGCCAGGGATTAATATGGAAATCAATATATTTTCTTGCAGAGAAGAAAAATGGACTATAAAGTAAGCTTATTTACTTTTTAAAGAGGTGATATTTGGGGGTGATTTTTCGGGTCACATTTTTGGTCGCGGTTTCTCGCATTTGGTTTATTTTCGCGGTTTTTCTTGGTTTTGGTTGCAAATCCCGTGAATCGCGGTTTTAGTAATCTCGCCTCGCGGTTTTTGCCTAAAAAAATCGCGGGATCCTCCGGGGCCTAGCTATAACACAGAATCTTTCAATGATGGATGGTAAACATAACCAAGGTACCTGGCATCCCAAATTTACAAGACTTAATGAATTGTATGATGAATGTCTAACAAACACAAAACATTTCCCTCAAAATTTGATATTCTAGGATATTAGAAAGCAACAAATTGTACCTTGGTGCCAATGCAGCTGTTTCTTGGTAAGCTAACACAGCATCCAGACCTTTCTCCTGTGCCACAGCATTGCTATCGGTAACAAATTTCTTCATCAACCCAGCATATTTGGTGAACTCTGGGCTCTTTTCTTCACTAATCCTATGGAACAGTTTAGCAGCCTCTTCATAGCCATTTAGTCTTGCCTTCCAAACCTAAATACACAAGAAAGTGGATTTCATGTTAAATAACTATCAAATATGCAAATATGGTATACATCATTGTACTTCTTAAATGTCCTCTATGTGACCATACAGATAGAGTACTGGTGGAAGTATATCTATAAATGTTTTTGGTTTGAATGTGAAAGTGGCACCTTAACCGTGATGATTCCCTTTTTTAAAACATAGCTGGGAATTGCTACCTTGGAAAGTAATAAGATTTGATGTAACAAAAGAAAGAATATACCCAACACCCAAAATGGATGTCAGCTCTGAGTTTTTGGAAAGTTCAGACAATATACCCTAATAATATCCCCCATGATTTTGCACATTTAGCGGATAGGATTATCAATTCCATGAATGTTAAATCAAAACATGTTGCTGCCTATCCTGAAAGACTCTCTCTTAGAGTGACCAGCTGCAAACAAATGCATTATTTTACTAAGATCGCAGAAGGTAATACACAAGTCACACTGCAAATTATGAGCGTTTACTTTTAGTTTGTCTTTTTTTGAAAATCTTTTTTATTTTTTGAGTTATAGACCAAAAAGTGCCAAAAAATGTGAATTTTTCCCAAAAATGGTGATTTTGGTGGTAAAAAAACACATTTTTTGGCACTTTTTGGTCTATAACTCAAAAAATAAAAAAGATTTTCCAAAAAAAAACACCCCGCTCCTGGGGAATGTTATCAGGATCATCATAAAATTAGTATGACAAAATTTAACAAAATATATTTTGAGTTATCTTTTCCAAACCTAAAATGGGTCAAAAAACGTGTTTTTTATAATTTTTTCCAAAATGGTCAATTTCATTATCATGGTTGGATTCATTGAACCCTTTCCTGCAAAAAACTGTATACGTTTATAAAGTTTAAATGAATATTGAAGAAGTTACAGCAGTTTTACGGAGGCTGACCTGAGAGTCCACAGCCCCCTTAAGGGGGCTGTCAAGTGTCATTTCGTATTTTCCAGGAATTTCACTTTTCTTCATTTTTCAAAACTTCAGAGTGTTATCTATCAGTACATGCAAAGAAATTTTCAATTTTGAAATTCCAAAAGCCTATTTAGAAGGATTTAAATCCCTTATTGTGATCATTGACAAAGTAGAATGGAAAAGTCTGCCCGCAGGGGATCAGCGAAACTCCCATGCGCCGCGTATCCCGTGTTTTGTTTTTCACGCAAATTGGCACGCGCCAGTTCGCTTAAAATACGCGACGCTGTTATTTCGAAAGCCGTCAGTGCGTGCTGCGTTACCCGCTATGTTTTTGCCGCGTTTGAGTGCTTGTTCATACGCATTGTTTACGCATTTCAATCCATTTTGGAGCTTTCGTTATTAAATTATAGCATATCGTTGTTAGGGTTAAGGATCGGTGTGTAATTGAATATAATCAATAAAATCAATACTAATCTAACTGGTACATGTTGATGGTTAGTTCAATTTGAGCAGGAAACACATTTCATCCATATTATCACAAAATATTTAAAATTAGATGTATTTTAAATATATTCTATAAATCATCATTGGAATATCAAAGGCAGTTTTTTCAGTTGAAAATTGAATTCATGTCTACAAGTGGCCAAAGGGGGATTTGCACTGTTGTTACTGAATTGATAATGAAATTTAATAGGATAAAGCGTATTTGATAGAGGACTACAGCGCTTTTTAAGATACTTTTTTTTAAAACAAAAAACATGGGATGCATTTTTTATTAATTTTGTCCTTCATATGACACTTTTTTGACACACCCTGTACAAGTACTTAATAATACAAGTCAATGCAATCCAATTATCTATTCTTTTTTTAAACACAAATAATTTCGAGAACAAAATTGTGCCTGTACCGTACATAAGACGGTAAGAATTAACTGACCTTCATGACTTTACTTTGATTGCCCTTCTACGGCATACTACAGTGCAACCAGTGACAGTTAAGTTCTTAACTGTCACTGGTGCAACAGAGCATAAATGACCAAATATTAAATTATAAATATAGTGCCTCCTGAGTATTGTACAACCATGACAATTTCAATCCTAAGTAAGTGTATCATATATAATCAAAATAGCTTTGTTTTAAAGTTCTCTATGTTGTCTTTGTATGATTATCAGCATTGTTACATTTCTTATTAAACTTGATTTCGGATTGGTCAATACTATCCATACACGCTAATCCAAAAAGCTACTGGCTACTGGCTAGTTGCAAAATGAATGTATCTAAAGTTTTGATTAATATTACAGAAAAAGACAAATGAAATTGAGAAATGTGGCGTGACCATTTTATTAAACATAATTTAAGGATTAATTTGAAACTTTACATAACTTAATTGGGCATACAAAAATTGGTTTAAAAGTATTCCATTTAACGCCTAATTAATGATTAATTACGCGCATAAATTAATTACACAGCAAACATGTTAACGAATTATTTGTCAGATTTGTGTGGCTAACCATTAACATCTTTCTCTGTGATTATAGTGTTTATTGCATATTTAATTGATGAGAAAAATAAAAAGCACCATTTTGTGGTTTTTAAAAATATACCAAATGTTTGGAGGAAATATTTTAAATACTAAAGAGATATTGAATCATCTCGCTCGACCATTGTTTTGAGCACATCTTTACCTTTAATTTGATACCTTGCAAGTCTGGTTTGGATACATAGTAATACTAAATAATTTCCACGAGTTTGGTCATTAATTAAGCTTAAATAAGAAATATTTGGTGGTTTTTTTAAAGTAAAAATAATTGTTAACTTTTTCTCAGACAGAATTGTTGACAATGATGGGAACTTCATATCTTGTGAATTTAATGTTAATGGCATGTAGGCCTATTGTTTTGCTGGAAATTACAAAAAACAAATTTTTAATGTATTTCTTTATAATATGCTAACTATAATCAAATAAGGTCAACTATGACATTGAATCACCAAGCTGTATTCTATAATATGATAATGTCTCCTTGTCTCCTTTATGCTCTGTTTCACTGTAGTATTCCGAGTCTCAATAGGATTTTAACGGGTCATTGATCATGTTGACCGTCCCAAATCAGTGAATTGAACCATATAGATATACATGGCGTAAACAAAGGCCCGACTTATCAAACCGTCATTTTTGCCGGGGTGTGGCTGAGCCTGAAAGCAAGTAGGCCTATTAGTAAAACAAGGCTTTAGCACAAGCGTTAGTGTCAAGGAGTTTGGAAAGAGAGAAGGAAAAAAGATAAAAAATAAAGGACAGAGAAAGATTTTGAATCCATGATCGGAGTGAAACATTGTAAGGAGATCAACAAGACTTACACCGGGTTTTATCCGAAGACGTTAATGTTTTGTTTTTGTTTGGCCTTTCGATGTTGTACAAGTCCGTTCCACCCGCCCGTCCATCCAATAGGCCTACCTGTTTATCTATTTATTGTCATTACTGAATATGGTAGGCCTATTACTTCGTATCGTTGTTAATTAAGTTAGCTAGTTCTCAGTTAGTTCAACTCGGTGTACTAATTTGTCATTCAGTTATATCAAACATAATTATAAGTGCCGTTTTACCTAGGCCTACATGGGCATGATCGGAGAAGCATCCTCGGGCCGATGAGCCGATGCTATCAATGGTTCACATGGTTATCTCATAATAGTCTAACTTTGTATAGTACATGTATTTGCACACGCGGCAATCAAACACACGACATGTGGAGTTCGGGGTGTATAGCAAGGACGCTCTAATTATATATCCTGGGTGTATAGGGCCATGGAGAGCAGGGATGGACAGCCTCTCCTGGCATGTATTTTAATATACTATCCATTATGAGCTCATTTATTCAGTTGCGTTCGGGTCTAAGGCCCCGCTGTTAGGCCTACGGTTTGGTTGGTGACATGCCATATAAGACAAAATAAGTTCCAAGATAACCAGAAGTAGGCCTATACGGCCAAACAAGTCATGTTTCTATAAAATCCTCCTAAAATGTCATAGTTAAATTGAATAATATAAAATTCTGGAACATTCCAAATGAAATTCGGACTGAACAAAGAACAGAGATCTTCCCATTTCGATCGCTAAATGCCCATCATTCATATTTTGAATCAATGAAACGTCCGAATGTTCTAGACTGAAAGCAAAGGTGGAAGGGATGGGATTATGGTGGGAGAGGATGCTCTATATTTCTGCCCCTCGGACCCACCCCAATAAAAAAATAGGGTAACATCGGTTTGGTTTATCACGAAGTTATGAGATGTAAACAATAGGCCTGATTAATTAAATGTGTGGTTGCACCTTTGATATCCTTGTACTTTTGTGTCCTCTCAATAAAAAAAAATTCAATCTAGGTATAGGTGACAAGGCAATTCATAGGGATAGCCAATAAATAATAAAACCATGCAGTAATGGAAATACCGAATACTGTATATAGGCCTAGCACTAGAGCTAATTGTTAAATAATGACCGTGTTTTCAACGTTATCATTGTTATCTTCAGTAGATAGCAAACTACTTTTATAAGAGATCCAACCGAAATGCTTAATAGAGCTATTGTTATAACACTGAACAATCACTATTTAATAATTATCTTTGGTAGATAGCAATTCAAATCAATTTTTAAAAGGATCCAAGTCCATTCTAATGGAAAATACTCATCATTTAACTACTGTGAAATGTGCTCCATTACCCGCCAGTGGCGTATCTGATGAGATCGCTTGTCAGAGGGGGAAATGGTATCTTCCCGGTAGGCTTTAACTTTAGGCTGAGGATTGCCGCCGCCGCCGAGTCCGACATTTGAAAACGGGAGGGTGGGGGTGTTCTCAAAATCCACCCCATCCGATTCAAATTGGGGCCCTTGCTCCCCCAACCCACTGTATTTACAGAAAATAAAACCTTTTAGCCCGGTAGTTTGAGCTGTTCTACCCGGTCAAATCCGTCGAGGGGGGACACTCTGCTGATACGCTACTGTTACTCGTTCGCTTGACAGTTTACCCATAGACAATTCATATAGTCATTTTACAAACCGTTAAATTTATTTTCCTGCTTCATTAAACATTAGACCTATCGGACATATATTTCAGTTTCTTTTTCGGTGGCGCTGGCATAACGAGGATCAAGTTCAGGTGGCATGTTGTGGCCTTTTACTATTTATGATGAAATTACAATTCGTGACGTGACTCATATTAATCATGTTAATCAGAAGCTTACCCGATTCCGTCTCTTTAAATATCTGAGGTAGAAGAAGAGAAAACATGTAGGCCTAGAGCCTACCAAACGACAGGTCTTAAATTAAATCTTCATCACATTTCTAGTGCTTTCTCTCTGTTTCCAATTTTTCTCTCTCCTTTACTAAGTCCTTTATCTAGGATAGGTGTTGATTTTTACACCCAGACTACTCACTAATCCCGCCACGGTGCATTTTTAAATGATCACATTGATAAAGACTCGGACTACACTGGCCTATAATGATAAACTCTGATGATTAGCCGCAGAGTGTTGCGCACAGAAATTAATACACGAGCGTCTAAATCTTTGTCAACCGGTTCAACGCGCACGCGTCACCATTTATTTTGCCAACTCAAAACATTCCGCGCGCGTCTGCGCTCATTGTCGATTAACGCACGCGCTTGAATGCGTTACGCTTCCCGGAAATTGTGAACTTACTTCGAATGCGCATAAAATGGTATGGCTTCTTTTTCAAACTCGACATCATGAAAAAGGTGTTTTTTAACACACATTTGAGGTTATTTTGATACCAAGAAAAGAACGGTTTGTAATGAAACTTTGCACGAAGTTGGGGATTTATATGTTTCCCACAATATCTAAAGAACAGGATTTGAAATACGTGTATTTCCCTGTAAACCATGATCAAACGGCGGTATTGTCACTTTTCACATTCCTCGGTTGATTTCTTTATGTTCATTTTTGAGTAAAAATACGATTTACAGACACGATAACTCAATACAAACTGCATCTGATGGACAGCAAGTAAGTTTAACGCAACAACCATGATCTTCCCCAGGTTCCATTTTTTTTGTTTTTTGTTTTAGGCCTATTTCCCGATTTTTCGGATCATTTTGTGGAAATTCACGTTTGTTGTATTTAAAAATCCCATTTTGTTGCCTTATTTGGTCAATAAATAAAAAAATATCTCAGCTATCAAAAAACAAAACAAAAATGGAACCCGGGTAATTTTCTTAAGATTACAAAAATCGTAAAAGGACAGATTTTCAGAAAATATTTTTTTGGTTACCTTGTCCGAATTGAAGACTGGTCAAAATTCTCGTTTTTTATGATTTTCTCCAAAATGGTTCTTTTTAGAGCAATTTTATGTTCATGGTTAGATTTATTGAACCCTTTCCTTCAAAAAAATGTATACTTGTATATGGAATATATGAATAATTACGTAGTTACGGCAGTTTTACGGAAGCTATTTCTGACACTTGACAGCCCCCTTAATGGAATAGATCCAAATCAATAAACGATCAGCCAATAGTTATGAATCTTACTATAAGTGCCAAGTATACAGTCATTTTAGGTGGGTGTGATCATTGTCCATACAATTCCTAGAATTCATTTGGCAATTGTTGCACTACTGTTCATTAAAAAATACAGACCCGGTTAGACAAGGTGGTTCTCGAATGACGCGTCTCGCCTGCTCATGAACAGTGAGTGTCTGGTAACCAATTAATAGCTTGACCTCATTTTTGTGTGCTCTATAAGTCAATAGAACATCTCTCTACACTGTAGTTGTCAATGTAACACTTCAGTGATCAGACGACAGTTGTTCTTTCAAGCATGAAATAGTGGCAATTTTGGCACATTCAGATTGTGACCTCTCCATGTTCTCAAGCAAGTTGCAAAGCACTGAAAAAAGTAATTGCTACAAATGGGGTATCGTTGGAAAGAGGAACACATCAGCATTTCCTATATACATTGTATGAAACACAATATGAATACATTACAAAATATCCGGAAATTTGGTGATTGAAAACATTTCTAAACTTTTTTTGAGGAATTTAGTAAGTTTGCAATGATTTTAATTTTCTTGCCAGATTTGGCATGTATCGCCACTTCATTTCAAATGAACATGGGAATGTGTACATACTATTACTATTCATTGATTGATTACTATATCATCACAAATAATCGTCGATCAGAGCACCGTGATCCGAGTGCTGCTTCATCCAAAGGTTTAACACAATCTTGCGACACACTGCATTCCAAAACTACAGGTGCACAACACTGTCGCGGTCACGCATATGTCGCATAGTACGCGAGAGAATGAAATGATCGACAATGATTTGTTTTGATTGTTGGTTTGCTTACCTTATGGGTACATTTTTCATCAACTGGTAATTTCATCCATTCTTGATCATCCCCCATCTTGAGATTAGTTAGATAGGACAAACATCAAATACCTGCAGAAAGAGAAAAACAGATAGACAATTACATATTTTTTTAATTATATTTTCATTAATTCATTAAATTATTCATTAGTTACAAAAACTTTTAATATATATATGTCTACGATCAAAACACTTTCAAAATGTTTATAAACGCAAAATGTTCAAAAAATGTAACCGTGTTTTTGCTTAAATCTAACATTACTGAAGTACATTGCATACTCTGTGCATTATAATTCTTGAATATCAAATATTTAACTGGAATTTTTATTAATAAAACATTTTAAATCCGATGATAAATCCCACAATTTTCCTTTAAATACAAGAACCTTAAACAGTAAAATGCCTTGCTTTCAGCTCATACCTAATGCTAAATGATCCATTGCAATTCTAAAGCAATTAAACCCGAGTCAATTATGGTGTCAGTAAAGTCATGGTCATCTCGAAGTCAGTCCATTTGATTATAATTGTCACCATATTATACAAGGTTGCTTAGCTTGGCTGTGTAACACACTCCACTTTATGGATAGTAAGTTAAGTAACCATGGTAATCAGTTGGCACTGATTGGCAAACTTAAACCTGATCATAAACCACACTATTCAGCTGTGGTCATATAATGACTATTTAAAATTTATGTTTTACTAGACAGCTTTATAAAAATAATAGCATTTGAAGTTTTTTTACATTTTGGAATAGCCATGGAATAGCTCCATAGGATATTGAGTCATGCCAATCACAATTAACACCTTGGATGACCCAGCATAATACTGGACAGGAATGCAAACAAACACTGCATGCTTGTGTAGTCCTGGGGTGGGGCTTTCTGATTGCATTTATCGATTCACACATCATCTATCTATTATTGCCTACATGCACATATCAGCTGGCAATACACATTTAAAAGTTTTTAAATGCCTACATTAATTATTTTGGATCACCCACCACTAGCAATACACAGTTGATACTAAGTAGCTTGTTTGTCCAAGAATCAAAACCATACCTGAAACTGAAATGTTTGCTGAGGACATAGTAGGCCTACACATCAAAATGCAATCCCCAAATTTGTGTCAATGTCTATCTATGATCTTGATCTCAGATTTCACCAAGATTATATAATATTGGTATCATCATGTGACAGGAAAGTGACTGTTTCCTTTGCAGACATCAGGTCTATCCATCAATAAAACAGACAACATTTCGTCAATTCAAGTCAGAGTCTATAAATAGCACAATTTTGTAGGAGACTACTTCAAATCTGATGACTCAATTTGTCCATGATGTACATGCATTAACACTGTGCACGCTGAACATTACATAGTGTATCGTTGTAGCATATTTTTGACTGAGTAAGCTAAAGCTACATGTAGTCTTGTAAATAGTGAATGAATTGCAATTAATGGAACAAAATGGGGAATGCTTGACTTTAATCCTGTCATGTGACTCATGTCAAAAAAGCTTCATTTCATGGCAACTTAATTTAGAGAATTAGCATTTAGTCAACCTTTTGCAGCAATTTAATTTCACTAATTTGTATCATCTTCCTATATATCCATTATAAATAATATAATTGGCGGCAACTTAATTTGGAGAATTGGATCTCCTAGTGAAATTAAGTTGGTAGCGAAATTAAGTTGTTTTACAGTAAACAAGCCCACAACATAATAACATTTGTATGGTATGCTCAGGCGCTGCACTACAGCAGTTACACGTTTACAAAATGTATGCGGCTTAAAATGCCCCAAACACCTCATTGACAGAAACAGGCCCACCTACTTATTTAGTAGGCTTGGGCAATAAAGGCTTATTTTGTTTTAGTGGGGCGATGGGGTGGGGGTGGTAGGTGTAGATAACATTGAATATTATCCTCAAAATCTCTAATATAATATTAGCTCTAAAATCTCTAAATATTTTACAATTTTTGGAAATAACAATAACATTTGTTCCTAAAATGTACGTTCAAAATCAGGCCTTCACGTTTGAGGCGTGCGAGTGCGATCGCACGCCATCGCACGCCTGAAATGGTTTCGAGAAGAGCGATTTATTGCACGCCTACAAAATTAAAAATTAAAAAAAGATTTTTATTAATTTTTTTAAAAATTGTTTTCTTCTTTTTCTTAAGTCAAAAATAGGACTTTAGACGCCCGATGTGGGTGTCAATATTCATCATTTGCATGATCCTCACCCTTCCAATTTCTAAAGATCTTTGATAAATGAAGAAACAAACCAGAAATGTACAAATCCGCGCGGTCATATTTTTAGGCACTCAATTAGAAATATCTATTACTCGACGGACATTAGTAAATAAAAAAGTGTTAGATTGGAATCAAAATGCGAGGTAAAAAAACCAAAAAAACCAGGAAAGGGCAATATATATTAAAACAAGGTCTTCTAAAAAACTGGGTGGACAAGTGTTTTTAGTGTCAAAAGGATAATGAGAAGACTTGGAATGGATCTGTTGAATTTTGTGGAAGTTGGCAAGGATCACTAGTGTGTTGTTTCTGGAAGGAAATCATCGAGACGTTATGTGAGCGATAGGCCCTATGTGGTGAAGTTTATGGAGAAAAAAAAATTGAAAGAAAATATATCATAATTTATAATTTAATTTAAATTCCAATGTTTATTAATTACTCAAAAAAACGTAATTTATGACAAATTCAAAAATGCAACAAAATAACTTGGATTTCCTGGGGCGCCAGGATAATTATTATAATACTAATAGTCAATCGTTTTGTAACAAGGTCTTCTAAAAAACTGGGGGGGGGGGGGGGGGGGGGACTTGGAATGGATCTGTTGAATTTTGTGGAAGTTGGCAAGAGGATCACAGTGTGTTGTTTCTGGAAGGAAATCACCGAGACGTTTGTGAGCTAGGCCTACATGTATATCATTATGGTGAAGTTAAGAAAAAGAATTGAAAGAAAAAATATCATTATTTATAATTTAATTTTAAATTCCAATGACAAATTTAAAAGTTCACAAAATAACTTGGATTTCCCAAGGCGCGAACTTGGGACCGCCAGGGTAATTTGTAGTCAATCGTTTTGTAAAGATAAATCACGAATAAATACACTGTATAAGTTCATGAAGTTCATAACAACAGCCGAATAAAAAAAAGAAAATCGTGATATTCATGACATAGGCCTATTCATTGAACCAAAAAAGTAAAAAATAATAATAGATAAAAAAAAGAGTCTCATTAATAAACAAACTAATGATATTGTAAGTAATTAATATAATGGAACATCAAAAAGTACCAATATTATACAAAAAGATATGTGGTCCCCAGCAGAATTGAACCCAGGTTCAATGCACCACAGCCGGAGGAAACAACCGCTACACCACCGGGGTATCATTACGTATTTGGAAGTCATAAGTTAAAATAATATTGAGACTGTCTGGTTTATCCACTCAATAAACTATTAAAATGTGATATATTTGAACTACATGTCCATCAAAACACCATTTTATTTATTGTAATAGACACATATTATAATATATCATTAAAATACTAATTTTGCCTTGAAAATCTGAATTTGGCGGCGATTGGCGATATTTAGCATTTTATACCAAAAGTCTACTGCCGGCTGTATTAAAAAGCTCAAATTGCATGAAACCACAGATAAGATTCGTTTTTCTATCAATACTTCTTCCTTTATGTAGAATACAATTTACATTATTTAGTAAATACAATAATTGTAACGTTTAACGTCACCACTAGCTAATTTAAACAATAATAATGACCCATGACCTTTCAACTGAAAGCTAAGGTGGCCAAGTTAACTTGTCCACCAAAAATCACGCAGCGTAGTTCTCTAATAAAAGCCACAAGCCCACTGTCGACAGCAGAAAACCCTATCTCTGTTTACTCTTGCCTTGGTGGAATTATCGCTCTCTTCGCACATGGGATTAATAATTTGGATAATTCGCGATTCTTAATATTATCAAATAAAACTGTAAAATCGGCTTGTTGGACAATTACCGCGGCTGAAATAGCATCTCCGCGATTCTACGGTACAATTTCCCAATCCGTGATCAAGTATGAATTTCGTAAATTATGCCGCGAAATCTGTGTTCACAGATTTTCCTGAACCCTATACATTGTCTGTCGTCTGTTTCTCTCTATACTAGAGAACATTTCTAAAAAATTGCAGTGTTTTACCAAATCAGTCACTCAAATGGGTAATATAATATAATACATCTTCCATGCACTTAGTGCTGTTATCGAGATCTTTTTTTCATGTCGACATGTTGCTATTTGAGAATCTCGATATCGACATGATGTCGACATATTATGATCCAAATACCAAGCCGATTGTCCCCGCAAATTAATGTCCGCGATAGTATAGAATATTACAGCAGATCGAAAATATCGCTAAGTCAATGTACACAAGTTAAAAATCCTTTAGTATAATACGCCATGATCATTAATTCGCCGATTTTCTACATTCTTTTATTACAAAATCATTTTGAAACAATGTTAAACTTTACTACGATTTAATGTCAATTATATCGACATCCCAAAGTTGATATCGACATGTCGGGATAATAGCCAATATCGTCCATGTCGATGACAGCCCTACATGCACTTGGCT
The DNA here is from genome assembly GCA_035610835.1 of Ophiura sarsii. Taxonomy (NCBI): domain Eukaryota; kingdom Metazoa; phylum Echinodermata; class Ophiuroidea; order Amphilepidida; family Ophiuridae; genus Ophiura; species Ophiura sarsii. The sequence continues at coordinate 90,097,662 of CM069442.1, read as the reverse complement.
GAAGACCCCAACTCACGTCAAGAATAGACAAAAAAGAGCTGAATTTCTTGTTTGTTTGAGTGCTGTCAGTTTGCAAATTTGTTCATGGCCGTTGAGATTCTGTTAGCAAATCCACTAATTTCAATCAATTCTTTCATGACCAGTTGCTTAAAATGTGGTGCATATTAAGCGTACTGTAAATGGCGGTCCCAAGCTGGCTTTATGTGCACCAGCCACTTGTGGCAACAGGTTCCTGAAAATACTAAATTCAGAGAATTTATCTGCTCTCTTTTATTTAGCATTTTATGTATACCTAAGAAATTTTTATACATTATCGAAAACAAAAGTGGATAAATATTTCTACAATTCTAAGGTACATTACAATAACATTGTAGGCAGTATAGGTATAACCAATTTTCAATGTACCATATTTTCTGGACAATTTGGTAAACTCCTAGAATAGAGTCATAATTAAGGCTGTGACTTATACCCGGGTACCCGCCTGCTATTCCGGGTACCCGGGTACCAAATTAGGTACCCGAATACCCGAAACGTTATTTTTTTTAAATTATTTTTTTAGTACAAATTTGTCCCCCAAATGACCTCTATAGCAGACTCTATTCACGCGGCAGCCATTTTCCAAAATATGCCACCCAAGCCTCGTTCCCGTTTGGTCTATCTGCACCTCGCGCTACACAATAGAACTGCGCGAGAAGCGTGGTACCAAATCGCGCCGTGTACGCATCATCACGCAGTGCATGTATACGTAACGAGAACGAGGCTTGGGTGGCAAATTTTAGAAAATGGCTGCCGCGTGAATATGGTCTATTGACCCCATGATGTGTCATTTTGGGGACAAATTTTTAGTGTGTATTTTCGGGTACCCGGGTACCCGCCCGAAAAACGGGTCAGGTACCCGGGTACGAAACTACCCGTGCATTCACAGCCTTAGTCATAATCACACTTTTTACCTAATAACAATTTTTACGCAAGATTACATGTAAAGCTGTGAACATACTCCACAACCACTTAGGTCTTAGGCAGGATTTGAAGGTGTGGGTGTAAATGTGTGTCAATTCAAAAAGTGGGTGTGTAAATTTAAGGATGGATGTGTGTACAAAAGTATGGTTGCCTAAGCCCTTGTCCACAACGATTTCCAATGCTTCACACTCTAACAAATGCGCACTAGTGCTCATTTAACGAAAGTGGCGAACGCTAGGGTCAACGCCGAGGTTAAAATCAAGTAAACGTTTTAGCGTTGCGGCTGTCGATAGGATCATGGACCAATCAGCAAGCCAAAAATGTGCCTGACTTTTGGAAGTCACATCTAAATTTTCTCTAAAGCTCGTCTCAGTCATAAAATACAGTAGATTTATTGGTGTAGGCTACATTGCAAATACATGTAGCTGCATACAATATGTTTGCTGAGTGATGGAATGTAGTACTAGTACATGTAGGTCTATAAATCAAGTTTTTCATATATTTATGGTGTTTTGGGGGAGGTATTTTTCATGGTTTGGCAGTCTACATGTACTCTACAATACACCCATGTCTTAGCCTTACCCACAGTGTGAGATCGTTTGAACGAGCGTTCGTCAATAAATAGTTGTCGATCATTTCAAATAATTCCCTATTTACTAACTAATACGACATTTGTGTGACCACTACTGCAGCGGGGTTTTATTGGCTAGTTTTGGAATGCAGTTTGTCGCATGGTTTAGATGAATGCAAGCGCTAGGATCACGATGCTTTGATTGACAATTAGTTTGTTTTCATTATATTAGCCTTAGGGCTTAGGCTACAATCAGCATTGATCACACACCACTGAGCGGCAGAGTAGACCGAGTTAGTTCATTTTGTTACAATTTTGGTGGCCAGTAGGCATGAGTTATCCCCGTGTAATTTCTCTTACGACTTTCTCATATTATGAGCATGCGCACATCAGTTACGGGGCATCTAGGAAGACATTGCCGATTGAAACAAGTTAGAATAGATCAAATTAGAGCGCCGACTATATTACTATTTATTATAAAGTGGTTCAAGCACTATGCAGGTTTGTTATTGCCGGGCTTGAGCTTTACTCCCAGTATGTTTGAGGGAATTCACGGAGTGTGAGACTTACGGGATGGATACAGGTACATATCACACGCACACGTGTATAGAAAGAATGACTTGTGTCACGTAAAATAGGTAATTGACCAATCGCGGGCCCTAAAAGGCCTAATCAACCCCATGCAGTGTTGCGACTGTTTTGGAACGGACTGTGCAAGAACACGCGCAACCTTTATTTAATGTAATGATTGCGAGCGCTCGGATCATGAATGATACTGTGAGTGTGTGACTGGTGACGTGAGTGTGATCATGGACTTATCATTATCTGATAAGTCCATCCATGGTGTGATCGACAAATCAAATTTTTGTTTTGACAGTCATGACACTGCAGTAGGCCTACAGTCAAGTCATAATCATTGTGATTAGTACACAGGGTTTATTCCATATGGGATGTCTACCAAGATACTATTTTGAATAGCTTTTCAATCATTATTATAGTGATACAAACTGGACAAACTGTACTGAATCCATTAATAATAAGCTTATTAATTAAAACTATAGGCTGTAGACTGTTCGATGACTCGAGATGGCTCCTTGTTAGCCAGTTAGAAATCAACATAAAAATTTTGCTGATCCCGACTCATTGTCAAAAGTGACATTTTCGTCGATGCAAAATATTTACGCCGATTTACTTCAATCGTGTTTGGTTTCCCTCGACCATGATAACATGCTAGATCTTACGCTATCTTAAAGCAGGTTGATTGATGAATAGTATGTATTAATAAAACAATAACATAAAAATTCACTCACCAAAATATACGATAAAACACAACACGGACAGTTTCTAAATTTCTTCGATCTAATTACTTATTCAAAATCGGATGTGTATTCACGTGACACAATACTTGTAATTGATTGGACAACAAAATAGATGACATCATTTTTCTACTTGTTTGTTGGATTTATCATTCTTTTCTCCAGTCAAGCAGATTTTTAATTACTAGGAGTGGGCGGCCCTGAAAACTGTTTACATAAAACAAGTGGGATTACGATTTACGATTGTCGATCGTGTTAGTGTGTTTCTTCTCGGTCAAAGACCCCGTCAAAGAAAGTTTGGTTTTTAAAAAATTTCATGGCACCTTCCCAGATTATCTAAAATCGGATTTCACCCACACCTATACAGCAACACACAGTACCCATAGGCGTGCGCAGGATTTTTTTACCCGGGGGGCTTAAAAATAAATGTCATGCATGATTGACTAATCAAAGCGGTGCTATCCGCAGTAAGAGCGCGAACAGGGGTAATCAGACGACGCTGGACACGGGCGTATACACGAATATCCAGGTAAATATATGCGAACGAGGTTACGTGATCAAGTGAATGGGAACGCTTTTAAGCGTTTAAACCGTTGTTAAAACAACGGTTTAATTTAGTTCCAAAGTGTGATGAATTTTATGGGGTCATATAATCAAAATCCATTGTTACATTGAAACCAACGGAAATTCAAAATTAACGGCCGTTCGTGTCCACCGTCGTCTGGGGGTAATCTGAGGTGGGATGCGCCCCCTTTGAATTGGATTTTTTTTCTTCAATTAATATCGAACCCATTTGGTGCGATTTGGTGTGAACTTATGAACAATATTTTATGGAAAAACCATCACTTCATTGGCTTATTATCAATATCATTCAAATTTGGATTTTTTAATTTTACAACACGGTACCGTATAACGGTGTGGAATTCGCATACATTAAAAAGGATTCGCGCGGAGCGCGAATTTATTGGCTATTGTAAAAGGAAAGGTTTAAAAAAACGTTCCTTAAGCCGTGTTGACTGATAATTAAACAGTGAAACTAATTTGCGTGTAGCACGAAAAATCGTATACCGTATTTTAACACTTTTAAGATAATGTTTTTGAAGCCATCTCGTTCCAATTGAATAGAAAGTAAAAGTAATTGGCGCAGAGCGCGAAAAAAAAATTGCTATTGTAAAAAGAAAGGTTTAGAAAATGTTCCTGAAGCCATCTTTTTATGCTTGAATTATAAATAAACATTGAAACTAATACATGTATACACGCGTAGCGCGCAAAACATGTATATTTTAACACTAAAAAGGTCCAGAAAACATTTATGAAGCCATCTTGTTGAAATTGACAAACACAAAATTAAAAATAATACCCGCGGAGCGCGGCAAAATTGGCTATTGTAAAAATTAAGGTCTATTTTAACAACAAAAAGTTTCAGAAAACGTTTCTGAAGCCATCATATTCAAATTAAATAACAAAATATTTAAAAACAAATTGGCTATTATAAAAAGAAATAAAAACCCCGTTCCTGAAGCCATCTTGTTATAAGCTAGAATAATAAAACATTCAACCTAATTCGCGCGTATAGCGCGCAAAAATTGGATATTTTTACACTAAAATGATCCTGAAAACGTTTCTAAAGCAATCTTGTTAAGCTTGAATGATAAAACATTGAAAATAATTCGCAAAAACTGGTTATTTTAACACTGAAATGGTCTTAAAAAACGTTCGTGAAGCCATTTTGTTTAAGCTTGAAAAAATCAATTCGCTCGAAACGCGCAAAAACTTCTATTTTTCTGACTAAAATGGTCCAGAAAACGTTCCTGAAAAATGGCTATTTTAGCACTAAAAGATCCAGAAAAACGTTCCTGAGCCATCATGTTTTAAGCTTGAATAATTCACGCATACAAACTGATAGTTTTTTAAACTAATTTGGTGCAGAAAAACGTTCCTTAAGCCATCTTTTTATAAGTTGAATAAACAAACATAAACATTGAATCTAACTCGCGCAAAGCGCGCAAAAATGTCTATGCAAAAATGGCTTCATTTGAGGGGGCATCGCCCGTGACAATTATGAGGGCGTGCCCCTATCTCCCCGCTTGCCATGCTCGTTACCCTTCCTCCTTAATTTTCTTCCTTTTTATTTTTTACTCTTTTGCCAAAGGGGCAGGGGTGGTCTTAAAGTGAACATTGAAAAAAACACAAGCAGTTTGGATAGGCTCAGAAAAGGGGAGTCTAAATACAATATGCAATGAAATCCCAGTAAAATGGGCTGGAGTATGCAGAGGACAATTTTAAAGCTCTCGGAATTGTATTCTCAACTAATGTTGAGAGTATGGTAAATTTGAATTATAAACATGTCATGGAATCTATAAGAAAACTAATCTATCAATGGTCAAGAAGAAATCTCACAGTACTTGGTAGAATAACTATAACAAAATCTCTACTGTTATCAACTTACCTTCTTAAATTTACCTGATCCTCCTGAAGAACTTATCAAGGAACTGAGCAGATTGTTATATAAGTTTATCTGGAAAGGTGTAGATAGGGTAACTAGAAACCAAATGATTCAGAATTATGAAAACGGTGGTTTACGGATGGTGGACATCCAATCGATCTTACATCTATGCCCTGAAAGCTATACATGGATCCGAAGACTTTTTAATTCGGGTGAATTAGAGTGGATTAACCTTTTTTACTAACTGGCAAAAATTAATAATCTACTAGATATTGGAGGGGGTTCATCCGATATATTAAACTTCTTAAAACAGTCAAAATTCCAAAATCTATTTTGGAAAGACGCGTTTTTAGGGCATGGAGCGGAGTAAGGTTGTTGAAAGCCGCCAACCTAAAAATAACATTGAATTCATGGAAAGTGTATTATGGTATAATGATAATATTCGGGTTGGCAAAAAAACAATATATTACCGTCTTTGGGTAAAAAATGGGGTTCATTTTGTAAATGATCTGATCAAGGAAAATGGTACTTTTCTCTCTTTGGACGAATTCCAAAGGAAATATAATATTCGAACACATTTCTTGGAATATGGGGCTCTTATAAATGTCCTTAAAAAATCGTGCAATCACTGCCTAAAGAATAATAACAAACAGGCTCAACGTCCGTTCAAGCCGTATAACTTTGCATTTATAACGCTCGACATCAAAGGTTCAAGAAGGTTATATGATTCTTTGATCTCGTCCAAAGAGGTCAAACGAAAATTTATAGGAAAATGGGAAAGCAAGTTAGACATATCCTACAGTTTGAAAAAAATGGTCGGTTATTTTTCTGATACCATTCAAATGTACCGTAGAATATACAAAATTAAGATGGTTCCAATTTCGTCTGACTCATAGAATTTTATGCGTTAACTCTTTTTTGAAAAAAATAGGGCGGAAAGACTCAAATTTATGCACTTTTTGTAAAGAAACAGAAGAAACCATACTACACCTGTTTTGTGAATGCCCGACCATATTAAAACTATGGGAGAATGTTATGAAATGGATAAAGGAAAAAACAAATATCACCATCATTATGGATAGACAGATTCAACTATTTGGGCTAGCCAACCATAACATGAGTGCTTTAAATGTAATTTTTCTACTATGTCGCTTTTATATATACAAGATCAAAATGAAAGAGGGGCTACCATTTATCACTTTGTTCCGGGAGGAGGCAAAGCGGTCCTTCTCACTTGAAAAATATATCGTCATAAAAAACGGGAACATTGCGAGTTTTAACAAAAAATGGAATCCCCTCTTACCATTATGGGAAGAGTATATACATGTACATCAGCAAAGCAAAGGACCGTGTAATAATATTTATTTAATGCTCATTGTCGTCTGTATGTATTGTACTAATAATATTATGAAGAAATGTGATCTATATTATACTTTGTATTGAACATTATGAGGACACTGTGAAAAAAGAATAAAAATTTAAAAAAGGGGCAGGGATGGGGGACTGTCCCCCTGATGACCTAAAACTTTTGTTATAAAACACTCACAAGGTTCAGAGACGTATAGAGATACTAATAAAAGCTCCCTTCCTCTCTTTTCCCCTCCCCACCTCCTCCCCACCTCCCCTCCTCCTCCCTTCCTCCTCCCCTCCTCCCCTCCTCCTCCCCTCCTCCTCCCCTCCTCCTTCCTTCCTCCTTCCTTCCTCCTTCCTTCCTCCTCCTCCCCTCTTCCTCCTCTCCCATCCCCTCCCCTCCTCCTCTTCTCCCCTCCCCTCCCCCTTTCCCCCCACTTGACCAGTTCTACCAGGCCGGCCTGTAACCAACGGGGGATGGGCCGGAGGAGGGGGGGGGGGGGGGGGGCGAGCCTTTTTTTGTGTACCAATTAATGTACCTTTTTTTTGGAAAACGCCCCCCCCCCCCCCCCCTCCCTCACCCCCACCCCCACCACCCCTCCCCCACCCGTTTTTGGAAATCGCTCCCTTCCCCATTGTGTAAAGCATTTTTTCGGGCTGGTTTTGGATTAAAATATGTCTCAAGACTCAAGAGTGTAATCAACAAACCAAATCCGAAAGAGTGGGACCTCGAAACCTTTTGGAAGCCACCAATCATCAATAGTTTGGTTTTTTTCAATGCTAGATAGCTATTTTGATTTATGTAAGAAAAAAGTTGTGCATAATATACTGATATTTTCTTGATTTAAGTAGGCCTATAGCTATAGATAGTTGAAATTGTTATGTTGAAAAACAGGTTGTTATGTTGAAAAACAGGTTTCCCAAATTGTTATGTTAAAAAAACAGGCTCCCCTTTTACCCGGGGAGGGGGGATGGGGTGGTGGTAGTGTCAGTGGCGTAGCCTGAGAAGGGAGGGGGACGATCACTCACCCTCCTCAATATTCGTTCGGTTATTGCCCGTTGTTGAGATTGGCCCTAAACCCACTTTGGGTTCATTGGTCGTGAGGGGAATCATGGAATTATGACGGTCATATACGTACACAGATAACAATTATGCGTGCGTGCGCTAGACGCGCGCATGTGTCCCCCAAATTAATTTTAGTTTTGTAGAGCTCGTTTGCCAAAATGTTCCTCAATCATTCATGGCAAAATTAGTGCAAAATAGCAAAACAAATTAAGACGGTATCGGTTATTTTTTATTTCTTGCCCCCTAAAAATGAGAAACCTTTACGCCACTGGTCACATACATCAACATTAGGGTATGAAGGAATGGTGCAACTGACATAAACATTGTTATGTTCTTTTATTATGTAGCAATGATGCAAATCAGGTGTTTGTGACTTTTATTATTGTCTAAAGACAACTTGTTCTAGCAGCGGGCTGCTTACAGGGGCATCCCCAGACCCATTTGAATGGGGGTGGGGTGTAAAGGTCCCGACCCCCTCCTCCTTGCGCACGCTACTGCAAGCACCCCATCGAAAAATGTTGTTACAGACTTTTTATGGTCAAAATCGCAAATGATTTTGCCGACAGATTTGATGAAGGGGGGAAGATTTTGCCGACAGATTTGATGAATGGGGGAGGGGTGTCACCCCACACCCACTTCTGGGGACGCCCTTGAGCGGGCACTATTTGGGCTCTCGGTTATTTGCAGGGCCTTGCATGGTTTGGTTATTAGATGTCATTTGTATGGGGAACGTTTTGTTTGGCACCAATAAAAAGGAAGAGAAATGTACGCATCTTGCTTTTATGTCTTTTATGTGTGCTTTTATATATACATGTGTATTTTGATATTATTGTGCAATTGTAATTTGATGAGTACTGAATAAATATGAATGATGAATGAATGAATGAATGATGTATAGCTACCCATTGCAATGTCATCGGATGTTTGTTAATTTGCAGCAACCTCTCTTTGGTTTAATTGGCCGGGGGGGGGGGGGGGCGGTGAGGCTTCTGATAAAGTTTGTCTGGAAGCTGGTAACAGTTGCTGCTACCCTCTAAATGTAAAAGAGTGGTTTCCACTCTTTCAAGGCAGGACAACACGTTTTTGAGTGGGAAAACACTCTAAAAGGAGTGAAAGGGGATTTTATATGACAATGGTCCACATTGAGAGTGAAAAAAATTGTTTCCACTCTAAAACGGGTTAAGCAAATAGGTTGTCCTGCGTTTCACTCCCTTCACTCCTTTTCGAGTGAATTTCTACTCTTTCCACTCGTTTTACATTTAGAGACCTGAGAAGCAATCCCGGAAGCAGTCCTAGATTTGAATGACTGGGATTATGAAATATCTTTGGAATATGCAATCATTATAAGTCTACTTAAATGTAATGAATAAAGGCGACAATTCTTATATATTTTGTGGAAAGTAATGTTGGACAGCAAATAGGTTGTCAACTAGAACCACGCTGATTTCAGACACATTTGAAATGCGCGGCCTTGTTAAAATCCCAAAACAAAATTGCCCATCCCTAATAAATAAGTAGACAAACAAAATGGCGCTCTCCACCGGAGGAACCGGAGGATCTGGGTCGGTGGAGATTCCACTTCGCGACACGGATGAGGTAAAGCCAAAGTTTTAATAATTGTTTTCCAGTAAATAAAATATTACTTTAAGACTCTGTGAAGTTGCGAGTTAGCACAGGGTGATTTTTTACGGTAAACTGGTGAGCAAAATAAATCGCTCCGATATGCCTTCCGAATTCAACAGCCTGAACTAATGTACATGTAGAAAGCTTTGTTTTTCTTTGTGAAATAATCTAAACATTAACCGGCCCATTAACCAGTGTTAGAAAAGGGTTATATAGACATCAGTGCAGTGAATACGGCAATGTCTTGCTAGACGTCCCGTAACTCAAGTGCGCATGCTCAAACCAATTAAAATACGTTGTATAGCTTACACGGTTTATTCCGTACGGGACGTGAGGCAAGATATAGCCGTGAATACATCCTAGCCACATCGTGCTACATCGCTGTATTTAAAAGAGGTAAACATGGAGTTTTCGGCTATATCTTGCTAGACGTCCCGTACGGAATAAACCGTGTACTACAACAACACATTTTAATTGGTATGAGCATGCGCAAATCAGTTACGGGACGTCTAGCAAGACATTGCCGAGTTTTCTACATATTTTGGCCAACTAATTGTCAAAAAAATGTCGCCCTCTGTAGTCTGTAGTCAATGATATGAACATCCCTAATCGAGGGGGGGGGGGCAAGACTATAGTCAGCGTCAGAGAAGTCCGGCACTTTTTTCTGTGACAACTGCGTACAGCGTAAACACGGAAGTGCGTTGTAGAGCAGCGTCACAACTAGCTACAAAAACAAGCATTGACTTGCTACATCATATTTTTGAAAAACAACAAAATATATTTCCTGGTAGTTAAATTTAAGTTTACCTTGCTGGGAGAGGGTTTCTTACCGAATGTAATGGTATCATCGATGGTATGATTTCTCCATCAATTCCAGAGATTTTGAAGGTTTTTTAACGACCTTAAAAATACCGAACAACCTATTCACCTCCGATAGTTCCTCTCACACAGAGTTCCTGTTGCCCACCACATTTCACTGGCCAATATTTACCGGGATATTTACAAAATTAATATAACATTATCCAATACTAATTAGACATAGGTCGTTTTGACTGTTAAATGTAAACTATGTTAACAATTAGAATTAGTATTGTCAGAGAGAATATATAAGGAGGGGAAATTCGAATCGCAAAACAAGAGCCTCCCATATATGGGCTTATGGTCGTGGGTACGCGCGATGTGACTCGTAAATCAAGGGCGACGCTATGATTGACAGCACAAAATCCCTTATAAGGCAAATGAGACGCGCGATGTGACTCACAAATCGAGAGCACTACCAGTAACCACACTAGAGGCTTTAATCTCGGCAATGGGAAACTGTGTACAGTGGCACCGGCAGGTCGTCTTTTTTCAACAACTGACCGTTGTCTAAATGACCGGGAATCAGCGAGAATTGACCTTCATTATGACCTTTCAACACGTATTTACACTGCATTTCGCTAAGGTTAGGGCCGATTTTATATCGTAAATAATTCATTTTCAGTAACATTTATGGAGCTGAATTTATGTAGGATGTATTAAGAGTGCATAGCACACACTGGACCCAGGTAAGTGAATATGAACTTCTAGAAATAGCCAAACTAGAAACGAAAATCTGCGACGTTCGAACATATGCTTTCTTTTCATAGCTCTCATACTGAGTCGTATCACGACGTATGAGAGCTATGAAACAGAGCTACGTCACATCTGTGTTTTCTTTGAGCAGTTCTATGCGTCGTGGTGTCTGTAATCCGATTGGCCGCGATCGTATCTATTCTATGGGTCATGAATGTCCCTGCCCACACGCTCATTAACTAGAATGCTTGTGTTGGCGGTTTTAAAAAATGCTGAAGTATGCTGACGACGACTATAGAGAAAGCATTTTGGGGGAAATGCCAGACCTAACTTCAGGTCCTCAATTGGCTTGATAATTAAGGACCTGAAAGAGGTCCTGCGCTATTTTGGCATTTTTTTTTACAACAAATGTTTACAAGAAAAAACTGCGAAATCTAGGGTGCCCCGGCCCAAAAACCACAAAAAGTCGGCCATTTCGGGAAAAATGTCATTTTACTTGCATTCTCTAACCGTGGACTGTGGTTTCAGACGGACACGACACACATGTACCAATTAATTGGAAACAGCCTGTCTCAGTGTTTTGCGTAACATATCTGCATTGAGACTAATCAACACGTGTGATAATTTGTTGTTTACCACCATTTTCTTTAGTTTGAACGAGTGGCGCAACTCTTTTAAATGTCAATATTTTAACAGAAAACAAACCCCGATGTGTGCATTAATCACGAAAGAGTGCATAGGAAATACACCAAGCCCACAGTTGCAAATAATTACAAATCTATATGTAATCTACAAAGGTAGGAATCATCGTTAAAATATAGTTAATATGTACACATACGGTAGGAATCGACGTGTGGGGAAATGCAACAAAAGTGATCATCATGAATAAACCCGGGAATAACTGTCACAAGTCCAGATTGATTTTTTTGTTCATATCTTTATTCAATTTTTGCTTTAAAGATGTTTTTGTCTCACCTGATGGCTTTCTCACAATAGATAAATACTAAATAGGTTAACATTTATGGCACTGTCTAAACTGAGATTCTTGCTCATGTTTTTTCACAGCTGTTCTGACTTTGATTTATTTAAAGTCAGAATATATTATCGTAAAAGGAAATGTGCCAGCAACTAAACAGATGTTCACTGATATGCCTGAGTAAAAATATGTACCTCAGTGAATTGTATCAAAGATTAATCTTAAAATATTCAACGTGTGCACTCATAAATAGTTGCATAGCCAGGGGGTTAGCCTCTAAAATTACCCAGTCTGTACACAACGCATGCCGTTGGTATATTCATGATTTTTACATGCAATTGGTTGGCAGGTTTTGAAGACAAAACATCATGCCTTTTGTCAGTACAAGGTAGCACACCACTAAATATTCTTCACCAAGCCCGGGAAACATGTTCCCCACTTTTACTATGATGTAACGATATACATTTTGTCCCCACGATATATATCTCTGGTAATCTTTCGAATTTCGGCTCTTAAATGGTATCAAATTAAAGAGGACGGCGTCTTTGTTTATAATATTTAAACAATATTTTATGCACATTAATTTGCAAATAACTGTACAGGTGATAACTACAGGAAGGAATGGCTCCAGTGAACAGGGTTTTAGGGCGATTTTCTGATCATTTTATAGCATAAATGCGTGAAATGTAATGAAAAACTATGCGGTCAAATTTTTCTGTAATTTCATTTATTTTTAGGTATTCATATATTCTTTTAATAGGCCGAAAATCAGAAAATGATGCTGGTTCATATCAAAAATACCGCCCTCGACTGGTGAAAATGCTTCAATCGCGTGTATGAAAACACGTTCAGGCCACTGTGACGGTCATGTAGTACCGTGTTCAGCTTTTATTCCACACAAGTTGACATCGTATTTTATCCACATCCGGTAACAGACAAAATTCACAGCTTTAATTTGGTGCCATTTTCAAGTCTCAACTCGAAGTATTAACCGAGATGTGGTAAAAGAAACATGCGCATTTATACATATTATACAGTTGTGAAAAGTATCCCGGGTTTTGCTGCGGAACTATTTAGTGACGTGCTACCACAACTATGTCTTGCCCCTCCTGTTTCAAAAAGCTGGCTACGCCACTGCTCATAAAACCCAAGTACAATGAACTAGTTTCATATCCATAGGTTAACTGCATTGTTTGTTTTTTCTCAGGTAATTGAGCTTGACTTAGACCAGTTACCTGAAGGAGATGAAGTACTCAGCATTCTTAAGCAGGAAAATGCTCCACTCTACACATGGCTTGCTCTTGGGGTAAGTATATAAATAGATCATTGAATATGATATAGGTCTCCTACAGCAAATAGCCTCTGTGCCGCGTGCTTCACGATTCTATCTCGGGGCACGATCTGGCGAGCTGTCAAATGGTCTCGAGAAAGTTAACTTTTTCAAGCTCCCCCTTAAGCGCAATCAGTAAATCGTCCGCCTGCCATGCGGGATGGCCCAGGTTCGATCCCCAGCGTGGGCGAACAGTGATCTTTCCCCAAACATTTGACCTGTTTTTCTCCCTGATAGTTTAATTGTCAAAACCTGAGACTAGGAAGTTAGGGTTAACAAACACCTTTATTCTTGTTCTGTTAACCCTAACCTTATTTACCAGAGGCCACAAAAGTCCACAGCAATCTTTTGTTTGTTTGTTTGTTTACACGGTTGGTCCGTATGAACACACGCTTGGGTCCAGAAGGGACCAGACCCAAGCAAAATGCTCAGGCCAGGCTATAAAAGCCTATAAGCATGATGGCTGAATGAAATTGTTTTATTTATTAAATAATAACGGCAAAAGAAGGAACATGGGTATATCTTAGTGTTTCATTATATTTACAAAGGTAAAAACTGACTACAAACTTAGAATATTATTGCCAACTTGGCGACTTTATTAAGCTTTCTTGTGGGCATTTTTGGGCCCATAATGTATCGTGGGGCATAGTTGAAGCAGGGTAAATTTATTGCATCACGATATTATCGCATACCACGATATCGCCCAGTCTTAATGAGTGGTCATTGCAAGGTTTTTCTTTAATCAGATGAATAATCAGCAGAGCAGTAGAATAGTAAATAATTTGAATATTATTATTAATATTAAGCTTAGTTTTCAGCTTATTTAAACACTTTGGTCACTATCTTAGAGGATTTTTAGGTATGTGTGCATCTATCTAGTATTTTGATTTACTTTGAAAAAGTGTGTAAGCTTCAAATTGCTAATAAGCTACATGTACACAGGTTTTTTTAAGCAGATTGCAACTATGTGGCATTACGATCACGTATTGGAGCAAAATTCATGTTGTTTACCATTTATATAAGAAACTCCTCAAAACCTAACTTGAGTAAAATGAGTTTGAAATCAAATATTGTGTTAACAAAGAACATTTAAATAATGGTAACCAATCAAAGTGCAGTATTGACGGTTGCTATGAATCCAATGATATTAGACTAACCAAAAGTGTACTTATTACTAATACTGTATTCTTTTATTTACAATAGCTGGAGTATTTCAAACAAAGCAATGTGGAGGATTTTGTCAAGATCTTCGGATCTTGGCAAACAGATGCCCATCTGGATTACCAAGGGAATGAAAAAGATCAGATGACTGCATTGGATACTCTAGCTGCTTATTATGTTCAACAGGCTAGAAAAGAAAAGAACAAAGATGCTAAGAAGGAACTCTTTACACAAGCTACATTGCTGTATACCATGGCAGATAAGATCATCATGTACGATCAGGTATGTCTCAAATTGATTGTCTTTTAAGACAACAAATCGTTTTGGCATAATTTATAGCAACAATTTTCATCTTCTTATAGATATTAACCAAATAACATTAATCTATTATTATTATTAACCCTAACCCCCCCCCCCCCCCGAGTGCTAAAAAATGCTAATTTTAAGTCCCTCTCCAACCGCATGCGCCGTCGGTTTTCGATGACGTAGTCAACTGAGCCTATATAGTGAGCGCAGTATACTGCGCGAATGTGTAGCTGAGGGCCGTGGCTTAGTGAGTGGGACGTGGGGCTTGAGAAAGGAGGGTCCCCGGATCGAATCCCGGAGATTTAGTTGGCATTTTTTCCTCGAAGATCTTGATCCCGGTCAAAAACCCTAAGCCAGATTAGGGTTATGGTAACATTTTTTTTTGGGTGGGGGGGGGGGGGGTGTTCTGTTAACACTAACCCCCCTGAGTGCTAAAAAATGCTAAACCTAAGTCCCTCTCCAAACGCATGCGCCATCGGTTTTCGATGACGTTGTCAACCGAGCCTAAATAGTGAACGCAGTATACTGTGCGAATGTGTAGCTGAGGACCGTGGCTCAGTGGGTGGGACGTGGGGCTTGAGAACGGAGGGTCCCCGGATCGAATCCCGGCAGGTTCCTGGAGATTCAGTTGGCGTTTTTTCCTCAAAATCGTGATCCTGGTCAAAAACCCTAAACCGGGGTTAGGTTATGAAACTCTTCAACACAAGGATTTAAGGTGAATCAAGCGTAAATAATGTTTTGGAACATATCTGAATGGAATGTAAATAAATTGTTAACATATATTAAATTTTACATTATATTTGTTTCACTGTACAGAACCATCTATTGGGTCGTGCCTGTTTTTGTTTGCTTGAAGGAGATAAAATGGACCAGGCAGATGCACAGTTCAACTTTGTATTGAATCAGTCTCCTAACAATATACCAGCTCTACTTGGTAAGTAATAAAGGTGTAAGGTCATAAAATGGACCAGGCAGATGCACAGTTCAACTTTGTATTAAATCAGTCTCCTAACAATATACCAGCTCTACTTGGTAAGTAATACAGGTGTAAGGTGATAAAATGGACCAGACAGATGCACAGATCAACTTTGTACTGAATCAGTCTCCTAAAACATACCAGCACTACTTGGTTAGTAATAAAGGTATATATTCAGCTTGTGTATTAAGATCATAATTAGTACATTAGAAAAAAGGCTCCGTTGGACGTCCAATTTCTGGGACCTGTGATCTTAAGCTTTCGATTTGCGCGACGGACACTTGTACGATGGTAAAACACAAAACGTTACTGTCGTCCACACGTCGGTTGTTAGTCCCTTTACGCGTTGTAGCATTTAGAGGACCAACGGATGACAAAATTGATGCATTTTCACATGACTCAAAGTGTCATTCAACCGTCCTAGGTTCATCCGTCGTGCAAATCAAAAGCTCCCTAATAATCAACCGAAGACAGGTCCTATAAATTGGACGACCGAAGGATTGCTAAGTCGACGCATGCGCACATGACTCGAGGTGTCATCTTTAGCGCCCGTCGTCCAAATCGAAAGCTCCCTATTATGCACTGGCTGGTTTCAAGTACAAAGTAAAGGTTTGAATTTCAGAAAGAATCAAATAATCCATTCTTTCAAAGGCTCTTTAACTTTAAAGACAATGGCATAAATCTGATGGATTCTTCCAATTTATTAAGTGATTTTTTTAAATGTTATTCTATCTCTTTATATTTCTGTCTTTAGGTAAAGCTTGTATTTCTTTCAACAAGAAAGATTATAGAGGTGCACTAGCCTACTATAAGAAAGCACTCAGGACCAACCCAGAGTGTCCCGGTAAGTGGATGTGATGCCAAGATCCTATTAGACGCAGTGGCATAGCCAGTGGTGGTGGGGGGGGGGGGGGGGGGGGGGTGATCATCCCCAATGTTTAATTGCTATCGGTTGAGATTAGCATTGCCAATGGTTTTGTGCCTTCAAGAAACAAATATTAGTTTTTTTAGAAGGTTGTTTAAAGCCGAAATGTACTTCAATATGTTAAAATAAGTGTAACATATAAAATGTTCGCGCATTACACATGCATTTGTTTAATCGGTAAAGCCATGTCGGTTCATGTCGGTTTTATTTCTTTTTCCCCCAATATGAAAAACCTAGCTACGCAAAAATATTATCGTTCTTGTGAGAATTTGTCATTATCTGGGCCTCAAATGTACACTTAAAAATAGTTCAAATTGCCATTTTGATTGATTTCTGTGTATATCTGTACTTAGTTTGCGAACTGTTGGTTGCTTTCATAGATACACTCTGCGTAAGCTCTATGATACTTTAGGAACAGTTGATTTCTATTGTACTGTAAAAGTGAACATTTTCGTGGTACATTTATTTTTGCTCTTTGCGCTCGAACTAGCTACCGTGAAAATAATAATAACACATAAATATATTTATTTTGCTTATAGGTCTATGTGATGAAACTAAAAGCGCAAATTTATATGCAAAACAGTTGAAAATCTGCAAAGCACAAAAGAATAATTGCGCGAAAATGACCACTTTTACGGTATTAAACAGGAAAACAGTATGCAAGCGGTTGTGTAGAAATCACTGTCAAACCCTACAAATTGGGCATTAACTGCAAAACAACAAATCAGTTGTTTTTGTTGCTCATGATTTTTGAAAAATTGATTTTGTTTGCTAGGTTTTGTTCCTCAATGTCATTAACATATAGAAACAAAGTGGCCATTTAAAGTGATAGATAATACCACTACATTATCTCAATGCTGATATTATGTAACCTCTTTCTATCAATAGCTGCTGTACGTCTTGGTATGGGCCACTGTTTCATGAAGCTGAATAAGCAAGACAAAGCACGAAATGCATTTGAGAGAGCCCTAGACCTTGATACCAAATGCATTGGTGCAATTGTTGGTCTAGCTATCCTAGAATTGAATAGCAAAGCCCCTGATGCTATCCGTATTGGTGTACAGTTATTGTCTCGGGCGTATACTATTGATTCCGGTAATCCTATGGTGCTTAATCATCTGGCAAATCATTTCTTTTTCAAGAAGGTATGTATTTGTCAATTGTCTGTCCTTTTTAGGTAGAATTGTGTCTTTGTGGTAGCAAACTTGACCCAATTTAGATATTATTAATTCTTACCCTGGCAACGTGGTTTTGGGAATAAAACTATCAATAGAGAAAAACTGGTCAAATTAGGGGACGGCTGTCTCGGCCGGGACTTGAAATTGAACAGGTCGCATCAAAGAAGTCCCTCGCTACATAAGCAATCCATGGAGTCGGCTTCGAAAACTTTTTTCTTCCACATATGACAGCCTGCCCTGATAGCGCCACAAGACAGCGCTATCAGCGCTTAGTAGAGTAGTAGTCTTAGCACATATCAAAATTGCTGAATCATAATATTGTCTTAGTATTGTGTTCATATCATTTGTGCAAACATTTTGGTTAACAAGATTTGTTTTCTGTACTTCAATAAAGGATTACACCAAAGTACAACATCTTGCTCTACATGCATTCCATGGCACAGAAAATGAAGCTATACAAGCTGAAAGTTGTTACCAGTTAGCAAGGGCATTCCATGTTCAGGTAAGGAGACTGTAGGGTAGCCTGAGTCTATGTCCCTCAATGTATAAGGAGGCTAAACAAGCTGACAGTTGTTACCAGTTAGCAAGGGCATTCTATGTTCAGGAAAGGAGACCATAGGGTAGCCTGAGTCTATGTCCCTCTATGTATAATGAGGCTAAATAAGCTGACAGTTGTTACCAGTTAGCAAGGGCATTCTATGTTCAGGTAAGGAGACCATAGGGTAGCCTGAGTCTATGCCCCATTATGTATATTGAGGCTAAACAAGCTGACAGTTGTTACCAGTTAGCAAGGGCATTCCGTGTTCAGGTGAGGAGATCATAGGGTAGCCTGAGTCTATTTTCCTTCATGTATACTGAGGCTATACAATTGAAAAGTTGCTACAAGCTAATAATGTTAGCCTTACTTTATGTCCCTCATGTTCAGGGATGTTTGGATACAGCAAGGATTATTGTAATAATCCAAAGATTACTGAGGTCCACTCAACCTGTTTTCATTTCATGGGGTGTGTTGATGCCAAATAAAATGCTACAGCATGTTGCCATGAATGGATATATGTCAACAGGCTTGAAGTTTAGCTCATAATAATGAGTAATCTATCAGTTATTTAGGTTAAACAGGGTTTACAACATTTGTCCTGGGTTTTTTTGGGTTTTTTGTATATAAAGAGCAAATGTGAACAATAGCCCAACAGACATTAACAAAGTTAATGAACTGAGTGATTACAAATCAAACGGGTAACTCTCAACAGAGAGCTCTGATGGGCCAATCAATTGGTTCACTGCAACTCAGAAATAATCAAAAATACAAGTAAACACAATTGGGCTAGTAAAAATCCAATGAAAGTGGCGTGGGACAGGAATAGGATAAACACCCAAACATAGAGAATAACATCAAAAAATAAGGAGAAAAATAATATCTGGAGGTCATTGATACATCGAGAGAGCTTAGCCAACATACTCTGAAGAGTTGGAGAGAAAGTGTCTGTTAACACGACATTTAAAAGATTGTAGTCCTTCCTCTTGGATGTTGCCAACAACTTTGACTGGAAGACTGTTCCACAGTGGAACAGCTGTATGGATGAAACTTCTGTCTAAGCAGCATGTTCTGGCAGGCGGCAGTGAAAGGGCATGATCTGGCATTGCAACACTTGAACGCGTAGCACGACGATGAACATATGGTGTGGGGAGCAATGCTGCTAAATCTTGTGGGCAGTGGTTGGTGTGCATTTTGTACAAGACAGTGGCTGCTGCTACCTGTCGCCGGTGAAGTAGGCTTGTGATGCTGAGATGCGATAGACCAGTAGCGTCATGAGCTCCAATGATCTTGAGTGCCTTCCTTTTGATGTAATTAAATAGAAACTGCTAATTGAATAGAAACTGAAAATTAAACCTACCATAATGTCTATGCTATAATCCTGACTCAGGGTGATTTTGACCAAGCTTTCCAGTATTACTACCAGTCAACACAGTTTGCATCCCCTACATTTGTATTACCACACTTTGGTTTGGGACAGATGTACATACAGAGAGGAGATTCAGATAATGTAAGTAGAGAGGCTATCTAAGTATATAAATATTATATCACTCTAATTTGGGACAGATGTATACACAAAGAGTAGAGGGGTTTTATCTGAAAAGAAAAAAAGGTGATTACATGTGATTATTGCTAATAGTGTCACAAATATGTATAATCAAAAATAGTGATTCCTAAATTGCTTGCTTTATCTGTGTATTTGACTTAGATTATCGAGAGTATACATGGTTCAATTAATTATACAAAGTCTGTTTATATTTTTAAAATTGAATTTCCTTTCTTGGTCAGGGTTAATAAAGTGCTCGCCGTCCAGCTCTAAATTTGTTTATTTTTTGAAATTTCCTCTTCTGGTTGAGTGTTGATAAGTCCAAGTCTAACTCTATTATTGTTTATATTTATATTTCCTCTCTATGTCGACTTAATAAAGTGCTATAGTTTGTATGACAATGCCTTGGACAATTTCAGAAAATATGTGTGCATGCCCGCCAAAATATAGCGCAAGTGAATCTCATGGTGACACAGTACGCATTGAAGGATTCTTGATCTGGCTATAGTCCAATTCGTTTATATTAAAATTTCCCAAGATAAGGCGCTCTATTCATTACCATGAAATACTTCATGATTGAATAAACAAACTAATATATGATGATTCATATTCCTTGTATTTCAGGCAGCACAATGCTTTGAGAAAGTCCTCAAATCCCAACCTGGTAACTATGAGACAATGAAGATCCTTGGATCTTTGTATGCCAGCTCTAAAGATGACAGTAAACAAGAAATTGCTAAGGGTCATCTACAGAAGGTTGTTGAACAGTTCCCAGATGATGTGGAGGCATGGATTGAGCTGGCTCAAATTCTAGAGCTTACCGATGTCCAGGTATGATGAAGAGCTTATATTTAACAATATAAACCGTTGTAGTAGTATCTTTGAATAAATTCATCAGATTTGAAAATTTATTAGTTTTGAAAAATGAAAATCTCAATTCTTTGGAGTATTAGTTAATGTATGAGATGTCATGGATGGAGTTCACAGGTATGATGAAATGTTTTGCTTTGGCTATCACTAGACAGTGATCAACTGCGTTATCTACTAATTGCAGCACATAACGCGCGCGCCTACTACTCGCTGACGTATACACACGAGCGTTGAAAGACGGAAGATACATACGCGTGCGTAAAAGCTGCATATGTTAAGTTAGGCCACTGTCCAGAGGAAGCCAAACAGAGTATAGTACAGTAATGTGAAGGCATAGATTGAGTTCAAGTAGATATGATAAATCTTGCTTTCTTTAAATGACATGTGCCTACTAGAGAAACGGTAACAAAGATAACAGTGCTATGTCCTTGTCCTGATGAGGGAGTACAGGAAAGTAGTCTGACCGGTAAATGAGCGTAGTAATTGTAAGTTTAGTCTGTGTTTTTAAAAAGTATTGGATAGTGTTCTGACCATTGGAGGTTAATGGGAATGATACCTGTCAAAGACACAATTTTATATGCCCTGTTATTAATATGATTGATTCTTCTATTATATTTGATTTCAGACTGCACTATCAGCATATGGAACAGCTACCAGGATTCTCAAAGACAAAGTTCAAGCCGATGTACCACCAGAGATACTTAACAATGTAGGAGCACTTCACTATCGGTTAGGAAACTTGCAGGAGGCAAAGGTAGGCTTATTCAACCCTTAGTCTAAAAACAAGCTTTACAACATGCAAGTTTTAAATAATTTAAAAAACTTCCTAGATTTACCATTTCAAATTCTTCTACCTTCCTTAGTGTCTTTAGTCCTTTTGTATGTGCATTGTACTAAACACAGGGAACCTACTTAAGGTGGGTGTATTTCACCCATGGATGAGGTGCTGGAAATCATATTAGCAGTGGTGTGTGTGTCATTCTCTACCAATATAGTGTAATCAAAACGTATACAAAATAGCACTAATTTACTATGTAATTGTTTCAGATATCTTGTAATATATGCTACCAACATTATGTTTTATGATTATTATTGCCATTTACTGTTTTAACAGAAATATTATGAAGCATCTCTAGAGAGATCCAAAGCAGAAGCCCAACATGATGAGACCTACTACAGTGCTATCTCAGTCACATCATCATATAATCTGGCAAGATTACATGAAGCTAATTGTACCTATGACAAGGCAGAGAAACTATATAAAGACGTCCTCAGGGAACATCCCAATTATGTTGACTGTAAGTAAGGAATTGCCAGCCTAGAAATTGTAAAAAGGCAGTTCATATCTAAGGCAAACAAATTGGTGTGTTGCCCTCAGCAAATAAATAAATAATAATAGAAATAATAAAAATTAGGGTCTCATTATTTTTTAAGATTTAAATTGTGAAAATATTACTATTTCTGTTCGAAATGAATAAGTTTGCTTATATAAATAGTCTTTCAACTATTACCACAGTAGAAAACATTAGTACAATTTATATTTTCCAATTTTGTCTTGACATAAACCACGACAGCCACAGTGCGTCAGTAATGCGTATCAGCCATTAAAAAAACCCCAAAAAACCCTGACTGACCGACCCAACCTGAAAACTTTTGGCACTTGAAGGCAACATAACAATTTATTTTTGCCTAATTTCTAGGTATAGGAAGGGGCGGACATACGGGAACTTTGAGTTATTTTTAGCAAATTTGCTTGGCAACCAGTGTTTCAGAAACAAAACATTCCATGCACGCACTCAATGCTGAGCGTTACGCACTTGATCCGCAGTAGGCGCAATGTGCGGTTGCCCTAATTGATTGATCTGCGCAAGTTGTTTTTGTTTTTGTTTTCACCGGCGTTTGATTTGTTTTCACCGGCGTGACGTAGCCTACGTAGGTCCGCCCCAACCTATAGTTATTAGAAAAGGTTGAGGTATTGTCTTATTTTGATTTATTAGAATAAGCCTCCATGAATTGTTATTTGTCTTCATCCACATCCAGGATATACAAAACCCAGATCCAGGATTGATGTCTTTTGTGGCAAAATTGATATTTGTAAAATCAAATAAACAAATGAATTCTTAATGTTAAAGTGATGGACAAGCCCTTTTCTTGTTTGACATGGGCCAGACTTAACTAAACAGACTAAATAAAAACAGCATTGCATTCACAGATCATACCCTGACCGGATGACTCCACATGGAGTGTTGTTGGCCAGTACAACCATCAAGTATCATGGCCACTTGATGCCATGACCATATCCATTCAAGTGATTCTATACAGATTATGCATTTAACAGTGATACCACATCAGTGTCTATCTGGACAAATCAATGTGGTATTTCCTTGCATATAAAAAGTATACTACTTTCCCTCAACTCATCTCTTTTCAGTGGTCTAAGCCAATTCCTTGATGTGAACAACTACTTGTTCTAATTGATGAACCTATTTGTTTCACATTTCAGGTTACCTTCGTCTAGGTTGCATGGCAAGAGACAGAGGTCAGATTTATGAAGCATCTGATTGGTTTAAAGAAGCTCTACAGATTAACCAGGTAGGTTATGTCAACTATTATATACGGCATTCATATATTCTTGTACATTGATTGGTTAAAAGTTGGTCACATGATCAAAAATAAACACGCTATTTTGCCAAAAGTACTATTTACGGCTCCCAAAAGTACTATTTACGGCTCCCAAGAAGACTATTTACGGCGCACTGGTGCGCCGGTAGTTTCACGCGACGTTGTACACCGCGTGACGCGAGTGGGCGCACGATTTGCTTCCCCGGGCGCAGATTGACGATCGTTCGATGCACTGCCTTTGAATTGAACTTTTAAAACTTTTTAACTGATGAAGATTGGAACTTACCTGATGATTTTCGAATTTGAACTTTATGGAACTAGAAATATATGAATGACGTATATAAAACAAATATATACTGCCTGTATTCGAGTCTCTGGATTAAAACTATGGTCCCTCAGCAAAATAGCACTATTGCAGTCACCTCGGGCCCATAGTTTTAACCAGAGTCTCTCATGGCAGTATATATTTGTATACTATCAGCAGCACATTTCACACTTACCCTCTGTGCAGAGCTTCATCAATGCTATATCTAGTATTAGGAAACTAGTAAAAGGTTAATTACATTTATCACCTCAAGGCGTTATATTTATCACCTCAAGGATCCTGTGCCGACAGTTACTATCGGATCATCATCTGCAATTCCTTCTGCAGTTGCCCGTAATCTTGGTGTCGCCTTTGACAACGATCTCAGATTGACACAGCAAGTCAATAGCATCTGTCATTCCGCAGCATTGGCCATTTATAGAATTGGTCAAATTCGGAAATATCTTGATATAAAAACCACGGAAAGACTCATCCACGCATTTGTGACGTCACGCCTTGACTACTGTAACTGTCTTCTTTATGCCTTACCACAATATCTGATTGGTAAGCTTCAGCGTGTACAGAATTCTGAGGCTAGGCTTACTGCAATGAAACGCAACCACGTCAGTGACATATTAAGGGACCTTCACTGGTTGCCAATCACCGAACGCATTGAATACAAGATACTGCTTATAACTTACAAATGCCTTCATGGTCTGGCCCCTTCTTACCTGACAGAACTCTTGAAGAAACACGATCCTCCTCGGACTCTTATATCTTCATCCATGGACCTGCTGGATCCACCATGTGTAATTCATACCCGTACGTATGGCGAGCGTGCGTTTTCGGCGGCTGCCCCGAAACTGGAATTCGCTTCCCACCAAGGTTCGAACTGCTTCCACTCTAGAACAGTTTAAGTGCAGGTTGAAGCACTACCTTTTCACTCGTTTGTAATTTGGCAATTTCTGTATCTACATTGACTTTTGCGCTTCAATTGTGTTTGCCTTTTACTCATGTATATATTTTGTTTATTTGTTATGGTATTTTATGATTGTACAGATTGTGCGTATTCTTAATTTTTAATTTTTAATTTCAAATTTTTAAATTTTATATTTAACTTTTTATTTCATTGATTTCATCTTTGTGCGGCGCATTGTGTTTCCTTGCGGTTTGAAATGCGTCTTTTAAATGCCTGTTTATTATTATTATTACATTAACATCATATTAGGGAGCTTTTGATTTGCATGACTGACGCTTTTATGAGGGTAAAACACAAAACGTTGCCGTCGTCACCACAACGGTTGTTAGTCCCTTTACGTGTTGTAGCATTTGAAAGACCAACGGATGATAAAGTTGACGCATGCACAGTGCGCACATTACTCAAAGTGTCATTCAACCGTCCTAGATTCATCCGTCGTGCAAATCGAAAGCTCCCTAATGTCAATTGTAACTCAGTCTGTTATGTTTATAATTGGAGGTAGAGTATGTACTACACAGCTTAATTAGGTGCAATTTGATCTAAAACATCATTATTTAAATATTAATATTAAAATAGGTCGAGGGGTTAAAAAAAATATGAAAGAAAATTGTCATGTCACAAAATCATAAATTTGTAAATAAATAAAGTATGCTTGGCATGTGTGAATGTCAACAGTAGTTGGTTTGGTTACTGAGTAAGTTGATATTGTAAATAATTCGGAAAATATAACATTTAGCCTACGGCATAAAATTGTGTCGCATATGTGTAAATAGATATTGATTTAGTATTTTGGTATTACCTTGTCATCAATAGGACCATCCTGACGCCTGGACTCTCATAGGTAATCTGCATTTAGCCAAACAAGAATGGGGACCAGGTCAGAAGAAATTTGAGCGTATCCTTAAACAGCCTTCCACTAAGGATGACACTTACTCATTACTTGCTCTTGGTAATGTGTGGTTACAGACTCTCTATCAACCAAGTAGAGATAAGGAAAAGGTATGTAGGTGTAGAAGATGAGATAGATAAGGGTAATGGAAAGTCATCTCATAGCTGAATCCATGCAACTTTCCACCAAAATTATGACAAAATTGGAAAGTTGATCTTGTGTGAATCTAAAGTTCATGAATGCAAAGATTGTAAGCTTTAAAGGAGAGGGAATTTGCGCTTTTTAAAAGCACTAAATGTGCTGCCTGATTTTGGAAAAGTGCTTTTGGGGGGCAAAGGATGTTTTTTTTTGCGCAAAAATATCCCAAATAAACAAAACTAAGGTACAAAATTGCCATGTAATTTTATCCTCAAAATTAAGATTTTCCTACAAAATTACCCTGTTTTCTACTCTAATGAATCTGGATTTTCTTTGTTTGATCATCAAAGGGTTTCCACACGTTTTCTGAGAAATTACCTAGGATTGACTTCTTGTCACTTTGTATTGTATACATTATGTGCGACAGTGTGTGATTTACCGTACTGGTCCAAGTATAGTCCCATGCCTGATTATAACCCCACCCCCTAACTTTTAAGAAAATTCAGAAATTCATGGAAAATCAGTTTATAATCCCATCTTAAATTTCAAACTTCCCAAATTCCAGGATGACAAATTCATCACCCTAAAATTTAAAAAAAACTAGGCGAAGTTATGACATATATTTTAATCTTTTTAAAGTACCGGTATCATACCTATAAGCTTATTTAGTTGATGCAACTATCTACCTAACTTGTGGGATAATCAGATACATCTTTGCATTCATTCTGGAACTATTATCAAATCCAATTGCTTCGATTCTATCGCATCGGCAAATAGGGTGGGAAAGTTTAGCCCTCCTTGATTTTTTGTAAACATTGGAAAAGCACCCCCTAGGTTCCTGTTTTAAAATCGGAAATTAACATTTAGTGTGTTATTTGATGTAAACATTTCTTAAAATCAATAGAAAAATAGAAAAATAAAGGATTTCAACAGTATTAACCACCATACTTATTATAGAGAGGTTTAAGCATGAAAATATGATCAAACCATGAACTATTTAATGTTTTAATGTTTCCAAAATGCCGGCTATCATATTGGATACCATGTGTTGAAAAGATCAAAAATTACGTTTTATTTCTAAGAAAAAACCCCATTAAACTAGCACTTTTTTCATATTTAAGTTATATATCCATGTAAAGAAAGTCTTCAAAATACATCATCAAGAAAATCTCAAACTTTGACTCCAGCTTGCAAATTGCAATATGGGGAAATTTGAGTAAGTAAGCTTATTTCCCTTTTTTTTCTTCCCGGACACACATCTGTCCGATCCCAATCCCACCCCCCAATTTCAACATTTTTTCAAGTAAAAAACCAGTGGGACTATTATACTCGGACCAGTACGGTAATGATAATTAACAAAAAACTATGTACATTTGAATTAGGCTACTTTTGTTGCGCCGCGTCCAAAAAATGGGTACTGCCTGCATGCAAAAAATTGAGTTATCAATGTATTGTGTTGTTGTGGGCTGTGGCCTAGATGGCAATTACGCTGCAATTTAGGAGACATTTTAGTTCACAACAATATATGTGACTTAATAAGAGGATAACAAGGGACAGACCTGGGTTGAATGCGGCCAATCAACCGTGCTAACAAAGGCAAGTGAGGTGGCGTGGCTTTTGTTGGTTGAAAAGAAGCGTTTGACAATATTAGCTTTTATTCCTTGTGCATTTTCCATTTAATAACTCCTTGGTGAGAATAGGTTTGCTATATTGAATCAAAATGTTAGACGGCAATGTGGATGTTATCAGAGGAGAAACTGACAACATCGCTCGGTTTCGTTGTAATCTTATTCTTAACGCTCACCTTAAGACTCCCCTTTTTCCATGCTAATTTGAGTTCTGTGTCGTATGCACTATGATCTAGATGGAATAGCGCCTTATAAATATTAAATGTTATGTGATGTATTGTTATGTTCCACAACGTAAATATTTGTTTGGTAACATCTTAGAGAAGGTTAAAACATCTGTTATTAATATTGATAATTAATAGGGTCTGTATTGTTTACGTAACAGGAAAAGCGCCACCAGGATCGTGCATTAGCCATGTACAAGCAAGTCTTGCGTAATGATGGGCGCAACTTGTATGCAGCCAATGGAATCGGTGCTATCGTGGCCATGAAAGGGTATATCAGGGAAGCAAGAGATGTGTTCTCACAGGTAAGCATGGAATCGGTGCTATCGTGGCCATGAAAGGGTATATCAGGGAAGCAAGAGATGTGTTCTCACAGGTAAGCATGGAATCGGTGCTATCGTGGCCATGAAAGGGTATATCAGGGAAGCAAGAGATGTGTTCTCACAGGTAAGCATGGAATCGGTGCTATCGTGGCCATGAAAGGGTATATCAGGGAAGCAAGAGATGTGTTCTCACAGGTAAGCATGGAATCGGTGCTATCGTGGCCATGAAAGGGTATATCAGGGAAGCAAGAGATGTGTCCTCACAGGTAAGCATGGAATTGGTGCTATCGTGGCCATGAAAGGGTATATCAGGGAAGCAAGAGATGTGTTCTCACAGGTAAGCATGGAATTGGTGCTATCGTGGCCATGAAAGGGTATATCAGGGAAGCAAGAGATGTGTTCTCACAGGTAAGCATGGAATCGGTGCTATCGTGGCCATGAAAGGGTATATCAGGGAAGCAAGAGATGTGTTCTCACAGGTAAGCAGGAATATTTATTTGTTTGTAACTCTAATGGTAATAAGAATGAGATTGACCCATCTAATCACCTTCAACTTCAAGCATATTGACAATAGTACCATAATTTGACCTTAAGACTTCCATGGCAAGGCCAGGACTCTGGGACTATAGTTTAACAGTTCCAAATTGGCGAGAAATACAAGTAATAGGCTTACTTCCTTTGCATAACATTTGGGCAGTCTGTTCTAAACATATTCAAGGGCCAAAACACATCTAGCAAAACCTTGTGAGTGCTCTTGCCCCTGAACATGTGTAAAGCAACACTTTGTATACATTACTGTTAACCAGTTTGACCTAATACATGCTGAAGGGCAGGAAAACATACAAGGTTTTGACAGAACAGCGACGATATTGATAATTGTAGTCGGCACAATATTTTTGGTTAAGACGACCCCTTTTAATCATATACAAAATACTGATCTATCTATCATAGCTGGCCAGGCCAAAAGGTCACATCAACATCATAACATTTTGAAAATCATAAGACTAAAATAGAACCCTGTTTTTTAATAACACAACCTTCTTTAGTTTAAATGATTTTACATTTGTTTATGTTGCAGGTTCGTGAAGCCACAGCTGACATGAAGGATGTATGGCTTAATCTAGCACATATCTATGTGGAACAAAGACAATACATCAGTGCTATTCAAATGGTATGTATACCATACTGATACATACATCAGATACATGGTCAAAGCTTTGCTACTTATTAGGGTATTATGAATGTGCAACATGTATCATTATATATAAAAATGACATCATTTCAAGGCATTTGATAACAGATCTTGCCAAGTCTGTGTTTAAGTATTCCTTGACCTAATTGTGTTACACCCATTCTTAAATTGAAAACAGATTATAATATTATTAGTTATATCCCCTGTTTGTTCATGCAATATGAAAAAATACCCAAAACATTAATATTTTTCGTATTGCATAAGGCCTAGTAAAAAAAAAACATGTTTCCCGTCCCCGTCCGCCTCCTTTTTGGCCGCCGCCTCCTATTTTTTACTATTTACTATTTCCGAAAATGTTGTAAAAAAAAAATTAAAAAAAGAATATTTTTTTTTTTAGTGATTGATCCTTTGCCCATAGGAATGGCAGGTGTAATAGAAATGCTGTATCATTTTATAGCATGTTCATGCCATGCATGACACGGAATTATTGCCATGGCTTCTCAAATAGTACCCTGGGGACCAATACATGTAGGCCTACATCCTTTCGATCAATGATGTTTTGTTCCTCATTCAACCTGAAAAATGAAGAAAACATAAAGAAACAATGTGTACTTGGCTCTATATATTAGGTAAACCTTTTCATATTTTTATTTTATTCCTCTGGCAATTAGAGTGGAAAATCCTGTTTAGGAGTGTCTGGAACACAGTCAGTTGGTCATTTTCGACTTGGCGGCCATCTTGAAAAAAAATAGCAAAAAATGGGAAAATAGTAAATAGTAAGACCCTCCCTCCTCCTTTTTTTAAAAAGTCCGGACGGGAAACATGTAATTTTTTTTACTATGCCTAAGAACAAAAAGGGAATAGCAAATTTATCATTCAGTAGGCCTAGATATGAAGTGATAAAATGATAAAATGATGGAAAACAGGAATATTGCCTTCAAAATTTACATTTGCACAACAGCGTGCATGATCGAGAGATGTGGCTCTTGCGTTAAACGACTATACGCACTAAGTGATATGAAATGGATGCGCACTATGTGATACGAAAATATATCAAAATGCTAATAACCAATGAAATTGCTGTTTTCATGCCTACTGAATGATACAATAATTATAATAATCATTTATAAAGCGCATTAAACAAGTGGTATCTATGTGCTGTACAACTAACAAACTACTAAAGACCAATTTTAAACTATGTAAAAAATATAAAATTAAGACAGCTAAAGATTAAACCCAACTGCCAGCAGGTGTCTAGAAGACGAAAGAGTCATGCCACTGCAAGTAAACGAGCAAATTTGCATATAATACACTAAAATGACATTATATAATTACATCGATATGTGTATGAAACAATAAAATGCATCATTATATAGTAATATTTTCATAATTTTTGGTTACACTTTTTGTATTTTGTAGTATGAGAATTGTATCAAGAAGTTCTACAAGCACCACAGTACAGAGGTGACCACCTATTTAGCTAGAGCCTACTTCAAGGCAGGCAAACTAACGGAGTGCAGACATACACTACTCAAAGTAAGTACTTGGCTAGAGCCTACTTCAAGGCAGGCAAACTAACGGAGTGCAGACATACACTACTCAAAGTAAGTACTTGGCTACAGCCTACTTCAAGGCAGGCAAACTCACAGAGTGCAGACACACACTACTCAAAGTAAGTACTTGGCTACAGCCTACTTCAAGGCAGGCAAACTAACGGAGTGCAGACATACACTACTCAAAGTAAGTACTTGGCTACAGCCTACTTCAAGGCAGGCAAACTCACAGAGTGCAGACACACACTACTCAAAGTAAGTACTTGGCTACAGCCTACTTCAAGGCAGGCAAACTCACAGAGTGCAGACATACACTACTCAAAGTAAGTACTTGGCTACAGCCTACTTCAAGGCAGGCAAACTCACAGAGTGCAGACACACACTACTCAAAGTAAGTACTTGGCTACAGCCTACTTCAAGGCAGGCAAACTCACAGAGTGCAGACACACACTACTCAAAGTAAGTACTTGGCTACAGCCTACTTCAAGGCAGGTAAACTCACAGAGTGCAGACATACACTACTCAAAGTAAGTACTTGGCTAGAGTCTACTCCAAGGCAGGCAAACTCAAAGAGTGCAGACACACACTACTCAAAGTAAGGCTTAAAACATTTAACGAGTCTACTTTAAAGCAGTATAACCGAGGAAATAAGTGATCAAGTGGCTAACCCTATCTTGACTTAAATCTATTTTAATTGTACCATATAATAGCTATATGTGATGCGATCCGTGAAAACCCATCGGATGTCGCAAAATGTGAACTAGGGATTATGGGTAAAATGAAAATAATAAATGAAAAATAAAAAAAACTTTTTTTTTTTTTAGATTTAGTTTAGAAAATTAAATTTCAATACTTTGTGTCATCATCTTTTACGAAATTTCACCTTCAAAAACTTACTTCTCACTTTTCTAATTAACCTTATAATGTTATTCTATTGAGAACTATGTATCTTGTTTGGCCTGTTTTCATGATTTCTTGTTTTGTAGCTTTTTATGACATCACAATCATCATTCACTCATAATTATTTTTGTAGTGATCGTAGAAAAAATGATCTTTTTTTTTCTTTATTGGTATTTTATTCAGAAGCATCTCGTGGCCCGCAGGCCAAATTACATGCTAATATACAATATTAAAATTACAATATAAAAATGCACATTAATAACATCAAAATATTGCACTTGTAGGATTGAATCACAATTTACAGATAAAGATATATTAAAGATAAAATGTACACAAATTAAGAAACAACAAAATGTCACACATCATGGAACATAGCTGCACGACCAGTCGTGAGAGATAATGGGTACCTAATCATTTAAAATATTGACAAAATAAGGAACGGGACTATTTTGGAAACGCTGAGTCCTACAATGAAATTGGGTCAAGTTGCCATTATTACGAAGTGATCTGTCATGACACTCCAGTCTGGTAGGAGGGAGGAGAGATTTTGCCCTCTCATTTTTAGGAAGCCCTTCAGCAAATCTACGACAATGCTGCTCCCTTCTTCCAGACAAGGTGTCAAAATGGCAAATACCCAAGGCTTCATCATAAGACTCATACTTTTTCCCAAGTATGGTTCTACAAGCCCTTTTTTGAATGGGTTCCAAGTCCTTTGATTGTGTGACAGAAATAGTTGAGTGCCAAACTACATCAGCGTATTCAAGAATTGGTCTTACATAGCCACCGTATACTACACAGAGCTCCTTGCTGCTAAAACCAAAACGTTTGAGGGTCCGCAGCATGAACAACCTTTTATTGGCTTTCTTAAGCTTTCTTAAAGATCGAAACAGTTCTGTAATCAGCACAGTTTCAGCTTTCTTATTATGCCACCATGAGGCGGGTTTTCTCAGATCGCATCACATATTCCTTGCAAAAATCAAGCACTAAACCAGGCGGTGAATTTATTAGTTTATATGGTTAGGGGCACTCGCCGAGATGGACTATGGTTTATATTTTGTACACTCTTCACACTGAAATCTTATTCCAAAACTGAATAGTTGTATACAGTGCCTAAAATACTATCAGAAAAAGATATAAAACAAGATGTAGCTAGCTAGCAGACTGGGCACCGAATTACAGTGTGTAAATGAATCTAAGCTTTAATTGTTGCCTCATGGGCCGTTCATGCTACACTCACCATCTATCAGTCGATATCAACGGATATTGTTGAACGAATTGAATTGAATTAGTCACTGATAACAATGGACGCCCAATGATGGAGTTATGAATGGGTCACCACACACTGCTTCAAACTGAGTGCAGCATATTGCCATTGCACAAATCCTAACTCCTAATTGTGTTTTCATATTATCATATATTTAGGCTCGTCGGGTTGCTCCACATGACACCTTGATTCTATACAATCTAGCCTTGGTGTTAGAGCGTATAGCTATGGTCGTATTGAAAGATGAGAAGAGTAACCTGAAGACAGTCTCTAATGCTGTGGCAGAGTTGGGTACAGCGCAGAGATATTTCCATTATCTTAGTAAAGCAGGAGATAGGATGAGATTTGATCTTCAACAGGCTTCATTAGAAGCAAGGTAAGAAAACATGTTAGGAACAAACAAAATACCAAGAAAATATCATATGCCAAGTGGAAAAATAGACTGGGTCCCCGCGTCCCTCTATATGGCCGCCATCTGTAAAAATGGCGGACCAAAAAGAGGGACTGGGAAAATAGTATGTCCAAAAAGTATCCGGTTTTCTTGTGGAATTCCATGTGCACTTTGCATATATGAATATGCATACTGATACCGAGCATGCATATTTGTACACAGCAACAACAGAAATACCACCCAATTGGTCCAATTCAAAGGCAGTGCATCGAAGGATCGTCACGCTGTGCCACAGGGAGGCAAAAAATTGTGCACTTTGGCGTGACTGGTGCATAGATTGATCATGTTTATTCAGCAGTTTATCAGCGCACACTTTTGGAATTGTATTTTTTCCAGTCTTCACATTTCGGTACCCTCGCAGGGGCTGTGTGTAAAATAGGCAAGACATAAGGATTCATCCAGTCTAGGGAAAAAGCAACATGTTCTACTTGGCCTAACCCACCCAGAATTTGTGATTTTTGTTTGTTTTTGAAAACTAAAAATCATCTTGAAAATAAAGTGCAACTGACCCTAATTCAAAACTCAGTCTGTCTTAGAACAGGATTCTGTGTCGCCATATGGACCATCATGTTTGTCAGTAGAGAAGCAGTAGAAATATGGTAATCTTAATCATAGGCCTTCGGATGCGTTGCCAGTGTTTTCATTTTAAATTCTAATTGTTCATGATAACTTAGTTTGAAGACCATTCATCCCAAGTTCCGTATAATCCAGTGCCATTTCAACAATCTTTTCTCTCTGTTAAAGATTATGTGTTCTGATATGCTAATCCAACCTCCAAACCATATACTAGTATAAACAGATCTCTTTTACAAATAACGTTCAAACATATCTATGTTACAAATGTTTTGACTTGTTATGCCAAGCTTAATACTTTGTATTTATCTCTTTCCCATCAGGCAATGTTCTGATTTGCTGAGCCAAGCTCAGTACCATCTGCAGCGAGCTAGGAGGCAAGATGAGGAGGACCGTTTAGTAAGACAGAAGCATGAACAAGCAAGGAATGCTATGAAACAAAAGCATTTAGAAGATGTGGTAAGTGGATTGATTTAGTACATTTGTACCATACTCGATGTAGATTATTTGGTAATTTAATACAATACGTAATGGTGACCAGCTGTATTACAGAATAAATGAATAGAAATTGGCCCTGATTTAGTTTAGGTTAATCAGCAACTAACTTCATCAATTTCAAGGAAATATTTAATTTTGTAATTATTTCTGCCTTCTTGTAATTTGGTGACCTTATCCTCACACTAAGTGCTCAATCAGCATTTATAGCTATTTATGGCTGTATGGTGCTATTTCTTGGCCTTTCCAAGAAGCGATGTATCTCTCCCGCACTTGTGCAGCCCATGTGATTCAGGATAAAAATAACTCTGTATTTTAAGCATCTAATGATTTTTTGAAATAAAGGTTTAAAATAAATTAAAAACAACAACAACAAATAAACTGACAACAAACTGCAATGTATAAATGAACTAATAATTGATGTATATTTGTTTACTATTAGATTGCTAAGAAGCAGCTAAAAGAGGAGAAGAGTAAGGCGATGGTTGAAATGAGGAACCAGTTTATTGAGAAGACCAAGAGCTTGTTGATCATGCCTGATATTATAGAAGAGAAGAGGAAGTCATCTGGAGGGAAACGTGGCAGGGTAAGTACTTTCAACGCTCAAGAACCGTCACAGATGGCCTCAAAAGCTAGGCTCTGCTTTAAAGGTGTATGTTCTGATCACCTTTTTTTTAGCTATGATTTATTTTTTCACATAAAGATATTTTGATATCAGCAGAATACCCATATTTTTCTGCAGAAATGTTCCATTTAGAAATTATAGGCTAAAATATGGTGAATTACTGGCAAAGGTGGTTAATCTTGTGCTTGTAAAATAAAAACCATTGGAGTTATGCAACTCAAACTTCGGAATGCGACAATTTAAAGGATGACCTTTCATCTAAAATAAAAAATATCAAGTTGAAAATCGGGCCAGCAATCAGAACATCTACCATTAAGTCAATCTCTGAAACTATATCTATACGTAATATCAACGATATTGTATCTATACGTAATATCAATGACCATAAAAATATTGAACTATTCTAGTCACTAGTCAGGGATGATTAATTCCTTGTAGCAATAAACATTCTTTATAAATAGTCTCATTTTTGATCAGAATAGTGAAGATTACTACTTTTTAAATTTTGATATTGTTGAAAATGCAAGTTTTATTTTGTATTTTAACCATCAGCGTGCCAAGGGTGAGATCATTAGTGACAGTGGAAGTGATTCAGGTGACGATAAACCAAGGAAGAAGAAAAAGAAACATGGTAGTGATAGTGATGAGGATGGTAGTGGTAGCCCAAGACAGAAGTCAAAGAAGAAGAGAAGGTATGGTTAGGGGTTAACAATATAGGATCATTTGAAAGAAAAGGTCACTAGTTCAAATGACCAGTTGTGTGTTTCGATCATTATACAGATAGTATGCAATACTGGCAACATGGTAACTACTGGAATAATAATCATATGTGTTGCCATGGTGTTGACAAGGTGTATGGGTCACAGTAGACAACAGACTCACGATATCAAATTTGTGATCAAATGTTATGAGTTTTGCTGTGTGCAAGAGCATTACTATTATGATTGCCTGCTAATAACCAGGGAAGAAAGGGCTTGTGCGGAATCTGGAATGTGCATGTTATGTTTTGTATAGCATGCCAGACTTGGTCACAACCTTGAAGCACATTCTTTCCAAAATACAACAATGAATTAAATAATGACATGTAATAAATGACAAGAGGCTAGGGATAACCAATAAAATAGTTTAGGTTAGGGGATCACTCCAAGAGCACAATTAGCTTGGCCTGAATTCCATGGTATATGATGTCCTGCACTATTACTGCAA
The DNA here is from genome assembly GCA_035610835.1 of Ophiura sarsii. Classification (NCBI taxonomy): domain Eukaryota; kingdom Metazoa; phylum Echinodermata; class Ophiuroidea; order Amphilepidida; family Ophiuridae; genus Ophiura; species Ophiura sarsii. Next base: position 90,061,607 of record CM069442.1, on the reverse strand, counting down.
GTATTTACCTTTGTGTTTGTGCTATTCTTAATTTCAGGTCTCGTAAAGAAGATGGTCCACGCAAGCAGAGAAAGGGGAAGAAAGAGTCAGCTGTTGCAGCCAGAAGACGAGAGCGTATTGAGAATCTGGGCAAGTTTAAGTCAAAGGCTTTCTTGTCTTCAAGTGAATCTGATTCGGATGAAGATAAGCTGAAAATTGCTGAAGCGAGGTAAGACTAATAATCGTGTTTTTTTCACCCAGCCTAGTTGCTACTCATACACCACTTGAAAATAGATACTCTAATGTAGGAATAAAACTATTATGGTATGAAAACATGGACCAAATAATGAGACAAAACACCACCCTGGTCTGCTGATGGTGGGGACGAAATCCAGGACGCCACTTTGCCATGGGGGTTAAGCCAGAGGGGTGAATCTCTGTATCTGCGCATGCAATGAGAATTGGTTCATAAATAACCATCTATGCGATTAAGCAAGTAATCAATGAAGCGAGAGCTGCATGAATATTCAGGATATTCATCATGCCACGTCCGGTATTTAGAGAATAAAATATAGTTCTTAGCTGTTTTGCTATATACGATGGTCTTATAATGTATAGGCTGTACCATATTTGGAGTCATGTATGGTAGCCGCTTACACGACGACACAAATATGGTACATTATAAGACCATTGTATATAGCAAAACAGCTAGGAACTATATTTTATTCTCATTCTTATTTAGTTTATTGGTTATTTTGATATTTTATCATAAAATAACGCAGTTTGTTAGATTGATTTTAATCAAACAATAACAAATTTCCCCCTTTATAAAATCGGCGAATCCAGCGAGCTGTTAACCAACTTCCTGCTTCGAATAAATCGCATTCTTTAGCACACGCGCACAGGGCAATTTTGTTCATCAATGTTCTCTATATTTTTTTTGATATTTCGATCAAATTTAGGCACTACAATGTGTACCTAATGTAGATTCCGTAAATTTGTTGTATTATTCCAATCAATCCCGTCACTCTTATCTGCAAATCAGTAGTGTAAGTGTTAGAATATACACACAAAAAACCCAACCCTTAGATGGTGGTGGCACCAGGATGTTTTTCAATCTGGCATTTGATATGAAGACTTGTTATACAAGCCTAATTGTTCATAGAGTACCTATTTATTATTATTGTTAGTTTCATACAATTACAGCACGGAGTTGGTACCCTATTATTATTTGTCTTTATCTTTTTTCTTCATACGGTTGGGTGGTTTAGAACTGTGTCGACACATTGATATGAGTTCTGATCTTATTTTGATCGATTTACCTTTCATGTGCAAGATCTTAACTTTCTCCTCTAAACAAAGATTACATATTCGTATTGGATTTTTTTCACAATTTTCCATTGTATATTGAGTGCCTGATTGTTTCTATTGAACTAATAATTGCATATGCTCTACCTAGGACTATTGAGCACTGTAGTGCTGCTGTTTATGATATTATAATTAAAAAACTATAGATGACTCTTAATAGAGTCAAAAGAAAAGAATTTGAGAAATTCTATAACACTACTGAGAGTTCCTAACCGTGTCAGAGGTATTTATTTATTTATTTAACCCTCCACAAAAAGAAAATTTGATAAGTGAACAAGCAGCAGTGATGACGGGTCATTAATGCATTGCTAAAAGTCTCCACCGAGGTGTGATTGAGTGATGACGGGTCATTAATGCATCGCTAAAAGTCTCCACCGAGGTGTGATTGAGTGATGACGGGTCATTAATGCATTGCTAAAAGTCTCCACCGAGGTGTGATTGAGTGATGACGGGTCATTAATGCATCACTAAAAGTCTTCACCGAGGTGATTGAGTGATGACGGGTCATTAATGCATTGCTAAAAGTCTCCACCGAGGTGTGATTGAGTGATGACGGGTCATTAATGCATTGCTAAAAGTCTCCACCGAGGTGATTGAGTGATGACGGGTCATTAATGCATTGCTAAAAGTCTCCACCGAGGTGATTGAGTGATGACGGGTCATTAATGCATTGCTAAAAGTCTCCACCGAGGTGTGATTGAGTGATGACGGGTCATTAATGCATTGCTAAAAGTCTCCACCGAGGTGTGATTGAGTGATGACGGGTCATTAATGCATTGCTAAAAGTCTCCACCGAGGTGTGATTGAGTGATGACGGGTCATTAATGCATTGCTAAAAGTCTCCACCGAGGTGTGATTGAGTGATGACGGGTCATTAATGCATTGCTAAAAGTCTCCACCGAGGTGTGATTGAGTGATGACGGGTCATTAATGCATTGCTAAAAGTCTCCACCGAGGTGTGATTGAGTGATGACGGGTCATTAATGCATTGCTAAAAGTCTCCACCGAGGTGTGATTGAGTGATGACGGGTCATTAATGCATTGCTAAAAGTCTCCACCGAGGTGTGATTGAGTGATGACGGGTCATTAATGCATTGCTAAAAGTCTCCACCGAGGTGTGATTGAGTGATGACGGGTCATTAATGCATTGCTAAAAGTCTCCACCGAGGTGTGATTGAGTGATGACGGGTCATTAATGCATTGCTAAAAGTCTCCACCGAGGTGTGATTGAGTGATGACGGGTCATTAATGCATTGCTAAAAGTCTCCACCGAGGTGTGATTGAGTGATGACGGGTCATTAATGCATTGCTAAAAGTCTCCACCGAGGTGTGATTGAGTGATGACGGGTCATTAATGCATTGCTAAAAGTCTCCACCGAGGTGTGATTGAGTGATGACGGGTCATTAATGCATTGCTAAAAGTCTCCACCGAGGTGTGATTGAGTGATGACGGGTCATTAATGCATTGCTAAAAGTCTCCACCGAGGTGTGATTGCACCGCATATAAAGTCAAATCCACTTCTATACCAAAACTTTAACCTAAGTTTCCTGCTTTTTTGCCCATCACTTGTTATGTCCTTGCATTCAATTTTAGCATCAAGGTAATTCCTGACTTATGGTAGATACCAACTGGGACCGACAAGAATTTCACTTAATTTAGGCAAAGCATGTCTAACATCCTCTGGTTACTTTAGCAATGCTGAAACGCCACCTAATAATTATGACAAGTGAATTAAGGTCAAGGGAATCAGGGTTTTCTGGCGGAAGACATTTCTCCCATAATTATAGACACCCTGGCTATTGCTTCCAAGAACTTTTCCGCAACCATAATATATAGTCTGCCATGATTGCGCAATGGGCAGGAGCTACCAGCACTGCATTGAAATAGGATTTTAGGATAGTATTAAACCAGAACTCTTCCAAGATATCAGGTTTTATGGTTTAAGGTATAAAGCTAGGTGCTCAATGAAGACCAAATAAATAGCAAGAGACACAACTTACTGTTTTAAAAGAAAAAGTAAACTTGAAAGACATCTGACACCAGCATTATGCCTTAACTCTACACTGAAAGCAAGAAAAGTGAAGGAATATTAACCATTAAACCATAATTCAAAGTATTTACTGATTTACTGATTTTCGTCATGTTTTTTCTTGTTTTACATTATTACAGTGGTAGTGATAATGAAGAACCACCCACAAGAAAAGAACCATCCAAGTCTGCTCGTAGTCGTATTAGAAAGATAGTCTCAGATTCTAGTAGCGAGGATGAAGAGGGCGCTTCTCCTGCTAAACGAATAAGAAGTGACTCTGATCAAGCTTCAGCAAGATCTGGAAGTGAAGCATCTGGACAAGAATCTGGAAATGACCAACAGCAATCTGATGGAGAGGGGTCACATGCAGGATCAAGGCGAGGTGGCTCAGGATCAGATGCAGGATCAAGGCGAGGTGGCTCAGGGTCAGATGCAGGATCAAGGCGAGGTGGCTCAGGGTCGGATGGGGAAGGATCCAATGCAGGGTCAAGGCGAGGTGGCTCCGGGTCAGATGGGGAAGGATCCAATGCAGGGTCAAGGCGAGGTGGCTCCGGGTCAGATGGGGAAGGATCCAATGCAGGGTCAAGGCGAGGTGGCTCAGGGTCGGATGGGGAAGGATCCAATACAGGGTCAAGGCGAGGTGGCTCTGGGTCTGATGGGGAAGGATCCAATGCAGGATCAAGGCAAGGTGGCTCAGGGTCAGATGGGGAAGGATCCAATGCAGGGTCAGGAAGAGGTGGCTCAGGGTCGGATGGGGATGGATCCAATGCAGGGTCAGGGAGAGGTGGCTCTGGATCGGACAGAGGAGGGTCGGATGCAGAATCTAGGGGAGGTCAATCAGGAGCAGAATCCGAGGGTGAGGGAAGGGGGCAATCAGATGGTGGCAATGAATCAGGTCAGGGTTCAGGTCAAGGGTCAGAGAATGAAGCAGTGGGGAGTGCTGCAGAAGAGAGTGATTGAAGAAATAACTGTATGTCTAAACATGAAAGACTCTTTCTGTTATATTATGACGATGGTCTGGAACATAGATGGTTGCCATCCTGGGGTGATTCACTATTGAAGGGTGTTTCATATCATAGCTGTCTCTGTTATTAAATGCTCTGGTTTATGTAATTGTATTCTGAATATTTTGACAAGGATCAACACTTTGATAGTGGTTAAATTGTTTAGACATGTAAATGTGTAAATGGCCAACATGAGGTTACATTACTGCTTTGACCATTATGTATGATGCCATAATGTGAGGTAAACCAAGTTTACTTATTCTCAACATTCATGTTTCTTATGATTTTCCTCTTTTTCCTTTTCTTTGTAAAACTTTTCTTTGTAAAAGGAAAATCATTTTTATCCACTGATGATTATTTTTCAAGAAACTGAGCTATTGTAATTCTTAATGTGTGATATGTTCTTGTTTTACATGGTTTACAGAATTATTACTTTGTAAAGTAAATCAGTATTTCGTTATATAATAATCAAAACAACTAATTGTAGATCATAGTGTCACAATCCTATCAGGGTCCCATGCATCTGTTGCGTATAGCGACGGCTGGTGCGTTGTTTTGGAATGCAGAGCATCGCAAGACCTCGTTCAATCTTTTGGATGAACGCAAGCACTCAGATCATGACGCTATGATCGACAATTATATGTTTTGATTATAGTAGAATGTCGCTATGGAAAGTAATTTTAATTTATTGTTAAAACATGTTGCATTTATACATTCGGTGACCTACTGCTGTGTTTATACATGGTGGCCCAAAAAAGTTTTCTCATTTTTGACAACCATTTTCACTCATTAGCTAACAAGCTTTTATGTAAATCAATTGGCATTTGATTAAGCAGCGGCCATTGAAATTGATTGAGGATAGTGTTGGCTCATTATGTTTATGACATATGATAGGTTAAAGATAGCATGTGCAAAATGTATCTGTATTTGAAACAGAATCCTCATCAGAGCCACTAAACATCTCTGTTTATTTTGGTAAATCTTTTGTTGAACAAGTCCATTATGTTACTCGCATTTAGACGATATCATATTCCCGGTTGGAACACATCGGGTAGACAAAACTGTCAAAATGTGAGTACATTATGGATTTGTTCAGTTTTACCACAATTTCAATCTGATGAAGTTATTTAATAAACATGTTTACTAATCATTTTTTGGAGAAAAGTGATAATTAAACCTCTAGCAATGTCACTGGATTGATTAGTTGATGACATGGGCATTATAACACATGGTATAAAGTTGTGACTAAAAAGTGAGTTAGGCAGTTATCGTAGCATGGTGACGATATCTGACAAGATATCAACTTTGAAAGACCCGCTATTGCATTATTGAATAGCTGGCAATAAGATGTGTTGCTATAGACAAATAAATATTTGACAATACTACTTGAAAACCAAAGGTGTTTGCTGAAGAATTTTACAATTTTGATGATCACATTTTGTTATTGTATCATGGAATAAGTGGATGCATATGCTACCTTTGTTATCAATTTTACATTTAACATCCCCACTTTTTACCAGAGGTGGGGCCCCTGTCCATGTCTTATTGCCTGTAATATTATAGTCTAACCATGAAATATTGTCGATGTTCATGAATTATTGTTAACTATATAAGTGAAGATAATGTACATATATGTTGCCAAATTAAAACAAATTGCGAGGTTCAATAGCATAGCATTCTCTGTCAAATCTGATGGCTATGTAAGCCTAGCATAGCCTAGAACAGCCTTGCCCCCAAGTGTCATGAATCAAGTCTAAATGATTTATGTTGCACTTAACAGACAGATATAAGAGTTATCAATGATAATTTGCTTAATGGAATATCCATCTGTAAAGTACTTGACTTTTAAGTGTTTTGTACATTTGTCATTTATTTGCACATGCCATTTACAGCAAGCAAAGAGTTGTAATGGGTATGATAACTACACCATTATTTTGCCATATCGTCGCTGTTTTGCCAAAATCTTGTATCTCATACCTCCATCAAACCCCTCAGCATGTATAAAGTAATACTGTCTATGCATAACCTTTGGGCAGTTTGCTCTAAACATGTATAAGTGCCAAAGACACATTTATCATAACCTTGTAAGTGCTCTTGCCCCTGAACATGTATAAACAGTGCTTCCTGTGCAGCATAACTGTTTGGCAGTTTCATTTTATTCACACAGAAGGGCTGGAAAAACACATGAGGTTTTAACAAAACATCGATAATATATATATATGACCTACAATGGATCATATAAGTCTGTAGGATTATAGATTGTGGATGTAAAAGTAGTTTTGAATGAACCAAAGTAATTGCACATAACAGAAATAGTATTGTACATTTGATTGGATGTTACTGTGTAAGAACCATCAATAAACTACCTGCACTTGGTAATTTTGCAAACAATTTTCTTGTGATGGTATGTCTGTAGTTTCTGTGATCTAGTGTTGTGCATATAAACTGCTCAAAAAAAGTTTGGAATTTTTTTTCAATCACAATTTGTTCAAATATCTCAGGATATGTTCATTTAGTGTAATATATAATTCAAAAGCGGATGTGTTCATCTTTACAATGATATCCGATTTGAAGCAATCCCTTGTTCCAGTGCTCAGCCATGTACTTAACAACATGGGGCGGTTGCAATCTGAAAAAGCCAAAATCAACACTATTTTGTGCTTAAAATCAATAGATCATCACACTACACTGTAGTGGTCAATATAACACTTCATTGAACAGACGACAAAGATATTCTTTTGAGCACGAAATAGCGTTGATTTTTGGCACATTCAGATTTTGACCTCCCCATGTTCTCAAGCCAGTAGCTGAGCACTGGAGCAAGAGATTGCTTCACATTTGGTATCATTGTAAAGATGAACACATCAGCTTTTAAATGATATATTACACTAAATGAACATATCCCGAGATATTTGAACAAATTGTGATTTAAAAAATTTCAGAACTTTTTTTGAGCAGTTTATATACAAGATTTATGTAGATTGGATACCAAAACCAGGAAGTGATCGCAATTTGGTACCAGCATTGATTAGAAAAGATAAAATTCATTGTATGGGGGGAGTGGCCTATGTGGGGGAACAGGTGGGGCGGAATATCTTCCCTCATCTTTCACCAATGAGGTCCTTGTTTCGAGACTCTACGGCTTAAGTCAATTTGGTTTCTCGATCATTCTTGATGTTTTCTCCGGTTTCCTCCTGCATCTAAATTGAGCTACTTGTCATAAATCTGTTCTTGAATATGCTTTCTCTGATGTGCCATGCACAAAATGGCAGCCTAACAGCACCATGATTATGTTTACATGGATATGTCGATTGTTATAAATACTAATTTAAAAAAGAAATTATGTAACGAAAGAGATGAAACATGGTGGCTCATTGGCTTCAGTGTAATATAACATTTTGATGATTTCCAGCAATGGGCCAACATGGAAAAAAACATTTGCTAGAATAAAAACCATTTGATGAATGGTATAACAACAATGCTCAGAGTACAACAACAATGCTCAGAGTATAACAACAATATATATCTGGTCTATCATCTGCTAGTAATTGATTTTACTTTTACTTGTACAGGGTGTATAAAAAAACATGCAACACTTTTTGTCAAGAGCAGTGCGATTACGGCAAATCACATATCGCCCTGAAACTTAGAAGTGCTGCTGGCTGTGTGGTTCTGTACGATCTAGTATAGGGTTATATGGATTGAAGAACAGGGGGAGGGGTCAAATGGGGGGACCAAAATTGAACCCGGGTCGCCGACGTGACAAGCAAGTCAAACAACCATGACACCGCGAGCGCTGGACTTGCCAGGCTAAATTTTTTTAGACCATATATACCTGGAGTTTAGTGTACGTGGGATAAAAGTTGTGTGCCCGCACCTCGAAGTGCTGCTGATCATGTGGTCATGGTGTAGTAGGGTTAGGGATTTATAGTTAAAGCAGAACTGCATGCTATTCATGAAACCAAGCATTAAATGGTAGGAAAATAATTATCTAAAGTATATTGACCATATTAAACTAATTTAAACTGCTCATCACCAACCTGTGATTATTTGAAATTCGTGCAGGGTTGTCCATGTCGAAAGTGCCGATGGGATAGCCAAACCCGATATTGTGACATCATCGTTACTAAAACCGCCTCATCAGCAACAGGTCGCTGGACGGTAATCACGCAGGAATTCAATGCATAAATCGAAAATATCAATACATGAAACAGAGATGGGGAAATCTCGTAACTGTTTCGTCATAGCTTCGATAAATATGGCGACGTCCATACGTACAATTTTATTTTTCTTACTAAAGCCAATTTTCTCTTACCTTCGGATGTGGTCTGTATAATTATAATGCTACATATTTGAGCACTTAAGTTCCATGGCAAGGATTTCCTTTAGACTTTTCAGCAAGTTATATGTGTGTTTATTAAGGTAAAACATATTTTGAGAATTGCGTTTAGTTCAACAATGTAATTATAGTCAAATTAAATGTGTGTTAATAGCTTTAAAACCATATTTAAATACAGCCCATGATGTTTAACACATTTATATGGTTACCTAAATTTTATGCGCAGGGCAAACAGATTTAAATTTGTCTCGTGAATCTAAATTGTTAAAATTATCATTACAATATATCCACTATGCAAGACTACAAGATTTAAAGAACAGATTTTGCACAAAACAAAATTACAATTTCTTCTTTTTATTAGAAAACGTAAGACTACAATATAACTATATCATCTCAACATTATATGAGTGTTTATACAATATTGTACAAGGTGTATGAACATGATGAAATAGCACAATTATATAAATCAATCAATTAGGTACATCACATAATTATACATAATGTCCAAATCACAACATTGGTTACTTTTCTGCAGATAAGGACACAAGTAGTATGTTTTTATACAAGTTTCTACAGCTCATATGCATAGCTTCTTTTTCTTAAAAAAGTTCTTGTCAACAAAATATCTATGTATATTTTGTTTACAATTTATATTCTATTTTCAAAAATATATTGCCACTATTTGTAACACACACACACACAAGATAACAAAAGGAAGATATCGCTTAATTGCACGCAGCCTACTAATCATAGAACTTAGCTTTTTGGGTCTTCTCTAACGCTTATAGTTTAGTAAGTTCCAAATTAACAAACCTGCTGCTTACAGTAGCAAATTAATTCAGAGGGTAATGGGCGCACAAAACTGTAGCATGATGCTTGCGTATGCCAAAACAGCGTGTGTAGATTTGGATTATTTGTATGCGAGGAGAGAAAAATCCCACATAATTCTTGCCAATTTGGAACATTTTTTTGTATTCATACAATGTCAAAGTAATTGCCTTTGCGTACAAATTCACTGATGACCGTCATCACAGCACTGGATATTTTAACGCAAACATTGAAGATACCACTAGCCAGGCATATTCCAATACCAAATCCAAGAAACGCAGCTAGTGCTAGGGTAGGTCGAACTGTGCAAGTACACTGCAAGTGCATCCTGCACAAACATTAGGGATGTCTTGGCACAGACAGTAGTGTCATACTGCAATTTGCAATGTTTTTTCCTTTATTGAATATTCAAAATGACTAAATGGTATAAGAAATGTGTTATTACATTCACTGTTGGTTGATAAGTTATGGGAAATTATTGATCAGGGTCATACAGTCTTCATCAGTAAGACACTTTGCACACATATTAATTTCACATCCATACATCACTTCACAATATATAATCCCAGGTGTGGAAATAAGCATGAAGTCAAATAAAACAGCTTTTAAAGTAATTCATCATGCTTGTTTTTTGTTTTTCCACCTCACAGAAAAATGTTTATCAGTGATTTCTAATCTAAATAATAAGAAAGAGAATAAAATATGGTTCGTTGCTGTTTGCTATATACGTTGGTCTCATAATGTATAGGCTGTACAAAATATGGCACAGCCTATACATTATGAGACCAACATTATATAGCAAAACAGCTACAAACTATAAATCTTATTTTCTAAATATTTTCTTTCAACTTTTAACCATTTCGCTGAATGGAAAACACTTAATGAATAAGTTCTAAAAAAAAGGTAACTTACCAGGTAGCCTAATATATATGATCATAACTCATCAACTTTAGCTCCAACATAAAATTATAATAACATTGTGAAGAAATTTCTTTTCTTTAATTTGATATTGCATGTGAAGATTGACTGAATATTAACAAAGCTCAATGTCAAGAACCGAAACAAAATCCAATTTTCATTTTTGCACTTGGTTTTTCAACATACAGTATAGAGTGACAGATAATGATACCTTTTATGGGCTAGCATACATACATTGATCAATTGAAGCATCCCCAGTAATCAATCGATGGTATTATCGACCAGAAATTAGTCAATACCGGTTCATAAATCATCTGCCTAATGCTACACCGAGGCTGCGTGTTGCAAAACCAATGCTTCAATGAAAATCTGATTTGGTTTTGGTTTTGGATTTGCTATTAATATTCAATCTCCATGTGTGATATTTCAAATTAAAGGGACAACATTTTCCACAAATTTTATTTTTTAATTCAATATTATTATGTTTGAGCTATAGTTTGGGCATTATAATCTTATTTAATACCTGGCAAGTTAGCTCTTTGAGGACTGCACATTTATATTCTTTCTCAAAATGAAATTTGAGGAAGATACATATTTCAACCATTTAGTTGTAATAACGCACTTGCCGGATATATATTAATATTTTCTCTCAACAAATCGGTTGAAATAGGTCACACTTGAGATTAGTCAATACCGGGTCACACTTGAGGTAGATATTTGTTTTTATTCTCTCTAAACTTGCCAATTGTATGAATGCATAACAATAATACTGTGCACAGATGATTAACCCGGAAAGATTTTGAAAGCGATGTCAATAATCTGTGTCGGTCGGTGGGTAAACAAATTAGCTACAGTTAAGCCCACAATTATTCAATCCTTTTGACAAATATGAGTTTTTTGCATTTTTCTCATATCTATACCAGCTGGAGTGGTTGAACTTTCGCTTTACACAAAAGGCATTTAGTTTGCAAGTACAAATCAATGTATTTGGGCTCAACTTTATTTGCGTGACAATAGAATTGAGCAAGAGTTATGTTTTTATGCCTGTCCAAAATTGTTTGACATTCAAAACGTTCTTTATACTGTGTGATAGACTTTTATATTGTTATGGTATTATTTCATGATGTGTGCATACAATGTGGATGCATTACAAATGTGTCCTAATGAATGTACAGTGAGGGATATTATGTGCAATGTCTGCTGGAGTGTCTGCCATGATATCTTGGTCCAAGAATTGCCAAGGTTGTTCAAGAGTCGAGCATTGATGGTGATGGTGATCTGTGGATTGTTGTTGGCCTTTCGCAATACTTTTCTTGCCAAACAAGGGGACACCGTTGGTTTCCGAAGGCGTCCTTCAATGTTTTTTACTGAGTTGAACTTTTTGTTCTTCCTAATTATGCTTTGTATGGTGGAATCTGCCACTTGGAATCGTTTTGAAATAGCTCTGTAGCCTTTCTCCTCTTTCTGAGCATTCGCAATATGCACAACAAATTGTCCTCACTGGGCTATTTGGTCCTCACTGAGTTATTTGATCTTCTTCGCCGTGCTGATAAAGAGCTAGAATGCTGTCCTACATCCAGTCAATAGTTAGGTCACCCAAGCCCTATATGAAAGCTATAAAGATTGTTAAACGGGGTCAGTAGTCACAAACATGCACAAACACAATAGTCGAACGACCTTGCTATTGTCAAACTCCCTACACAGAGGACTGCAGTGCAAATCTGTACGATGTTCGCCATGTAATGTCTATGGCGCCTAATGGCGGATTTCATTCCGTGGTATGAAGCTATGAAGTTTCCGTGGTCTTCGCTATCTCCAAGCAGATAGAGCAATACGTACACGGAATTTTTTGTAGACAAGGGTTCATTTCATGATTTGGTGAGGTTTAGAATGAGTTAGGATTCCTGTAATTTCGAAGACCACAGATTTTCAAAACGTGAATTTTCCAACATTTTACGACATAAATTTGGTCACAAAACGTGTTTAATACTATACATTTTACCGTTCTGCAGATGTTATTGACCCTCCTCTAAAGTTCTACATTTTTTTTAGCACGTTTCTCAGTTTTTGAGATGCCCAAATAGACCATTTTCTGAAGCTATATCTAGCAAATATTGCAGTCACTGAGACTACATTGTTTTCTTGCGTATAACAAAATATGACATGCAGCGTGACCTCCCTACTGACTGACATCCTTCCTAGCATCCTTCACTGTACATTCAATAGGACACATTTGTAATGCATCCACATTGTATGCACACATGAAATAATACCATAACAATATAAAAGCCTATCACACATTTTAAAGAATGTTTGGAATGTCAAAAACATGTGTATTATCAAAAAAATTGCCTCGATCCTGAGACTTGGTATGGGGTATGAATAATTTTGGACAGGCATAAAAACACAATTATTGTTTAATTCTATTGTTATGCAAGACATGTTGAGCCCAAATATATTGATTTGTACTTGCAAACTAGTTGTCTTAGTGTAAAGCGAAAGTTTGACCATTCCAGCTGGTATAGATATGAGAAAAAAGCAAAAAACTCATATTTTTCAAAGGGTATGAATAATTGTGGCTTAACTGTATATCCCTCAGTGACATAAATAATCTGTGTTGGTGGGTGGGTAAATAAAGCATTAGCTTCATCACTCAAATATCACTATGAATCGCTATTACATAAAATGTATCTGCCGATATTTGTAGAGGCTAATGGAATACTGTATAAAATTGAAGTTAAATACATCATACTTTTAAATATCCCCAATGTTGATACCTTTTCAAACCATTACATCCAAATAAAAATAAATCTCAATGTAAAAATTGAAATTATCTTTGATTCAGAAACACTAGCATAATTTAACAAATAGGTTTTTGTTTTACAGGAGATATAAAGTTTTAAAAAGGTATATTTACTTGTGGGATTTCCAGTAAATACATTTTCAAAGGAGGCAGTTTACTATAATAATGAAAAAAGAAAATGAGTGTTTGAAGCTATGATATAAAAAAGGTTTTGTTATATGACATTCATTACAATCAGCGCTTTAGCTCAAAACAATTAATATGACTAAACTAAACCCAAAACGTTCCTCTTGACCAAAACGTTTTATACTCATAAATGTACCAAATTTACTGAACTGTAACTAGAGTGTGAAAATCCACTGCTACACACACTGTGCAATGCGATCCCACTGCCAATGTCATTGCCTGAAACTTTGTCATCAACACTTCATGCAAATTTATCATATCATACCAGGAGCTTTTCGGATTCGTTTAACATGTGTCACAAAACACGATACATGTTGAATATATTTCATTATATTTACGCATATACATGAACACAAGTGGCTAAAGATGTCAAGTCAATGAAAAATATATAGAAATATAATACAAGGAGAGTTGCATATCTTCTTTCGTCACGTAGAGTGCTCAATCCTTTCGGAGAGCAATAATATACGGGGAAGAAGAATACAAATAAATTTACTCCATATTTATTTCACAACAGTCTGTTTCGCCCAAAGGCTCATCAGGTGAATGAGAGACTTACTTAGAAAAACATTAGGTATATCAATAGACATGGATGGATGCACACAAAGCAAAGTGTTACAAAATAAGATCAATTGTGAGTCAACTGAGTGTAATAGATAAGTGCATGGATTAAAGCACTAGAAATATAATATATATTAGATACTCGTAGATAATAAAGGCTAACTTCATGCAATATAGAAGAGCTAATGCTCAATGCTATGCAGCAGAGTGTAAATAAATGAAAATCAAACGAAAGAGTTCCTACTCAAGTTTGAAAATTGCAGTTAGCAAAACTCAAGTAGCAACTCTTCCGTTTGATTTTCATTTATTAATATTTTAGAAGATCCGTTGAGAACAAATTAGCATTATGATTCTCCAAAGTAATATTGAACAAAGACAGGTTCGCAGGGCTTGCCAGGGCTGGCATGGGATTGGGCGATCTGACAAAGACAGGTTCGCAGGGCTTGCCAGGGCTGGCATGGGATTGGGCGATCTGACAAAGACAGGTTCGCAGGGCTTGCCAGGGCTGGCATGGGATTGGGCGATCTGATGCATTATGACATGATAGGGAAACAAAATAGGGATATACAACTTTCTGTAGCAAAGTGGGTTTTAAATATACGAGATTATTAAAACATCATTATTTTTGGAAGGCTTAATATAAAAGTGCATCTAAAAATTCCAGGAAATATTGTTTCAAAATCAAATGTTTGAAGAATAGTGGAAAATTACTTTAAATTGGTGTGAATTTTGTGTGTGTATGTTATGCAGAGGGAGTTTAAGAAAATAGTAATTAAAAAATAAATAGAAACAACCAAGCAAGTAATATCATTTATTTTTTCTTGGAAAGTATTAGACTACATTATTTAGCCCCTATATATAATAATTAAAAAAGGTAGTCTAACGCTGAAATCTTGTCGATATTCATGAATAAATGTTGATACATAATGCTCCTGACCTTTTATCAGTTGAGCACTCTTTGGCTATCTCTGAGCTTAAACAGATTCTGAAAATTGGTTAGAGCGCAACACCATGGATTGTATATTTATACATTGCCTGGGGTTTGCGATTCAACCTATTACCACCATCCTGGCATCTGAAGATTACCTTATTGGCATGAAACCCAGAGTAATGACTCCTTTTCTGGAAGGTCTAAACTTTGAATTTGTATTTTGCTCTGCTGTTGTGGCATTGAACACTTTGTTCAAAAGGTATAGTCTAACCATGAAATATATTACATTTGATCTTGGTTTATTAGCCTTTTCAATTTTTCCGTTGGGGAGGATGGTTTTTCGTTTCCTACTGCCACATAGTTATAATCTAATTGAACTTAAAAAATAATACTAGTGCAAATAAATGTCTTGTTATTAGTATTAAGGCACACCACAAAATAATATAAATTTTATGGGTTGGTCGTGTTCAGGTAACCAAACTTTTTTCTTTGCGTGATATTTCAACTTACTTAACCGAAAACATGGCCTACAGGAGGCAAATATGCCCCTCTCACTATCTCATTAAATCCTTTGTTTGTTTTTTTGTTTGTTTTTTCATTTTCAAGCCCGTGAGGGTCTTTATTTTTATTTCTTTTTTAACTCACAAAAAAAATCACATAAAAAAACCCACACACAATACAAACATGAGTACAAACTTAAATTTACATTTTACATAAAATTACAAGTTGACACAGTTAAACCAGGGACAATCGAATGGAGGGACAAGAAACTATTGTACTATTATATAAGTATGCGTGTTGCGGGGGTACAAATATCATCAGTTGAGCAAGCATACACAATACATTCATGAATGGGCACTGGTACAAATCTCAGCAATCATACTGCACGACTCGCTGTGTGTCTTGCTCGATACGGATGGACCCTTAGTCGGGTGAAAGCTCGACATAACCGTGAAGTAGGGTACAAATGTGATTTTATTGCTAAAAATCATGGATGAGTAAGTCTAGATTCACAAAATGGCACTCTTTTTATTGACGTCTTAAGCCACACACCCTTTATCGATTATGTTATAATAATGACAAATATATTTGCAACACAAACATATCGTGTTTGGTATGAAATTAAAGCACGGCTTATAGATTCAAATGTAGGCTAATCACGCAATCGTTTTTATCTGAGCATTTTTAGTGTCTTAGCTGTTCTCAATGTTGTTAGTTTCAAAATATAAGTCTTTGCTTCTATTTCCAGCTTATTTTGAATCACATTACCCGCAATGTTATGCTATTTCACAGTGTTTCCAAATTAATGGAGGCCTAATGTTGATTTACATGCCTGTACGCAACTATTCATATGTCCTGAAGAAAATCAGTGGAGAAGCAATATAATGAGAATACTGGTAACTGCAGTATAGGGGTTTCTTATGTTCTGAGGGTGGAATTGTGAAGTATTATATACTGTAGCACTTCAACAAGGCACGGTTTTAATTAATCAAAATTACCACAAATAATGAAGACCATAGTCTCAATCTACTTGTATTAAATATTTGAACGTTTTCAAAACAAATAGTTATCAGTATGCTGATGTGCCTCTAACTCCAAATATATTACTAACAAACAACTGATGTGTATGGAGACAGGCATTGATGAATTTGACAGTTTTATTTGTACCATGGATGAAGTATCACATCTTCAAATTGACAGGCAGGATATAGCGTTTTATGTATATTATACGTGACATGAAATTACAGGTGACATGAAATTACAGGTGACATGAAATTACAGGTGACATGGAATTACAGGTGATATGAAATTACAGGTGACATGAAATCACAGGTGACATGAAATTACAGGTGACATGACCTGTATGAATACATTTTAATCACGTTTGACCTCTTTTGACTTTTTATGTATTTATTGTATCATTTTATATGTATTCCAGGAGTCAACAGCTGTAATTTGATACCAAACATGATATTTTGTTTATAAGACAAACTATATTTGTCATAATTATAACATTATCGAAAAGGGCGTGGCTTGACGTCAATAAAATAATATTCTGAATCTAGACATCCTCCCTCATGTATCATTTTCAGCAATAAAATTGCATTTGTACCCTACTTCACGGTCATGTCATAATTGTGAAGATATCCACTTGACTACATACCTGTGCAATTCCTACTGAACTGCTATACTCTAGAAATGCAAATATATATCATCAAAGAACATCATTTTCCGATTAATTTGGATATTGGAATCAATAGGAACAAAATGTCTATAGTTTATACTTCCCAGGAAAAATATTAATTACTTTGTTCTAGCATGTTTTCACATTTTTTATAAATCTAAAATTATCACATTTTTCTCAGATATACCGATTATTATTAACACTAGAACGTTATTTTTTAAACAAATCACGTATAAATAGTATTCAGTTTGACCTAGGCCCAAGTTTTTTGGAAAATTATATTTTGATCATTTTTTCGAAAGATTATAGGGCAACCTTTGAGTTCCTTGAATAAAAACACACCGCAACTGCTAGAGCTAACCCGCAACACGCATGGTTTTTTTGTTTTTTGGTAATTGAATATGATGATGTAACGATACAATAGGCCGTTTCTAGGCCGTTTCTAGTCCCTCCATTCGATTGTCCCTGGTTAAACTCAGCTACTAGATGAAATTACAAAATAAATTGTAGTAAATGACCTTATCATCAACAACAAAAAATTATTATAAGAAAGGTTCCCATTTCTTAACATGAGACCCATATTTATCTCTATTTTTTGCAATGTTCTTCTCAATCTTTTCAGTAAAAATTACCACATTTTTGTAGTCATTGAACAGAGGGTGCATTTCTTGGACCCTACACCTATAAATGTATCTTTTCAAAAGTAAAATAATCATATTCAAGAAAGAAAGGTACTCTTTATTACCATAAATTCCAAAGCACACATCCCAGTATGTTATATTTACATTAATATTCAAATCTTTCAACCAATTGCAAACATCACTCCACAGTTTGGAAACATAATTACATGACCACATCAAGTGTTTCATTGTCTCTTCCTCTGTTTTTCAAAAATTACATTTATAGTCATCAACTAAACCAATCCTATAAAGAAATGTATTTGTGGGGAGGATTTTATGAATAAAACGATATTGCAAATACTGTGTTTTGTATCTAGAGTACATCTATATGGCATACAATAAATATTTTTCCAAATAATTTCCTTTGAGTCTGGCATGTTGTCAAATTCAGTGATCCATTTCTGTTGTGCTTTAGGCACAACATTGACTTTGTTACTCAGCAATTGATATGCAAATGAAGTTGTTTTCTTCACAATTTTAATCTGTCTCAACAGCTCAGATTCATGAGATAAGTTTTGGTTCATCAACTGTTTATCAAAACATGTTGACACAGCATTAACTAGACCAAAATATTTCATATAATTGCAATTAATATTATGAAAGGTTGTGAACTCATTGTATGTCATAAAACGCTGATTCTCATATAGAAGATCAGAAATAAAATTCACCCCTTTCACACTCCATGTTTTATAGAAAACAGTATTTTTGTTAACCTTTATCTTTGTATTATACCATAAAACCTCATCAGTAATTGTATCATTACTAGATTTTTTCAATCTATACCATGCTTTTATAACATCAGACAAAAATGCATTGCACAATTTATCATAACAAAAATCAGTATCTTTTGTATTTTGTGGTTAGTTGAATAATTTATGTTGACAATGTCATATTTGATTTACTCATGGGATTCTTTAGGATTGAGAACTCACTTCAAAAATGGTTAAAATTAATGCATTTTGTGTAAATCAAAACAGGCGATACAGTACAAACACTTCTAATGGATTGAAATTCTTGGAAAGGTGGAGATTTATAACAGGTAAACTTAAGAAATGAGGTTTTTTTAACTGACAAGAAATGAGGTTTTTTTAACTGACAAAATAATGAGGATTTTGATAGAAAAGTGAATATTTAGTTGAAAGTGGTGCTTTTTGTGTAAAGACAATATGTTTTATTTGTAAAAAGCAGTGATTTTCAAGTTATACGGTAGAAAAAACTGAATAATTGTGGTAGGGGCGTTTATCAGAAGTGGTGGGGTCTTTCATTAGAGACAATACAGTAACACTGTTTTATCAATATGATTTCATTCTACAAAAATCTACCATGATTTTGATAAAATGTGCATATGAGGGGGGACTTTGCGGTTGTGTGTTTTTCAAGATAGATGAAAACTGACAGAAAAAATAATGAAACTAATAACAATTTAGGAGTCATTTTCACTCGTAAAAGCTGAATGCCTTGATAAATTTTGATAAATTTTGTGTCATTTGAAAGCTTAGAAAATGCTCTGAGAGCACACATAATAAACTCAAAATTGACTTCACATGCAATGTCTACCCTTTTGAAGTGCTACATCACATACAACTCTATTCCTGGAATATAATCCACTTGGTACACGGTGGCATCCTACTGTATATACCATAACTCTGCAACACTTAGTTGTATCACTTATGCATATCCAAAACACCTTTGCGCGTAGGAGTAACATAAACCGTTTAAGATAATACATAACTCACAGGATGTTCCAAAAATAAATTCTGTGAAGTACAAGCATGCAGGATACTCCTTTTCTTTGAAAACACTTTAACATGGCAGTAGTATATATCATACAACATTTTATTGATATTAGGGAGCTTTCGATTTGGACGACGGACGCTTCTACAACGGTAAGATGACACCTCGAGTCATGTGCGCATGCGTCGACTTAGCAATCCGTCGGTCGTCAAATTTCTGGGACCTGTCATCGACCTGTCTTAGGGAGCTTTCGACTTGCACGACGGATGAATCTAGGACGTTTGAATGACACTTTAAGTCATATGCACATGCCTCAGTTTTGTTATCCGTTGGTTCTCTAAATGCTACAACGCGTAAAGGGACTAACAACCGTCGTGGTGACGACGGCAACGTTTTGTTTACCGTCGTAAAAGCGTCCGTCGAGCAAATCGAAAGCTGAAGACAGGTCCCAGAAATTGGACGACCGACGGATTGCTAAGTCGACGCATGCGCACATGGCTCGAGGTGTCATCTTACCGTCGGGCATAGAAGCGTCCGTCGTCCAAATCGAAAGCTCCCTATTATATAAAGGTAGGTAACCCAATTCTTAACAATGTATCTATTGCACAAATCTTGTTGTCTTTTTCACATATTGAAACAAGCAACAATCCATATTTATCTGCTTTCTATAAACCAGCGATTTATATCCTGCAATAAGATTCATGATAGCTAAAAATGTTGGATGCTGTAGTGGACGCCCTGGATGTTATCGCCTTCAATTAAAGGCCAATATTAACCAAAATAACCAGTATTGAAAATTCTGGCTGTGTAGCAGAAAACATTCATTTATACATATTTAATTTTAACTTGTTTGTCTCTTATTTGACTCAATTGACTATTTTGTAATCCGTTAATGCATTGAACATGGCATCTGTTACTTTTATGTGGTATTTACTGTACGCTCCATGAGCCATGTGCTGTCACCTGATCAGCATTTCCACCTATTTTCCAGCTTTTTATCTGTCCTTTACAGGGGCGTCAATCCACATTTAAATGTGGGGGGGGGGGGGACTTCTTTGGTTGCCTGTCGAAAAATAAAAAATAAATTGTAACTTAGTTGTTGTTAATGAATGTGTCTGACTGACTTGATGCAATTGTCTGCACCATACCATTGTGTCTGACTGACTTGATGCAATTGTCTGCACCATACCATTGTGTCTGACTGACTTGATGCAATTGTCTGCACCATAGCATTGTGTCTGACTGACTTGATGCAATTGTCTGCACCATACCTTCGTGTCTGACTGACTTGATGCAATTGTCTGCACCATACCATTATGTCTGACTGAGTTGATACAATTGTCTGCACCATACCATTGTGTCTGACTGACTTGATGCAATTGTCTGCACCATACCTTCGTGTCTGACTGACTTGATGCAATTGTCTGCACCATACCATTGTGTCTGACTGACTTGATGCAATTGTCTGCACCATACCATTGTGTCTGACTGACTTGATGCAATTGTCTGCACCATACCATTGTGTCTGACTGACTTGATGCAATTGTCTGCACCATACCATTGTGTCTGACTGACTTGATGCAATTGTCTGCACCATACCATTGTGTCTGACTGACTTGATGCTCTGCACCATACCATTGTGTCTGACTGACTTGATGCAATTGTCTGCACCATACCATTGTGTCTGACTGACTTGATGCAATTGTCTGCACCATACCATTGTGTCTGACTGACTTGATGCAATTGTCTGCACTATACCATTGTGTCCGACTGACTTGATGCAATTGTCTGCACCATACCATTGTGTCTGACTGACTTGATGCAATTGTCTGCACCATACCATTGTGTCTGACTGACTTGATGCAATTGTCTGCACCATACCGTTGTGTCTGACTGACTTGATGCAATTGTCTGCACCATACCATTGTGTCTGACTGACTTGATGCAATTGTCTGCACCATACCATTGTGTCTGACTGACTTGATGCAATTGTCTGCACCATACCATTGTGTCTGACTGACTTGATGCAATTGTCTGCACCATACCATTGTGTCTGACTGACTTGATGCAATTGTCTGCACCATACCATTGTGTCTGACTGACTTGATGCAATTGTCTGCACCATACCATTGTGTCTGTCTGACTTGATGCAATTGTCTGCACCATACCATTGTGTCTGACTGACTTGATGCAATTGTCTGCACCATACCATTGTGTCTGACTGACTTGATGCAATTGTCTGCACCATACCATTGTGTCTGACTGACTTGATGCAATTGTCTGCACTATACCATTGTGTCTGACTGACTTGATGCAATTGTCTGCACCATACCATTGTGTCTGACTGACTTGATGCAATTGTCTGCACCATACCATTGTGTCTGACTGACTTGATGCAATTGTCTGCACTATACCATTGTGTCCGACTGACTTGATGCAATTGTCTGCACCATACCATTGTGTCTGACTGACTTGATGCAATTATCTGCACCATACCATTGTGTCTGACTGACTTGATGCAATTGTCTGCACCATACCATTGTGTCTGACTGACTTGATGCAATTGTCTGCACCATACCATTGTGTCTGACTGACTTGATGCAATTGTCTGCACCATACCATTGTGTCTGACTGACTTGATGCAATTGTCTGCACCATACCATTGTGTCTGACTGACTTGATGCAATTGTCTGCACCATACCATTGTGTCTGACTGACTTGATGCAATTGTCTGCACCATACCATTGTGTCTGTCTGACTTGATGCAATTGTCTGCACCATACTATTGTGTCTGACTGACTTGATGCAATTGTCTGCACCATACCATTGTGTCTGACTGACTTGATGCAATTGTCTGCACCATACCATTGTGTCTGACTGACTTGATGCAATTGTCTGCACTATACCATTGTGTCCGACTGACTTGATGCAATTGTCTGCACCATACCATTGTGTCTGACTGACTTGATGCAATTGTCTGCACCATACCATTGTGTCTGACTGACTTGATGCAATTGTCTGCACCATACCATTGTGTCTGACTGACTTGATGCAATTGTCTGCACCATACCATTGTGTCTGACTGACTTGATGCAATTGTCTGCACCATACCATTGTGTCTGACTGACTTGATGCAATTGTCTGCACCATACCATTGTGTCTGACTGACTTGATGCAATTGTCTGCACCATACCATTGTGTCTGACTGACTTGATGCAATTGTCTGCACCATACCATTGTGTCTGACTGACTTGATGCAATTGTCTGCACCATACCATTGTGTCTGTCTGACTTGATGCAATTGTCTGCACCATACTATTGTGTCTGACTGACTTGATGCAATTGTCTGCACCATACCATTGTGTCTGACTGACTTGATGCAATTGTCTGCACCATACCATTGTGTCTGACTGACTTGATGCAATTGTCTGCACCATACCATTGTGTCTGACTGACTTGATGCAATTGTCTGCACCATACCATTGTGTCTGTCTGACTTGATGCAATTGTCTGCACCATACCATTGTGTCTGACTGACTTGATGCAATTGTCTGCACCATACCATTATGACTGACTGACTTGATGCAATTGTCTGCACCATACCATTGTGTCCGACTAACTTGATGCAATTGTCTGCATAGTTTTGGACGGCTGTTGATGAATCTGCGTTCACTTGAACATGATGTTACCTTAACTCTTTGAGGAGCACACGGTTGATGGCGGTATGTAATGACGATCTGAGCTCATTACCATGGTAAAGTCTGTAGTATCAATAATCCTACACCTGCTTAGTGGAGTAAATACATTCTATTTACACCAACAAATATCAAAGTGGCCATGGTAGATCTGTAAAGTCCACTGCGCCACCTAAACCTGCATCTGCTTCCAGTAAACTCATAATGAAAGCAATGGCTTCTTCATCGTCACCAGCAGGTTTTTCACCCGAGGCTAGAGCTTTTTTAATAGCTGCTATGTCCATAGATGTAGGAGTCGGTGTTGGAGCTGGGACAGTAGAGGCTAGCATGTCATTGGTAGATGATTCTGGACTGTTCACAACTATAATTTCGTCATTACTAAACCCTGCATAATTTGAGTTATCAGCTGTAAGTCCAGATTCAGTTGGGGAATCTATACAGAGGAAAAATAAAAATGGTTTATATATCAAGTAAAAAAACTGTACACTGTTTAAGGAATGTTAATCATTCTCGTGAAAGAATGACACAAATGAGCACAAAAGCAAGTAAACTAGAAACCAATATATAAATAACAACCATTCATCAACAATCAAAACAATATTCTGTAGAGTATTTGCATACATCTTCTATTCTGAGAACAACAGCTTGGAAAAAATCCCATAATGCATTGCAATCATAGCATATGTTACCTGGCACCACAAAACGAGCGTAAAGTTGCGGCGAAGATGTTGCTGAATTGAGGCAGCATAGCATGTTATTCATTTGCCGTTTAAATTGTTGTTGGTATGGACCCAAGGTCCCTTCTATTATAGGGAGATTTCTAAAATGACAGTATGTATACTTATTTTAAGAGTATTACCAGCCATGCCAGGCTATTTATTTTATAATCCCGCTATAAATAGAAGGGCTTGGTCCATACTAACAACAAATGGCAAAAATCAATATCATGCTATCCTAGCTCGATTCAGCAACATCTTCGCCGCAACTTTTTGCTCATTTTGTGGTGCCAGGTCACATTAGCATTTGAGTCAATGGCGGTAACATCATTTTCACATTGGCCACAATCATGATCATATCAATCAATGGTTACAACATGCACCTTCAATAGGCGGGCCCTGCATATGACATAGTTTACTGGAATCATGGCAGACTATTAAACTTTGTTCACAAAAACTATAAGAATTCATGCGAGTTTACATCCATTCAAAAATCCAGTGCAATCCAAGAATAAAATATATGGACATAATTCTGGTTAATGACGCATGGTTCATTCCTTTCTGTAAAGCTGTTCGATGAATATGTGCAAGGCCTCTATTATTTAGCTGGACAATCATGTTTAGTGCAATCCCACTGAAATGTTGTATAGAACTGATACTATGTGCGTCTCGCTCACCCCTGTGTGATTAGCATGTTGGAAAAGTAAACTCTCAAATAATTTTGTGAAAAGTTGTCATTGTTCATTACATGCTGCCAATCAAACTCATAAAAACCCAAAATATGAATCAAATACAGAATAGATTACGTATCACAAACGAACATCGTATACAATCGCATATCTTAAACCGCAGATACTTATTTTAGCTGGCTTCGGTAATAAAGCGCATTGAACACTTCCAAAATAAATTCATTAAAAAACCATCTAAGCAACAACAAAATTGAATGCACTTATCAATAATGGTACGACATCAATCAGTTTTTGATGACGGCCAATTAATATACTTTTATAATGGTACGGTAAGGTTCTTGGTTTTCGTAAAATGTGCATTTGTGAATAATTACTGTATGGGAAGGCCCTCTGAACTGCCGTTTGTTCCGAGGCAGAACTGTGAACTGTAAAACATATTCATTTGGTGGATATACATGTAGCAAACAACCAAACATCTTTTGAGGGGTTATACCTAATTTCTTAACATTTGATTCATTTTCTATGGTAAAAATTCAGTATCAACTTATTTAAGATTTAGTTAATCATTCTGGAGCACCCAATATTGAAATAGTTTTTTTTATCTACAATGTTAGAAAAAAGTGTTCGAACACTTAGTAGGCCTAATGTAAAGTCATCCCCCTTTCCCCCCTGATCAATGTTGAGTCGCCCAACTTGCCAAACATCAGCCCGTGGCCTAGCAACATTGATTGGTGGGGGAAGGGGAGGGGTATATTGAAGAGGAGCTTTCAGGCTAGCAGATGCAAATTGGTATTTTCACATGACTCTAAAAATGCGTACTATATGGTAATTAAAAGGTGCAAACAAGGGTCAGTGTTCGAACACCTTTTTTCTATGATTGTGTATAAAATCGCTTAAGGAAATCATCTAAATTTGGTTTTTGGCGTGTAGCTCCAAAAGTATGTAAGCTATTCGTCTGAGATTTGGCATGATTATCAGGATGGTTTAGGCCCGTCATCGTGTTTAATATAAATGGGAACGGTGAATGTTAAAGAATTGTTCGTACGATTGAATTGTTGAATATATCTAAATGTGTGTAAATGTAAAGGTCATTATGATTATGTATCTTGTCATATACTTGAAATGTATAGCATTACCGACACCAAATACATAGTGAATAAATTATTGTGACTGTTACATTCTGAGGTGTTTGTATTTAATTTAATTAATGTGACGACTTAATCCAAACACATTTCAACTTCTGAAGAGGGACGATTTAACGCTTTCCACGCGGTATACGCAAAGCAGATTTTTCAAAAACATTTCAACTTTCAAAGTCTATCTCAAGGATTACTGGACCAAAACTAGGCACGTTTGTACTTATTTCAATGCATTTCAGTAAAGTAGGGCATGATCCAACTAATAAAGGTCAAGAACATTGTTCATGTCAAGTGCTAACTATAACAAATTGATGGATTTCTAAACATTCAATTGATGTTTTACTATGTGTTAATTATTATATGGTTTTATCATGAGTTCGGCCTAATCGAACTTTTATTAATATGTGTAATAATTGAACGTGTCACTACATCTTTTCTGCAATACTATTTTTCCCGACAACAAATTATGGTCAGTAATCATCTCTTACATTATTAAAATAATGTTCTCTCAGTCTGATGACGCAAAACTATAGCCTACATTGATCAAACGGGTTTTATTGATGATTTTGGTAAATGGTAAATCGTTAACGGTCTACCATCGTCATGCTCATAGACAAACACGCATTTTGAACGATTCACCAACAAGTAAAATTATATACTATAGTGGGTTTTTTTAAAAGACGGTAAATCGTTGCAGTGTGTGTTATGCCAATGAGAAATCGCCAACGTTTTACCTTTACCATCACCTTTCAGCTTCTCCATGCATTGTATTTGTAGATATGTTGTTGCTCTCACTACACTTTGTTCAGTCCTTTAAGACTCAAGATATTCCTATCGGATGTGTATCTGATAGCCTAATCCATACAAGTCATTGATGTCATGTATCAATTCAATGGAATGTAGAATAGGTGAGTGCCAATCATGTTACAAACACCTTAGTAGTCCGTTCCGCTCTGTTGTACGGATACACTTCATATATTCCCTCGAATGCAATAGTATCTTTTCTGAAAACCTTTCACTATCAACACCTCGTTTAGCTCAGTCGATAGATCGCTCGCTTGTTACCAAACCTATATTTAATGGTAGTGGGTTCGAATCTGTCATTGGCCTATCTTACTTTTATTACTTATTCTTTTTTTTTTAAATTCTCTTCTAGATCTTATTTTCATTTATGTATTTGTATTTATTCTTTTTATTCATTTCTTTTTCTTTTTTCTTTTTATGCTATGACGTGATGCTAATTAATGTTCATAGCAATATATTCTATCATTGTGGCGTGGGCATTTGGTGCTATAGTGGTTATTGCTATCTACCGTAGATAGCAGTTAGGGCCTATCTGCTATACAGTATGTACATGACTTAAATATTACCCATGAGCTCGCATTCGAGTTTGTATCAACGTTTAGATGAAATTGGTTGTCATTAATAGCAAAATATTACATGTGTGTTCCATTTATATAACCGTTACCTGTACATATACGAATTGCGCCATTCTAAATATGTTGAAATTTGAAGGAAATATTGGTTGAAAATCATCATTGCGTAAAAAGTACTTAATATTTATTAATAATATTAAGTAATCTTTATTATGAATTTTTCATAGAAAAATTCCAGAATGGAAACTTACTATTTTTCCATACGGGTTTCAACAACTTGTCTGTTGTCTTCCTCAGTGGATTGTGTTTGATCCAGAGCTAGTGTTTCTAGTCTGTTTTTTGGTGATGACGTCATCAGATGATGATGATGACGTACTCTGGATCAGAGGGTCGTAAAGGTGACTGAGTTGGTAAGCCCCCTCGTCGACGTCATCACCAAAAAACAGACTAGAAACACTAGCTCTGGATCAAACACAATCCACTGAGGAAGACAACAGACAAGTTGTTGAAACCCGTATGGAAAAATAGTAAGTTTCCATTCTGGAATTTTTCTATGAAAAATTCATAATCTTCGTTTGAATTCCTGATGAAACTATTTCATGATTAAGTAATCTTATTGCGCATTGTATACGCTACAATGTGTGAAAATCACATTGAAATCGATTGAGTGGTTCTCAAGTTATGATGTAAAACGTGAGGCATGACAGCGCGTGTTTTCAATAGCTCAGACAATGTTAGAAAAAAGTGTTCGAACACTTAGTAGGCCTAATGTAAAGTCATCCCCCTTTCCCCCCTGATCAATGTTGAGTCGCCCAACTTGCCAAACATCAGCCCGTGGCCTAGCAACATTGATTGGTGGGGGAAGGGGAGGGGTATATTGAAGAGGAGCTTTCAGGCTAGCAGATGCAAATTGGTATTTTCACATGACTCTAAAAATGCGTACTATATGGTAATTAAAAGGTGCAAACAAGGGTCAGTGTTCGAACACCTTTTTTCTATGATTGTAGTTCTGATTCACAAAAGGATATGTTTTTGATTTGTCTTTTGTCAATAAATTATATCAGTAAATATGGGTTTTTTGAGGGTTTTTTTGCTTGCTCTATTACACATGTCAATATGGATCAGAGGTATCAGCCTATTTTTTTAGATTTTGGTCACTGATGACTAAGCTTTATACTAATTGACATACACTATTTGCCAATTTAATTAGCATAATTACCAAATACCCTTCACACCATATGTGTTTAAACGCACTTTACTCCATAACAATAATACAGTGTGAAAGAATTTTCCATTAAACCTTACCTTGCATACATGTAGTCAATGTATCAGCTGTGTTTTGTGTACCCTGTTGTATGGTAGATGAACATGATGGACTGTTATTACAAGAACTGTCATTACTAGGAGGAGAGTCAGCCCTGTGATCAAATATCAAATAATTTATGGATGGTAAAATATCAAATAATTCATAGATGAAAAAGTATCAACCATTTTTGAGTGAAAGTTCGATGAAAAAGGCAAATCAGATTTGTTTATACACTTTATAAGCAAGCCTGACACTCAGAAATACTGGTGGATGTATGCTCCATGCAAATGCAATCCAAACCATGGTGGTACTGTTTATGCAAGAATCTACAGAGTACATTAGTCATCAGATTTGTCATTTGAAAAAAACCCCGATGTATTAGTTTTCCAAGAAAATTGATTACAACTTTTAACACACACTGGATTTAGATCACATTTCCGTTCAAATTTCATAGAATTTGTACATATAAAAATGTGTTCAGAATTTAAAAGAAAACTTTACTATTCATGAAATTAGGCATTATATGGTAGGAAATTAATTAGTTAATGTATATTGATAATTTCTATTGAACAAAGACCTATAATATTCAATAAAATAATTTATACTTTGCATCCCCAACCTTTGATTATTTGAAATTCAAGCTTAGTGGTTTGTGTCAAAATTACAGATGGGATAGCCATACCCGATATTGTGGTGTGGTAGCATCGTTACTAAAACCACCTCATCAGCAGTATGTCGTTGCACTTAATCACACAGGAATTCAATGCGTTAATCTAATATATTAGTACGAAACAGAGATGTGGAAATCTTGCAACTGTTTCGTCATAGCTTCAATCAATATGGCTACGCCCATACAGGTGTTTTTTGTTTTGATTCTAAAGCAGCTTTTGTTTTAACCCAGCACTTTTTTAACAACTTCAACCAACGGATGTGGTCTGTATATAAGCATTATCATTAGCCTTTGATTGATTCTCAGTATTGATTTCCTTTAATCACAATATATGCAGGGCTGGAACTTCAGATGTTTTCAACTAGTCAGTCAGGCTGGTAACTCATAAAAAATACCTGCCTAACAGATATTTCATCAGCCAGTGTAACACAGTTATACTGTGAGTTTGAAAAACTTTACCCACCAGTAAGGCAGGTACTTTTGAGCTCTTTACCGGCCCGTCGCAAAAATTACCCGCTATGGGCAGGCAGGCGGGTGCTATTTCCAGGCCTGAATATATGCTATACAAAACAGAGAGACAAAGGTATTTCAGCATTTCCATTTCATTTGCAGGTGTATTTTATGTTTTTATTTTGTTTATTATTTTGTTTACTTTGTTTACTCATTTGAATGAGAGACTCACTTTACATATCTATATTATCGAATTACGAAAGAGAGACCATCCTGAAATCATGTTTGGTTAAGATCATCAATCATTCACTGTTACTTTATACTGCTATGTATGTAAGTGATTGGTATGCTGAGACAGACCCCAATCAATTCTATACTTATTAAAGGCATATTATGTGATCTTCTCCAGGGGCCACCCTCTATCCATGATTTATTTTTAGAAAGTAGATTTTCTTGCAGATTTACATTTCTGATCATAAATCATAAATATATCCAGAGTTACAAAGAGATATGATTCCTAATTACTTCAAAATCAAGGTTTTTAGGGGTTGAAAATAGATTGCTCGCTAGCGAACAGTTTATTTTCACTCTATTTACACTCTATTTTCACTCTAAAAACAATAATTTTGAAGTAATTAAGAATCGTATCGCTCTGTAACTCAGAATATATTCATGATTTATGATCAGAAATGTAAATCTGCAAGAAAATCGGCTTCCAATTTTTTTTTGAGGATTGAGTGCGTCCCCTTGAAAAGATCACATAATATACCATTAAGTTACTTACTTTTCTCTTTCCAATACTTCCTCTGCTATTAGTCTACCAATCTTTCCAGCACCAACCCAACTGTTCCTTGGAGCACCAGGGATATTTGCTGCACGCTTAGTTGGACCTACAATAACAAACAATGATCAAATATTTATAACTGATGATACAAAGTGTTTGGTTTGATTTTAAGGCCACAAAAAAGACCGACTGACCCCCTTTTTGTTGTTGCAATATTTGTTTTAATAATTTTTTTAAATATGTTTGAAATTTTGTGAAAATTGCTGAAAATGAATCAAGATAATTTCAGCTTACTGTCGGTTATCAAGCTTGATTTCTTTGCGCCTGTCTTTGGGTTGCACCTGTTTTGGGGATGCCATGCCACCACTCTCCAGTTTCTGACTTGGAGACCGCCCCCCCCCCCCCAAGTCAGGTTTCTGACTTGGCGGCCACCCTCTAAATTCTGACTCCGCAGCCCCCACCGCTCTCAAGTTTTGATCTGACACCACCTCCTCCCCTCCTCTGCTCTCAAATTTCTGACTCAGCGGCAAAATTGACAGCCTGGTAAAAAAAAGAAAAAGCGTGACCGACCGACCCTACCTGCGAGGCTCGTTTGCCCGTAGAACAGGTGTTGTAAGTGTAATGATAACATGTGTAAGTACGCATTTTAAAATTAGCGTTATGTATGTTTATTAGTTTATCATAATTCTGAAATACCCATCACATCCTGAGTGACATAATGTGCTGTTTTAACAAATAAAATGTGACGTACAGTAGTGTGACAGTATGTGAAATATTCTAATCCTTTTATACTAATATACCTAGATTAATATGAATGGTGACAGTGCCAAGGACCTTTTATTCTTGATGATTTCCAACAAAAAAACATCATAACAGCCAGAAATGATAAGGTCAAATTTAGCATATTTAATATGTGGCTATAATGTGTGCATATATGTATAGTAACACTTACTGCACCATTATGCACTAAAGGTTATCTTCAGAAGATAGCAAAAAGCACCAAACAGTCCTAAACTAAATTATACAATAAATTCAATAGATAGTGTTTACTAATCCCAATTCTGGTTAGGCTGCTTTCTTCAGTAGATAGAAATCAGTATATACAGTCCTCACAAGAAGTAACTGACCAGGTAATAAATATACTCTTAACTCCAAAACTATAGCTCCCATGTGAAAATATTAAATCATACAGTTGTAAGGAAATCTCTTTTCTTCAATTTGAGATATTGTTCATGAAGATCGGTTAATAATTGAGAACACTACATTGATAAGGGTAGAACAAAGTGCAGTTTACATTTTCACACTTGGGGTTTGAACACGCAGGACCGTGTGACAGGTATGTGTATGGGCTGCATTGATCAATAAAGGCATCCCCAATCCTCATATTACTATCAACCCATGAGTTATCGCTACCAGTTAATCGATAATCTGCCTGTTGCTAGTCCGAGGCTGCGTGTCGACGAACAAAATGTTAAAATGAAAAACTGACTTTGTTCTGGTTTTGGGCTCATAACTGAGTTAATATTCATTCAATCTTCACGTGTAATATCTCAAATTGAAGAAAAGAGATTTCCTTACAACTGTATAATTCAATATGTTTACGTAAGAGCTATAGTTTTGGAGTTGAGAGCATATTAATAACCTGGTCAGTTACTTATTTTGAGGACTGTATATAATACATATGTCTTGTCCTATTCTGTGTGTGTTTGCTGGTTTTATTACACAGTTTAATCATAATTACTCCAATACCTTCAAGTGACAAAATCATCACCTTATTCAAGTGGAATTAGTAGGGTGTTCTTATACGTCATCATTTTGAAAGTATTGGCTCAAACCTAGTGTTTGTTACGTGTGTGGTAATTATTATTATTCATGGTATGGTTTATTGTTATCGTAGCCAACTGGCTGACTTGGCACAATATTACAATTACAAGTATTACAATATACATAAAAGATGCAGGAAATACAAAAATATACATTAAAAACACTAAAATTAACGTTCATATAGCAATTAGAAAGTCACAATAAATATCTAATTAAAGTAGTTGGCTGAAACTGGCTATACAAGAAGGGGTGACTTGATTTATTTATGTATGCTTTATTTAAATTAAGCAGGGAGTCGTAATCTCCCTAAATTTCGAGTGTGCTCAATAGTGAACATGCTCCTCACTAAAAAATGATAGCTCTTAATTAGCCCACAGGAAAAAACACCTGTTCTTCAGGCCAACAGACCTCTCAATAATATCGTGTGTGCGTACCTCTCAATAATATCACGTGTGCCTGTGCTCAATTCAAGCAGTATCTGTGCGGTGTTCAAGCAAAGACCCTGGTTCAAGCTGCTTAATCATCCTTCAATACATCATTTAGCAACTTCTGAATTTAGGTTCCTCCATTTAATGTGTGCTCATTCAAGCATTACAACACCTGCGTAGCTATAGCCACGTTCTAGTGTTGCTGTGAACACGTACATTAATGTGTGCCAAAATAGTTTCAATCGAGTAACTTATTTTAAAAATATCAGGCATAATCTAATAGGGAACTTATTTTTGTTGAACTGTGTATAATAGGTATTATGCAGTGTGTAATACTATATATAAAGGATACGTGTGAACGGAAAAATGATGGATAATTGAGAAGGAATTGAGCCAAAAAATAGTCTCTCTAGTATCTGTATTAAACGTTAAACTTGCCACATGCCAAAAAGCATTGGGATACTGTAAAAACCCATGCCAGACCGACCAACCCTACCTGAGAGGTCCATTTGCCCGTAGAACAGCTGTTTTTCCTGTGGCCTAAGTGCTATAATATAGCATGTTTACTACCTAATAATGATGAGTTACTTTTTTGTATTCACACTTCTGTTCATACAACTATTGACCTCATGTATCTATTGACCTCATTATCTGTGTATATTACAGCAGACTCTGCCGTTCCCTGGGAAACGTCTGGACCAGAGGGCGACCATTTTTGATGTTGTCCCTAAGCACTGTGAAAAAGCGATTGCTATAAATTTGGTATCATTGGAAAGATGAACACATCAGCTTTCCATTGATGTGCAACAGACTATGAACATACACAAAATATATGAAAAACCTTTTTGAGAAGTTTAAAATATCTATGTTAAATATTCAGAATATAAAGGCTGACAAGTATTAGAAGAAAAATGACAGAAATAGCATACTACACATACATGGGTTTCATAAATGATTTATGATTACTTAATTTTTCATATCACAGGATGTCTCATTTGCCAATCACTGCTTTATAAATATGCAAATTACAGAAATCTGATCAGATAAAAATCTTGCCAAAAATATGATACAGATATTGCTCTGAATATTCCATAAATGTAATTCTATTAACACACCAAGCATAAGTTTCAAAAAATAAAATTGGGTAAAGATAACTGTTATCAATCTAATATATCTGGTAGCTGGAAATAGCAAGCAATGTTTTACTGTACAACAACATAATACTTTAATACTATAAAGTTAATTGAAAAATGTATATGAAATGATTCCTTTTTTCACAAACCTAACAAAATATTTCCCAAAAATGAATGAAAATAAAATTTGTATGCAGAAATATTATAGTTGGCTAAGTATAAAATCCACACAAAATAGAGATAAGATCATTTTACTAGAAATAGTGCTACATTATAAATGTATGAGTTTCAAGATCAATGTTCAGTGACATGCAAGTTAGGGAAAACAGTATATATATACATATATATATATATACACATGGAAAGGAGAATTCGAGTAACTTTACTCCATAATTTATTTTACTATCTCCTATATATATATATATGGTATAACAAAGAAGCTGTGTCGGCATTAAATAATATCAAATAAATGAAGTCAAAAGTGGGAAAATGCCGTGATAATATATAATTTATTGTACACATTTTCGGCCATCGGCCTTCATCGGGTACAGTAAATATATATATATGATAGTGCATATCATTTTCTTTGAATTTTATTTACCTCAAGCTATGCATGGCATAGAAACCTCATAACCATGACAATGATAACAATGTACAGGGTTATGTTGTTTAGAAATATAAATTACAAATACTAGTATAGAGCCATGTCAATTGACAGCATGGTATGTTCCTAATATATGCCAGAATAAATGAAAAATAATTATAAATGGTGTCTAGATTTAGTAACAGAGTTCAAAGGAACAAAATCAACAAAAACATATTTCACAGAAAACATAATTCCCATCATTGAGTTTAGCTGAATTGATACCTGTAGCCTGGATCATTCCTTATACAAAGTCTTCTCCCTTTCTTTCCCTTCCCGATTTTCAGCTGCCTTCCCCGGTTTTCCTGGTCAACTCTCTTTTAGGGTGGGCACTCTGCCCCCTGGCTACGCCACTGCTTGTTTTAGTATTGAGTCCAACTGTGTCATTCCTACTTCATATATCTCTGTGTTAGTATTGTATATTCCAAGTACTTGATCACATACCTTGTTTTAGCATTGAGTCTAACTGTGTCATTCCTACTTCATATATCCCTGTGTTAGTATTGTATATTCCAAGAACTTGATCACATACCTTGTTTTAGCATTGAGTCTAACTGTGTCATTCCTACTTCATATATCCCTGTGTTAGTATTGTATATTCCAAGAACTTGATCACATACCTTGTTTTAGCATTGAGTCTAACTGTGTCATTCCTACTTCATATATCCCTGTGTTAGTATTGTATATTCCAAGAACTTGATCACATACCTTGTTTTAGCATTGAGTCTAACTGTGTCATTCCTACTTCATATATCCCTGTGTTAGTATTGTATATTCCAAGTACTTGATCACATACCTTGTTTTAGCATTGAGTCTAACTGTGTCATTCCTACTTCATATATCTCTGTGTTAGTATTGTATATTCCAAGTACTTGATCACATACCTTGTTTTAGCATTGAGTCTAACTGTGTCATTCCTACTTCATATATCCCTGTGTTAGTATTGTATATTCCAAGTACTTGATCACATTCCTTGTTTTAGCATTGAGTCTAACTGTGTCATTCCTACTTCATACATACCTGTGTTTGTATTGTATATTCCAAGTACTTGATCACTTACCTTGTTTTAGTATTGAGTCTGTGTCATTCCTACTTCATATATCCCTGTGTTAGTATTGTACATTCCAAGTACTTGATCATTTACCTTGTTTTAGCATTGAGTCTAACTGTGTCATTCCTACTTCATATATCCCTGTGTTAGTATTGTATATTCCAAGTACTTGATCACATTCCTTGTTTTAGCATTGAGTCTAATTGTGTCATTCCTACTTCATATATCCCTGTGTTAGTATTGTATATTCCAAGTACTTGATCACTTACCTTGTTTTAGCATTGAGTCTAACTGTGTCATTCCTACTTCATATATCCCTGTGTTAGTATTGTATTCCAAGTACTTGATCATTTACCTTGTTTTAGCATTGAGTCTAACTGTGTCATTCCTACTTCATATATCCCTGTGTTAGTATTGTATATTCCAAGAACTTGATCACATATCTTGTTTTAGCATTGAGTCTAACTGTGTCATTCCTACTTCTATACCTGTGTTAGTATTGTATATTCCAAGTACTTGATCACATACCTTGTTTTAGTATTGAGTCTAACTGTGTCATTCCTACTTCAGATGATGAACTGCATGTTATTTCTGAAGCTTCTCCAGATCTACAAAATCAAAAACAAAATAATAACAACAAAAAATAACATTAAAGGGGCATTGAGAGATCCTCTGTCCCGGGAGGGAGCCCTCAATTTATTCAGAAGTTGGGTTTTCACATACGTAATGCATACACATGTAATAACTATACCACCTGAAATCATAGAGCTAAGTTGCAATATTTCATGTAAAATTGATGAACTTGATAGTTTGTTTAGTTTTTATGTATATAGATGCTATCAAAATTAACTAAATTAATCTAACTGGCCACAGAATGCTTCTACCAAATTTGAAGCAAAGTCACAACCTCCCTGATTCAATTGGTGGTGATATTTAATCATGATAAGAAAAAGTGAAAAAGCATTAAGAGGCCTTCAGAAATGCTGAGAAAATGTCTTATATTTTCATTTTTACTGATCTTTTAAAGAAATCATTTCACGAGAGAGTTTCCACATATATAATAATAATAATTAAAATAACAAAACCATGCTTATTGAGCGCATAACACAATTAAGTCCCTACGCACTATAACAAATAACACAAAAAGCAGATAATACATATTAAACAAATAGTATTAAATAAAAGACAAAACAAAAAGGAAGTCAAGCATATTAACATTAAATAGGTAAGTCTTTAGCAATGATTTGAACTGTTTAAGAGTTTTGGATGATTTAATATGATATGGTAAATTGTTCCAAAGTTCAGTAGAAGCATCTTGAAAATAATGGCGACCATATGATGTAGAAGGTGAAGAAACATGTGCAAGAAGATATTGTGAGCCAGAACAGAGATTGCATATAGGCTTGTATTGTTGAATGGGATCTTGCAGATACATAAGTGCTAGACCTCAAGAACATTTAAAAGTGAATAGCAGAATCTTGTACATAATGCATGATTTGATCGGTAACCATGTAAGTCACGAAGGACAGGAAAAATGTGACAGCGAATCTTGGAGAGAGTAACAAGTCGAGCAGCTGAATTTTGAATGCGTTGTAAGTTTTGAGATATGTGTTTCAGGGAGAGCAAATAGTAGACTATTACAGTTATCAAGTCGGCAAATCACAAAAGCAGGGATTAGTCTTTCAGTTGTTGGCTGGTCGAGATATCGATGAATTTTACCTATCTTATAAAGAGCACGGAAGCCGCACGACAAATATGTTATTGACATGAACATCCATTATAAGATCATTTTGAATTATAATGCCAAGATTGCGGGCATTGGAAGCTGGTTCAATATGAGATTCATTGATGTTTATTGATGAAATAGCAGAATTGCTTCTAAAATTAGATGTTATATAAGGAAATTCAGTTTTGTCGTCATTCAATTTTAGGTCATTAGCTGTGGACCAGGTTTTAATATCTTTCACATAAGCTTCAAGTTTTGAGATTGCATCTACTATGTGACCCAACATGAGTAAATGAGGCATAATGCGGCAATAGCTAATTTGATTTAAGAGCAAAAATGTGGGACAATGTCAAAATAGGTCAAATTCATAAAAAGTATAATTTCTTATCTTTGATATATCTTGTATCCAACCAAAAATTCTCCATTGATTTGTTATAATTAATAAAACCAAAACTTTAAATGTCCATAACTTGGCAATTTGAATTTGATGTTTTCAAACAAAGTGATTTTCAATAATCCGTAACTTTGGTTAGGAATGTGATATAACATTGACTTTAGTACCAAAATGTCCCGTAACTTATACATAAACTATCATGATACCAATAAACTCAATATTTATATTTCCCTCATTGTGTCTCATTTACTTGTGTTGGGTCACATATCGCCTATCTAAACAAGGTAATGCTATTTTCTTCTTTTTTTTGTGGAGAAATCTCTTTGATTTCTTAATGCCCCTTTAAAGTTCAACAGTGCTAATGATTTCTAGTTGTTATCACCTCTTATTCATTTTCTTTGATGAATACTTGAAAACAAAAGATTTCACCTATATGTTATCCAAGAAAGGTTTATACTGAGGAAACTGGAGGAATGGATGGTGTAGGATTATTGAGAGCTTATAATTTAGGTCTGAGTATTTGAAAATCGTGTTTGAGTGTTACAGACTTTCAGGTTGCAATGCTTCCTTAGGTATGATTTAGTCAATGCAAACTGTTCCAAATGCTAATCATGCGCAGGTGGAATTAGTATTTCTTGTAGACTTTTAAGGAGTTTGGCACTTAGATCCAGTTATACTAGAGCTTTGCCGTTGTTGAATTGGCGAAATTAAGCTAGTTTTGTATCCAGTATGCTGTCCCACTGTAAGTCTTGTATCATCAACTAACTCAAAACCTGTATCTTTGTCTGATGACAGTTTCACACATAAATATTATGATCTTTTACGATAAATATTAACTACCATTTAACTGGTTATATAACCTTTAAGATAGATTTGTGCTGCTACACACATACTTACTTGACAAGTGTGTTATTTGAAACTATATATTCTACATCTTTAGTCCACGGATTTCTAAAGCAAAACATGGTAGATTTGAGTTGGACGAAATCTCCATTTTTGGCTCGAAAGCTGTAAGGTTTGGTTGATACTTTGCCTTCAATAGCCAGCACTAAAATACATAAGAGAAAATATTGACATTAGTACTAATTCATTGGTATAAATGATAGAATAATTATAATGGTGCAATGAATCCAAAGGTATCATTTATTTGGAACATTTCAGCATTGTCAGCCATAAGGAAAACAAAAAATAGGTTTGGTTCCTGTAAGCCACATGCATTTTATTTTGAGCAATTGTAGATGATTTTTTTCTTATTTGAAAAATCATTGGGAAACTCTAAAATGCTATTTTTAGATGACAAATTCCCACTTCCCCACCCCCCTCCCCCTTCCAAAATTAAAAAGTTTCTAAATTTATCTTCAGTAGTCCATGAATTACAAACACATTTGCAGTTGATTTCCATAATATCTTGGACACAGGGCAGGTATGTAAGTGCTCTGGATTATGCACACTCCCATCCTATTGCATGGCGCATGAGGGACCTTTATAGTAAGGAGTTGGCAATCACTCATTTACAGATTATGATAGAATTGTTTAGTACAGTGAAAGAGATAAATTATTCATGGACGACATCTCATTTGGAAAACAGGGTTTAGACTTAACCTCATAATATATGATTGAGTGAAGTAAATATAACAGTCCATTTGAAACACATTTTCATGAATACAGATGATATTATTCAAAAAATGTAATTTACATTGATATTTTGGCGAATTAAATGTCATAGCTTCACGTACTCTACTATACTGTGGATCACATTGATCTGTAAAGCATAACCTATATTTAGTATTGAGTTCATACACGTTGATCTCAAGCGCTACCTGGATTTCACTGAATTCTGTTAACATACAAATCACATGACAGGTCATGTAAACTGGGACTTTGCGTGGGTGAATACAATCTGAACTAATAACCACATGTGTACTGTGCAAATCTTCTCAATTATACTGTACAAACAAATATTGGTGCAGATAATTGCAGAGATATAACCGAAAAAGCTGCAATTTGTTGTGTTGATGAAAAGCTCTTCTAATCAAGTCCTAAATGAACCCATTCTTCGTTGAGAAGAATGAACAAACAATATTGAACACAACTCAAGAATGGAATAAAACAATGTATTTATTTCTTATTTGTCTTATAATTAGTCTATAATTATCTGAATAGAAAGAGACTATATTGCTTACATAGTACATTCGGTTATGTTAGAACCATGAACCTAATAATAAGCTGTGTACAGTCAAATATGCTCTGATACGGAAGGAGTATATATTTAAGCTATATACAGGTATGTGCTGCTCTAATAGGTCGCTTTCTATGCAATAATTCCCTAAACATGGAGTATGATTTGTAATGGAAAACTCTAAATTGCACAAAAAGAACCCAAACATGAGTCTCAAATTGTAAAAACAACCGGGTCAAATCAGCCATTTTATATTTTTGAGGTAAACACCTCTAAAAGTGGGTCAGAATTTCAAACCTCCAGCTGTACACCCTGTAACATAATAATGTGTACCCCCCTCCCCGGCTTCACATGGGATGAAGTATAGTGTAAACCCTATTGTTTTTGTACCTTCTTTATGTCTATCAGCCATTTGTGGTATGTCATCTATATGGTAGTACTCATAAACTGATGTCCCTTGTAATTCCTGAGGTAGATAGCCTAATATCACTGTGACTCTTGAAAGAAAAAACACACAAACAAACAAAACATTAATACATTAATTTTGTTGTCATTCTTCCAATCCATTACACTCGTAGAGCAGTGCAGACGCAATTACTGCAAGATCTAAAGGATACAAAATACATACGGAATATAATACTAGAATAGTTCTTTAATTCTTTTCAAAACATCATTAGAATTGATATTAATATGCTATCGTTACTGCAAAGAACGTCAAACATTAGATACGATATCATGTTATAAACCACTTTATTTCAGCTACTTGTTCGCTTAAAAGAATACCGTTCTATTCATTAATTCATTACTTCATGAATAATCGCGATAAACCTCAGACCAAAACAAAAACCTCTGATTTCAAAACAAATTCACGAAAACAGTTGTTACGCGGTCATTATTCTCTAAACCATGCATTATATGGTAGGAAAATAATAATCTAATGTATATATCAAAAGTGCTGATGGGATAGCCATACCCAATATTGTGATGTCATCGTACCTGAAACCGCCTCAT
The DNA here is from genome assembly GCA_035610835.1 of Ophiura sarsii. Lineage (NCBI taxonomy): Eukaryota > Metazoa > Echinodermata > Ophiuroidea > Amphilepidida > Ophiuridae > Ophiura > Ophiura sarsii. Next base: position 90,020,847 of record CM069442.1, on the reverse strand, counting down.
CAGCAACAGGTCGCTGGACATATCACGCAGGAATTCAATGCATAAATCAAAAATATCAATACATGAAACAGAGATGCGGACATCTCGTAAATCTTTCGTCATAGCTTTGATCAACATGGCGACGTCCATACATGTGATTGTTTTGCTTTCTAAAGTCGATTTTGTCTTTACACGCGGTACTTTTAAAAACTTTAACCTACAGAAGTATTCTGTATAATAATAATGCTACATATCTGAGTGCTGAAGTTCCATGGCACAGATTTCCTTTAAGGAATCTTGTATCAGATCACAGTATTGTAAATGTCTTTGTTGAAAACATACTTGTAAAGGGAACCCATTTTGCTGTCTCTATTGCATTCTGAATAAAAAATAAAATGATCACATTTAAAATGACTAAATATTATTTAGCTCATAATTTAAAATCTCAATTCATCATACAATATGTTTATAGAAGTAATAGGGAGTCTGTTTACATAATTTAATGTGAACTGACATATTAATAAAAATTCCATTGAAATGGAATGGGGGCGATCCAAGAGAAAGAAGCATGTTTTGTAACCATTTTCTGTTGCATACCAAACAAAACACCATGGAAATGGTGTATGTATTTTCGATAATTCAAACCAAAAAACAAATCAAAACACACCGCAGTCTAAAAATAGTACAATAAACCAATAAAGTTGATTTGTGTGCATGGAAGGGGTGAGGGTGGTGGGGTAACGTCTGAAGAACAATCTAGGTATATATGACAGCCACAACTCACCATTTATTCAAAGATTTTCTGATTTATTAGACAACCCCACACCAATTGGGAGATTTCTCCTTAAACAAGATAAGCTATTATGTCTCTCTGTTGGGAGTCTAATAACATCTCTCTGATTGAATCATCAAGGCTAAACAAAATAGCTTTGACTCCATCACAGACTGCAGGACTGTTGAAATAAACTGCATAGGTACATGTAATTTACAAAGACTACAAACATGGCAGCCCCCACTTATGTCTAGAAAGACCAAAATGTGTAAGTTTTTGCAATAACATGCTATAATGGTGGCTTCACCCCCCCCCCCCCCCCCCAAGCCCCAAGGTACACATGTTGTTGGAGACAAAAATCTCAGGGATCAGCTAAAAAATTTCAGTTTGGAGTAGAACCACAAGATAAGTATGTGTCCATTTGTTTATATTTCACTAACTTTACTGATTATCACAGAACTGCATGCATGGACAACATGTATTCTTTGCTGCTACCACTGGTCCTGAATATAAAATATATGTATAATTCAGAGAGAGTATGTATTCATACAAATTGACTCAATTATCAAATAGATGGACAAATTGTGATTCACTTAAAGGGGTACTAAGAGATGTTTAAGACTTTTTTATGACAAAATGTACTTCAATATTAAAGATAATCATTATAATAAGGTTTATGGAAGGCCTACTTGCATAAACCAATTTATTTACCGGGGCAGATACCCTCTGGGCTATCCCGTTGCACTGTGCGTCTGTGTGTCTTGGTTACCGTTCATCGGGCCAATCAGCATCCTTGCTTTCATGTCCGCGATTTTCGCCCTTTGTTTTGGTTCTGGATGAGGTACCGTGCTTTCACCTCTCTATTGTTTTGATCATATTTCTCATTGGCTACATCGCGACTAGTCGCTTCCTAAAAATTCCACTCCCACCCACCCATTACTTGATTAAATTTTGAGTCAGCAATTTATGTGCTCGCTCTATTATTGCCATTCATTCATTAAATTGATACAATAAATTATGCAGATTAGACTATAGGACATTAAAATATTTACATATGTTTACAGGTAGTTTACAGAAATCAAATCATATGCTGAATACCATAAATTTGAAGTCAGTATACAATGTGAAATTAGCAGATGTTATCTTCTGAGCAACGTCTAAAGTTAGGGGTTAGGTAATCTACAGATCCCTGGAATCATGTGCTGAAGTGATGTATAAATGACTCATCTAATATAATAATGGTCCTTTAGTCAATTCATTAGTTCATCCATCATTGTGTCATCTCTGTAGCATATCTCTCTTAGGTGTTTATACATTAGGATTAGGCAATTCACTTTTCCAAAAAATTGATGGTTGTTGATGATGATACGTACACGTCTGTTATCAATTTATACAATATATTTCCATGGCTTATTATTTATCATACAAATAAGCAATACCTCCAACCATTTGTGTTTCTCCTGTGTCTGTTATCTGTAAATAATTGGACATTATTGTTGTTTCTACTCACAAAACTTGATTAAAACAATGTTTAAATATGTTTAAATATGTAATAAATATAAGAGGACCTGACGTTTCGATTCTAACAGAATCTTTATCGAAGGTAAAATGACAGAATACAACATTACACAACATATATATAGACAGAGGAACAATGGGCAGGAAGTCAAAGTGACAGATGAATGAATAGGGGAAGATATCATGCTTGACAGCTGATTGATGAATTGAATGGAATGACCAATCTTAGCCAAAGCTGCACGGCTTGCTTCTATGCCTTCCTGATGGGGAATGTTGGTATAGAGGGACTTAACATCAAATGTGCCAATAATTGCGGTGCTTGGAACTTGGTTCTTGATGGCTTCGAGTTTCTTGTTTATATCTGTTTCCTGTATTTGTTTTACTTGTTTATTGTTTTACATCCTTCATGTCACATTATGTCTAACCCACTTTCTTTATTTCAGAATCTCCGGAAGCTTAAGCAGAAATCCCTTCGTTATTCTTTCCACAGAGACAACTACAGATTTTACTCACATGCCCGCATTATACCCACAGGTCTTCGACTCAATTGCACACCAGCACTGGGTACCCTACCACCACAGTTACAGAGTGAGTGGAACAGAGTTTTATACAGTGCATCCATTCGTCTCATTAATATTCTGTCTCTACATTGTGAGTCTTCCCTAGACCATTTGAATGAGGATATTGTCAAGCTTCAACTTGAACTGGAGAATTGCTGCTCAGATGCTCAATTTTTACAGTTTACTAATGAAATAAATGGCTGTTTATCTAGACAGGAGACTGAACTCATGAACACAAGAAACAAGAAAGTATCTGGCATGTTAGAGAAGCAGAAACGGCACAAGTACCGGCGGTTCAGGCGCCCACCTCCTCCTGAACCAGAACCAGCTGCATCCACTGTCATTAACCTTTCATCTTCCACCTTATCTGATGCTGAACACAGACTTCTCTCTAGAGGCCTTAAATTCTGTCCCACTCCTCCTGATGTCAATCAAGTTGAGCTTAGCGAGGACCTTACTCAGTATTATCGGAGGATACGTCTCAAAGAATTTTTTCTTGATGCCCCACCATCTGTACCTGAGCCGTTCTACAAGAAGAGTACTTGGGTTCCTCCCAAGAACAGAGTCCCTGCCCTTGAGACTTATGTCCAAGTCGTTAGCACCCAGGTTAACACTTCTGAGCAAGTTTCCCGCAGATCTCATGACAATATCCCTAGGGAGGAACGCCAGGCACTGAATTCCATCAGGTTACGGACAGACATCATCATCAAGCCAGCAGACAAAGGGTCAGCAGTAGTTGTCATGGACCGACAGAAGTACATTGATGAAGCCATGTGTCATCTTGACAACCGCATTCATTATGCTGTTCTTGACTCAGATCCTACTAACACATTTTCTCAACAGATTCAGCATACCCTGGATGACATGCATCAGCGTCATGAGCTCTCTGACAAGGCCTTTGAGTTTCTATCTCCCAAAGATTGCAGTGCTGCCCGCTTCTACCTCCTTCCTAAGATCCATAAGCCGGGAAACCCAGGCAGACCCATCATCTCTGGCAACGGCTCCCCAACTGAGCATATATCCCTCTTTGTCGATAACTTCATCAAGCCTCTTGTTTCACAGGTTCCCTCCTATATCCATGACACCCCGGACTTTCTCAGGAAACTCGAAGCCATCAAGAACCAAGTTCCAAGCACCGCAATTATTGGCACATTTGATGTTAAGTCCCTCTATACCAACATTCCCCATCAGGAAGGCATAGAAGCAAGCCGTGCAGCTTTGGCTAAGATTGGTCATTCCAGTCCTCCCATACCTGATATTGAATGCCTCATGAACCATGTCCTAACCAAGAACAATTTCACTTTCATGGACAGGACCTACTTGCAGGTACATGGCACAGCTATGGGTACTAGGATGGCTCCGTCATGGGCCTGTCTTTTCATGTCTAGGCTGGAGGAACAATTGCTAGCTGAAGCACCTTGTCGACCTTGGATTTGGTTGCGGTACATTGACGACATATTCTTTATCTGGACCAGTGATGAAAGCAGTCTCCTCACATTCATTGATCACATGAACTCATTTCACAGGACCATTAAGTTCACTTCTGACTACTCCCACCAACAGGCACACTTTCTTGATGTAACCATACAGAAAGCTGAGAATGGTATACTATCTACAGATCTCTTCACCAAGCCTACAGATACGCACCAGTATCTCCATGCTTCAAGCTGCCACCCTCGCCATTGTAAGACAGGCATAGCATATAGTCAGGCTCTCCGTCTCCGACGTATTTGTTCTAACGAATCTAGATTCTCATATCATGCACAGAATTTGAAGAAGCATCTGGTTACCAGAGGTCACAGCTCCACCAAAGTCCAGCAAGCCATCAAGAAAGTCCACTCTCTCCCGAGAGCCACAGTCCTTCAGGAGAAGCCCAGAAACCAAGACCCCACCCCCAAGATTCCCCTTGTTACCACATTTCATCCTAACCTTCCTCCTCTGCGTCACATCACCAACACTAACCACCACATTCTCCACACATCAGACCGTCTTCGTCGTGCAGTTCCTGACATACCAATCCTGGCCTACAGGCGCCCTCGCAACCTACGAGATATGTTAGTACGGGCTACCATCCCCCCGGTAACTGATGATTCTCTCCCCACGCAGCATGGCACTTCTAAGTGCGAGTCGACCAGCAGGTGCGTCGTTTGCCGGGAACACATCAAGGAAGGCGATTCCTTCACCAGTCACACCACCCATGCCACCTACAAGACGAAGGGTCACATCACTTGCACCACATCTAATGTCATTTACCTCTCATCATGTAGAGTGTGTGGAGTCCAGTATGTTGGTGAGACTAAAAACTCACTGAAGAAGCGCTTTTATGGACACAGATCGACGGTCAACACCAACAAGCCACCTGTCGGACACCACTTTAACCTTCCCAACCACACTATGTCTGATATGATCTTACAGGGCATTGAATCTTTAGGTAGCCGTTCAGAAGTGGTACGTCTCAGTAGAGAGAAGTTATGGATGAAGCGTCTTCTCACTATTCAGCCCCATGGCCTAAACATCCAGGAAGGGAATGATTAGACTCAACCCCCACCCCCCACCTCCTCCATTTGTATCTGATATACCTATCATTTGTATTTTTTACCCATTTGTTTTTCTCCACTTTTTCTTCACTCCATTTTTCATTTTTTACTTCTTGATATATGCGATACTTTGTTTTCATTTTCTACATTGTCTCCTATGCACAGTAATTTTCATTACTTGTTCCAGTGCATTTCCATTATTTGTTACCATAGGCCTAGTCCCACTTTGTTTTTTCTTGTTTTCTCATGCATTCTCTCAGTCCTTTCCCATTTCCATCCATTTTATTATTTATTTGTATCACCATTATTGATTTCACTCACCAATTATTTTTATTTTATTTTTTATTTTTTTAAATATTTATTTATTTATTCTGAAAACGCTTTCAAAACAGCGGCACCCACCAACAGATGGTGGTGCATCCAACAAATATAAAGTAATATACATCAAAAGATAGGAAAAAACACTTATACAAACAAGAGAGATAAATCATACACTCATGAAATCATGAGAATTATATACATTGAGATGGGCTCATCGAGTCCTGACACGTGGAGCTTGATATATTGATTAATTACTTATTACTTAATAACACCGTCCTACATGACCATGCACGTTTTAAGTATGACTTACAAAAGACATCAAAATGTTTATCGATTAATGCATTGTATGAATAGTTATTTACCAACGGGGTGACAGACAAACAATTACTACCTAAGATTAGACATAGTTTTGTATTATCATCACTTAGATTAAAAAAATTCCATACATAAGAGAGATCTGCTTGACGAAGATTCATTTGTAAATTGTGAAGCTCATTGTCACGGATTGCACGTAATGACTTACATAAAAGCATAAAATGTTTGATATCTTCGCAATCTCTATTACAGAGTAAACATATACCATCATTATCTACATCCCAAGAGCTATAACCTACCATTAAGGGGAAGTGTGTTGGAACGAGCTTTAAACTTCAAACTAGCCCCATAAAAATCAAGCTTGTCTTTCAAATAACTTTCCAAATATGGATGTGTTTTAAACTGAACATAAAAACTTAAAGACGATTTACTACATATATTTTGATACCATCTAGAGTAATTTTGTTGAGCACTGATTCTCTTAAACACTTGGACCCATCGGGGGTTATTAGGTTGCATGCTTGAGAAGTTGAAATCCATGCCATGATCACATAAAATATGTTTAATAGAATCAAGCCATTTCCATCTTAATTGTATATCATAATCATGAATAATAAATCCCATTTGCCTTTTACTTTTTAATCTCCCCTTTGTCTATGTCATCCTTTTGTTATTTTATCCACTTCATCAATCAGCTGTCAAGCATGATATCTTCCCCTATTCATTCATCTGTCACTTTGACTTCCTGCCCATTGTTCCTCTGTCTATATATATGTTGTGTAATGTTGTATTCTGTCATTTTACCTTCGATAAAGATTCTGTTAGAATCGAAACGTCAGGTCCTCTTATATTTATTACATTTACTTACACAGGCTATTTTTGTGGATAAGCAGTTTGCATTCAGCTTTTACATTATATGTTTAAATATCATCGCTGTTTATTGAAACTTTTTTTTAAATGCCCTCTATGTAATATCGTATGTAATTTGAATTGAAAACACAATTGTAAAAATGTAGAAATCCCGGTTTTTATCCTAATTGAGGGCGCAGCCTAGTTTTTCAACACATCTCTTAATTAAAAAAATAATAATGGAAATCAGCATTGCATATTATCAGAAATTAACTTTTAATGTAACATTTGCTTGGTACATACCTCTGATCTATGAATGTGAATTTGCCATCCATGGCATGCCTTGATTCATATGTAGTAGGTTTCACAGGAATGTTATCCTTACTAATCCTTGGTTCAGTTTCCATGGACTAGACATTCAATGAAACAGAAATATAAAAACAAAATTACTATCAAATGTGTTTTCATATCAATACACACTTTTGTGTCCGGTATTGGAATATACTTTTTCCATCATTCAATGGAGGTGAGTGTGCTCTCCCTTTTCTTTTTTCTAGATCAAAGCAATATACATATCCTGCATTTTAGTGCTATTTACAGTACCTCTTAAACCCAAACATCAAATCTTCATTATTAGAGCATACATATCATATAACATACATTGAAGTTTACTTTGCCGAAAACACAACATTTTCAAGCAATAAAATATTGAATATGGAAAGAAATTTAAAACAAGACTATATAATAGCAGGAGTGAATTTAACACCTTACAATTCTTAACGAGGTTAATAAGGTTTTTAAATTTTAAAACTTAAATGTGCCTCTGACTGGTATTTTTGTTTGTTAAAATCTTGCATTTAATTGATTTTCATATTAAAATGGGAAACATTTGACAAAATGGGCACAAATAAACAAAATAAGCACCCTGTAATTTTCTAGCAAAGTATCCGGCGATGTTATCACTGAAAAAATGCCGGACATCCTGTTTTCCCCTTATTAAAACGGAAGGGCTTACCAGTACTCTAGCTATAGCAACAAGACAGCTTAGGTTACATCCATCCATAAAATCTCCATCTTCACTACTGCTTCCGTTCATACTTATCTTGGCAGTGGGCCAAGTCTTCATGTATCCTGTACAATGTATGTTTATGTACTTTCTGGAATCTGAAAAATGATATGATGATAAAATATCGAAAGCAAAACAAAGAATATAAGATTTCAGAAGAGATCAGCGCAAAGAGTATGCAATAAGATATATGATATAGAAATCCATATTTTTTACTTAAAGGTATATGACCCGATCACATTTTCATAACACAGATTTTTCTCAAACATATGGAGATTTTCATATCATATGAAAGATCATATTTTTCTGATTAACATACTGAAATTTAACGGTTCAAATCAGTATGATTACGAAGAAATCGGTGAAATAACATCAAATTACAGCAAAAGGTGGTTAACCACCAATATAGTTTGTGTACAACTCAATGGGCACATTTCACGGCATCTTGTGCGTCTAAAATAAGAACCATTAGAGTTATGCAACTCAAACTTTGGAATACAACTCTTTTAAGGATGACCTTTCATGTAGAATAGAAAATTTCAAGTTGAAAATCGGAACATCTACCTTTTATATAAGGATGGATAAGGAAGTGTTCAGGTTTACAGCGAATGTGGATTATGTTTGGCTATAGCTATGATAACTATGATTCCGTTTTTATCACCCCTAAATCAACCCTGTAAACAGGAAAAATAATTTGGGAGCTATTGGCTCCTAAATGCATAATAACCTCCACTGATTTAATACGATAGAATTAGAGCAATTATTTGCATGTGTTTCTTTACAAAGAAACTCTCTTCAATATTAATTATATTTCTTTAAATGACAGCCCGTCATCTGGTAACATTTGACAAGATGCAGTTACGTAAAAAAAGGTTTGTTTGCCCAAACAAGGAGGAAAAAAATGTGTCAGTCAGTCAGTCGATTAATTTGGTTGTTGGTGTTTACAAGGGAGGATATGGGTATAAAGGACAGTTTGTTATCTATTTGGTAACTTCAGATAAAAATATAATTTTAAAACATACATTTTTCACCTTAAAAAATATCTTGAAAAAAAAAGAAAAGAAAAAAGGCATGGGTTTTGGGCAAACAAACCATTTTTTTGGCCTAAGGGTATTAACCCAAAGATTATGAAATCTATCATTATCAAGCACTAACATTTGAAATATTAATGTAATGATATAGGATACATTTTTGGAAAGGAAATGAATCAGAGAATCCATTATTGGTATCAAATTTCACTAAAAATGCTGATTTGTTTAGTTTTGACCAAACCAAAATATCACTTTTTTTGGCTCACATTCTTTGGACAACATAACACAGTCAGTTTTTGGTAAAATATGCCAAAATTGCACCAAAATCATCTAAAAACATTTCTCTAAGAGCATTATTTTATATTTTATAAAAATGTTTAGTTTTTTAATTTTGATTTTTACCTCAAAAATGGAAATTTTTACCTTTGTTTGGTTAAAATAAAAAAATATAATGAAAAAATAAACGCTCCTAGATTCACAGTGCGCGATGCTGCACCATGTGAGCTTTTTGGGCACCCACACTCTTCTGTATAAATTAGCTGCAGTAAGCAGGTTCACCAATTTGAAACTGACTGAACTATAGCATATCCATTACTGGTAAGTACTACTTTTCACCAGAGACTGTGAAAAGTAGGGATGATCGTCTATATTAAAATTTGGTAGAGACGTGTGCTATGTCTGTCTCGCTCATGACAGGTTTGAAAAGCCTGGTTACGGTTACCAGTAGTCTGTTGCGACAACAAATTGTCTCTAATACTATATGTTATGATACATTAAACTATCTTTAGAAAAAACGCGTCGCTGGGAATTCAAATCAGTCAAACATTTTCAAGAATTCACCCGCGGTTTACGTAACAATATTTAACAAGTATTTCATCGGTGTTTTATTACACCATAACTCGAAACCCACAAGCACTCGAGACAATGAATGTATCTTTTGAGATCGATAATAGTTTCTGGGAGTGAGAGTGTCAGGTTATTTATTATTGTTCATGACAGCGCTTGAGGCTACATGGCCTTTTATTATGCTTCCTTATGATTTTAATTTGAGACACACATAGCTTCAACAGAAAATACCGGCTTCATTAACCGTCCCTTCATTTAAAAATCACTGTTTTCACATACCTTAAATTATTTGAAATCAGACCTTTGAAAAGCTCATGTAATATCAGACTTACTTTTCACAGTACAAATTTGAGTTGTATGAAAACTCAGTTTAAAAATGAAGCACTAAGGGAAGAAATTAGGGATGGGGCATATACCAAACGTGAATAATTACTCCATACTCAAAACATATATTAGTATTTGAGAATTTCAATCAATAAAAAGATTTATACACAGCTCTATAGATATTAAATAAATAAATGATTCTGATGTGTGAAACACGCTATTCTTTCATTGCCAGGAAAGTGTTCATATCTGAATGCGTCATAAGTCAGAGTTTCATCATGTAATTGATTGATAGCTGGGACGTTTTAGCTACAATTTAGCTATTATTTTGTATCTATCTTTTTTATTTTTTCCAAGATTCACAGCCACAGATTTGATGGGTCTTCAAAGACATCAATCACCGATTCTGCAAAATTGATTTTGTATTAACAATTCAGATTTGATTATTCGATTGTTTTGATTGATAAACACACTATAGAATAGAATTCCTGAAACTTATTGCACAAAATACATGTGAAAACACACGTGCACTTATAATAGTCCTACCATAGAGAGAAAAACGAAAGTTGGCCATTAAGGGGGCTGTCAAGTGTCGTTGTAATTTTTCAAGCTCTGTAACTTTCAAACTATTTATGTGTTGTACATAAAAGTATACACTTTTTTCAATGAAATGAGTCAGGGAATCCATTTTTCGTATCAAATTTCACTGAAAATCGTGATTTTTATATTTTTGCCCAAAAATACCTCTTTTTTTGCCTAAATTTTTCAAACAACCTAACAAAATAATTTTTAGGTAAAAAATTCTAAAATTTTAGAATTTTTTACCCAAAAATTATTTTGTTAGATTGTTTGAAAATAATTGTATAGATTAAATGAATAATGAAGAAGTTGTATAACCATCTGTGTGATTGGCACTGTCGGTTGAGATTAGACTTTGGTAATGCGGTTATTGAATACCCCTTTTTGGGGGGAAAACATGTCCAACCCCCCCCCCCCCCTGAACTCTCAAAATTCTGACTGAGCGGTAACTTTAAAAAATTGACTTCCTGATAAAGTCCTTGTCGGTTTACTTTCATCCCCTCCCCCAATTGTGTAGATCTATATATCAACTTGCCTCTATGGAGCATTCATAGAGTTCGTCCATACATTGATGCTGATACTTGTCACAACATAGTCAGAGCTCTTGTCCTTTCATGACTTGACTATTGAAATATTTTGCTTAATGATATATCTAAGAAAGATCTGAAATATTTGCAAATGTTGCAGAATAAGTGTGCCAGAATGGGGTCTTAATTAAGCTCATACACATGAGCATATTTCCCCATTGTTTTAACTAAATTGCACTGGTTGCCAGTTGATGAAAGGATTATGTTTAAGACATTGCATAATATGTGTATAAATCTGTGGAAATGCTCTGTGTTAACTACATTCAAGACTGTCTTGTTAAAAAACAATCTCATATTACTATGAGATTGCGCTCTGCTGGCAGCATTACTAATGTTGTTCCTGTTACAAAACAATTTGCTGGGGATAGTGCCTTTTTAGTAGTGGCTCCACGCAAGTGAAATAGATTGCCTGTATCAATTAGAATACCACAAGTATGAAACTTTTCAAGTCCAAGCTCAAGGATTAGCTTTTTCCTTAATATTTTTCCTTTTTGGTCTTGGCATTCCTTTTTGTTGTTGTATTTTTCGTGTATGCGCTTTTTATCCCTAGACAAAGGCACGGTATAAATGTTATTTATTATTATCATTTATCAACCTCACGGGCGGGGCAAACAGCATGACCAGAGTTAAAGAGTTAATTGATTGTATACATCCCCATACAGCGCCATGCAACGGCAGCATTCACCTGTTACACCATGTGGCTGCCAAAGCAATTGCTGCAACGTGACTGCAGGATTTGAAGAAGTAGTTTCCTATCATTTATTTTTATATACATGGCACAATTAATGCAAGAGATGAAAACATATTTATAGATAATTACAGAGGAAATGTCCTTTCATTAATTCCTGGGCAAAATTAAATAATGTTTTTGTACAGTGGAAAAGCTACAAACACTGTACATGGTAAATCCTCCTGTGGCTTTTATATTTCATTTTATTTTTATTTTGTTAATACATGTTGTAAAATGTCACACAAAGGCCCTATATCCTTTTTAAAGTTTGTCCCCCAAAGACCTATACTTTGGGGGAAATGGAAAGAAAGAAATCATCCAAAGACTCCCTTCTTTTTTATTATACAAGTTTTACAAATTGATTGCTGAAAGAAGCCCTTCTTGTAAAATGTTTCAATTATGTCATCCAAAGTCATTCTTTAGGTTCATTTCTGTATTCTCTCATCATACAAAGGCCCCTCTTGTTTGCATATTATTTATCTGTAACAAAATTGCCCAAGGGTTGGAAAGTAAAGGGTTTCCCAAAAGTTTCGCTGGTAAAATATTTTGCAGTATCAAACTGAAAACATATTTGGATAGAGAAAAATTATGTTGATATAAAACTTGTTCCTGTTTCTGATGCCCTTCAATATATAACACACGCTGCAAGTTTGGGTTGTATAATTCACAATACAATTACTATAAATAGGATGTGTGGTGTGCTTAGCTGTAATCAATGAAACGCTGCAAGTTTGGGTTGTATAATTCACAATACTATTACTATAAATAGGACGTGTGGTGTGCTTAGCTGTAATCAATCAAATGCTGCATGTTCCTCACATTCCATTATGTGGCTTTGTCAAAAAGGCTTATCACTTATTACAGTTTGTTCATTACATTAATAATGTTCATAATCAGGGTTATTTCAATCAGAAATATAAGAAAATTACCATGGAAAACGTTTTTCTTCACTACATCGGTTCCTTCAATTCATTAAACAAGCTCATCACACCATGTGTTTATATGAAAATGCAGTTTACAGTTGAGAAAACATTCTTCTGTACTTGCAACAAAGCTGGGTTTTTAAGTTTAGCATCAAAGTACATTTGTATTATGGTGTTGATATAATTTAAATTGACTTTAAAATGCCGCAAATGCAATATTTATTAAGTAACCATAATCAAAAAATAAATATAATAATATTAGCCAAATATAATATGCAATTTTAAATGTGAAACACAATTTATACCTATCGTCTTTGTCCGAAAATTGAATTTTAATATTTTAATAAATATTATATATAATTCAGATGGTACGATGTTCATTATGAAAGAAATTGATAACATTAATAGGCCTAAACAATCAAGCTGAAGTTATTCATATTCATCTATCACGCGTTCAGGGCTATACGACATATGCATTATGTGACCATTCTCTAAACGTTGGTCATTTTTCTTCGGATTTTTAGTGTGACATTCCTGAGAAGCATGCAAAATGTCATTGGATTTGCTCACATAATAACCGAGCTATGGGCCAAAAACTGAAATTAGATGATTTTCTTAAGCGATTTTAAACACAATCATAGAAAAAATGTGTTCGAACACTGACCCTAATTGCCATGCTGTTTGTACCATAACATGCACGCTATTAAAGTGACATGAACATTGAAACTTGCATATGGTAGCCTGAAGTATCTCCTTCCTCATACCCCTCCCCCTCCCCATCGATCATTGTTGCGAGGCCCTGTGCTAATAGTGGACAGATTGTTGGATTCAACATTGATCAGGGGGAGAAGGGGGAACACTTTTCATAACACCTACAAAGTGTTTGAACACTATTTTCTAACAATGTGGCTTATGTAATAGCAAAGTTATGAGGGTGGAGGTAGAACTTATTGAATGACCGTCATAGATCTGATATTTTCAATTTGTATAAAAGAATCAAAATAAGATCCCATTTCCTTACCTGCTGCTTGTTTTAACCTCTTTTTTGCGCATGGATGGTCTCCTTCAGACTTGATCAAACTCTGTTTGCTGAATGTCTTCATCCTGCAGATGAAAGCTCTTCTAGCACCGGAAGACAATTGTGGTAAGGAGGAAGTGGCCTCGGACTTAAGAGGTAAACCAGCTGTAACACAAATAGACACATTTGATCACTTATACTTGGAGCAGTTGTGGTTTTTAACGGTAGGGTCACTTCTGATTTGTAGAATATACCTCTTAACATATAAAAACCAATAGCATATAATTCTGGGACACATCAGTCATAAGGTACAACTTGTTGGACACACTGATTTCGAGATATAGAACAAAATGTTTAGTCAAATATATATAAAATAAAAAGAAATTCATAACTTGTTTTCCTCAAATTTTCAAAAATATAACTTTAATTTTCATAAGTTGAGTGTCATTGAAAAGTTTAATATTTTTTTCAGATAATCTCAAAATATAAATCTTTCCAGACCCAAAGAGTTTAAAAAGGAAAAATGGGAAGATATTACCTTGAGACCTGTATCCTTTACATTATTCTGTTTTCTTGTAAGTTTAATAAGATGAAATATAATTCAATGGTCAATAAAATAAAGTATCCCTTTCAAACACTTGTTGTACTATCAGCTCATGATTTATACATGGCCTTTAAGGCCTTTAATTAATTATTCCTGATATTAAAGCTTTGCCCTATTAAGAGGATTGACTAAGTGCACAGGTTTTAGGTGGAGCTATCAAAACAAATCTTTTTGATTATGAAATACAGGCAATTTGATTATGAATGACAGGTTATTTAACTTTGATGCATTTGGTAAAACTAAGTGATACCTTTTGACTACATAGCTGTTTTGTCATCTGATGATTGATGTGTATGTGTGTGTGTATCAAAACGCATTTGTTACACTATATTCATACACTCTTAGTAGTTTTGAGCCAATCAGAAAGCAGGAATACGCTGAGTGCATTGAAAGTCTCCATGTGCTCGTCATACATTATCCACATCAGCATGCATTGATTTGTCTAATTTCTCGTGAAACAAGACCAATGCATTTATTGACCTATTAGTAACATTTGTTGATCGATAATTTGACCATAATGACTGTACATCATCCCACAAATCTCCCACAAAGGTGAAGTTAGAGTGTATTCTAGTGAGGGTAGCATATTAGGGGTGTTGACAATGTAATGCACTGGTGTAGGTTCACACACAATCAAATACAAATCTCAAAATAAACACGTAAATGGTGCCTATGTCTATCACTGGAATATGCACTGATATCACCTTCATACAACTTATTTCTTCCAATCATAATGTGTAGAGTAACACTAAATAACATGAAAAACAAGGTACTCAGAGCCAGTCTATCAGCAGAAACAAGGTACTCAGAGCCAGTCTATCAGCAGAGACAAAGGTACTCAGAGCCAGTCTATCAGCAGAGACAAAGGTACTCAGAGCCAGTCTATCAGCAGAAACAAAGGTACTCAGAGCCAGTCTATCAGCAGAGACAAAGGTACTCAGAGCCAGTCTATCAGCAGAAACAAAGGTACTCAGAGCCAGTCTATCAGCAGAAACAAGGTACTCAGAGCCAGTCTATCAGCAGAGACAAAGGTACTCAGAGCCAGTCTATCAGCAGAAACAAGGTACTCAGAGCCAGTCTATCAGCAGAAACAAGGTACTCAGAGCCAGTCTATCAGCAGAGACAAGGTACTCAGAGCCAGTCTATCAGCAGAGACAAGGTACTCAGAGCCAGTCTATCAGCAGAGACAAGGTACTCAGAGCCAGTCTATCAGCAGAAACAAGGTACTCAGAGCCAGTCTATCAGCAGAAACAAGGTACTCAGAGCCAGTCTATCAGCAGAGACAAAGGTACTCAGAGCCAGTCTATCAGCAGAAACAAGGTACTCAGAGCCAGTCTATCAGCAGATGTTGATAAGTTTATGACCATTGAACTGCTCTGTTACATACCGGGTTTTCAGTGAAACTGGGCTGATAAGATCTCTCCCGCCATCCCCAAAGGGTCGTGTTACACTTGAGATATTGTAGCTGATTATTTATTAAACAAACAAGTTTCCCCTAGCATATGCAGATACGAGATATGTGATTGATGTAGCGCTAGCACAATGTTTTCGAGCTCAAGGGATTTGACGCAGAATATACAGAACGTGTGTGTACGCACTATGCAGTATACGTTGCTTGGACTTGTTTACGCCGCGCACTACCCTATTCCACAATTGATTGTTCAACAATCCTGATTAGACTATAGCAGGCAATAGTTTGGGTGCTCATCCCTCTCTTCGGGAGTATATACTGTATAAAAGGTTGCAATACTTACTTTTGGCATCTATTAATCTTTCCCTGGGAGATAGATTTGATGAAGATAACTGTTCCTTGACCTTGGCTACATCTTTGGGATGTAAGATATCAAAAAGACTCTGACCTATAAGATGCTCCTAAAAAGAAGAAAAAACAGATAATTAATTACTGCTATGATGGCAGACACTCTTGTGTCATGCAGGGGTAGCATTCTGATGCGTCTGAGCTTCAAAGACCCCTTACTTTCTTGTTTGACGCATCAAGATACACCTTGACATATTGTCCAAGGGGTTTATATTGCATGCATGGACCCCTTAAATTTTATGATACATGGAAATTGAAACCTTATAGAAATACTGAAGAATTACCATTGTGTCCAACCTTTGCTGACATCAGAACCACTTGAATTTGTTTGGACTTAATTTAAAATTGGTTTAAAAGGTTAATCATCCATTGCTTATAATTCAAAAGCATAAATGATCCACATTTGTATTAACAATATACATCACTGTGTTATTATTATTTAAAGATGAAAATAATAGTCAAGTCATGAAAGGACAAGAGCTCTGACTATGTTGTGACAAAAAAGTTTTCCGATTGTTCCAAGCTTATCATGGAAGTAATATAAGTACCGTCGCGGCAAAAGGGTGCAGTTGTCGGTGAATGCATTTTGAGATATTGAATTGATGGAATTAGGCATGGAAAAACAAAGAAAATAAAGCAAATTTTACGATCATTTTTCTTCATGAAATCAGAAAGCTGTGTCCAATCTTGACTACAAAAGGTGTCATTTTAGCATTTAAAAAGCTCCTTTTAGCTGGTAATAAAATCTCAACTTTCTCTCTGGGAGACAACTGCACCATTTTGCCGTGACGGTTCACATATGTCAACTTAAGATAAAATTATTAATAGCTACTTTAGTAAAAATAGGATTTATGGTTAAAAATAGTAGCAATTCTTAAAATCCTATTCTTTGATGTGAAAACCGATACAAATCATGTAAGCTTTTTTTTTTATGACAAAATTCTACAGGCTAGGATTGAGAGGATGTATATTATATAGTGCATTGCTGTTTCCTAGCATTTCCGTCAAATTGTTTACATGAGTAGCTCTGATCTTTAGGCTATTATTCAAGATATTGAAAACACTAAATTCCATCAAAATATGTACATATCAATCATCTGGTATGGTAGTGGCAAAAATACAAAAATAATGAAGCAAACAGCCTGACTGATTGATTGATGTTGTTCGATTAAAATGGTCTTCATAATCCTTTGGGCAACGGAAGGGGAGGGGGGACCTGTTTTTTAATTTGTGTATTTTTTTAACAAATATTTTACTAATTTGTTTGAACTTTTTTGATAACAAATTTGTTAAACATTTTGAAAATTGTTTAAAATTCACCTCCTGAGAGGCCTGTCGAATTGGAGTGTCAGTTTTTTCATCGCATAATTCAAACATATTTTTAGGTTGTCAGTCTCAGTCTAGAATAACATGTGCGATCTCTGAACAATATAAGTGGTACCAAACCAAAAATGTACCGCAATAGCAACAATAACACACCAGGAATATACATGTAGGGGTCTCCATATTGCTCAATTGTGGATACCCAAGTTTAGACTCTAGCACACATATATTAAAGTAAATTTCATTATCACGATAATCAAACCAGATTGTCAAAAAGATTAACTTTGTTTACATCCAAAAAGGAATTTCCCCACGGGTCATCTTTGTAAGTTTTGCCAATCGGAGGATTTAATTTGACATTTAATTGCAAAAATCGCAATATTTCTTACGAAAAATGTGTGATTCCTTGAAAGCGAGAAATGCTCGCAAAAGCGAGAAACACGCAGTGACAAGTAAGATCACGTTTTCCTCCAGGCTCTAGGCATCACTTTTACTTATATGTTCTCAGTTTGTGAGCAATAATGGTAATCGAGTTAAGTGGTTTAAATTGGAACTCTTATTGTCGTGTTTAAACATCTTCATAAAGCCATATTTTATTTGTTTTGTTTAAGATCAAATTGCTTAACCACTTGGCTGCGACTCACGTAAATGTACGTGACGGACCCTGTACACGACTGTGCGGTGCCCGTATATATACGTTGACGAGTCGGCAAATTACTTGCTTTGTTCAAACTCGCCGCACAGCCCTTCACACTATGGCTATGGGACAATCGTATATCGATATTTTCCTTAGAAAATTTGCCAACAGATGGCGCTATTTTGTAAAGGCTGGCGAGAATATTAACCTCGTTATGAGCAATCAAAGTTCAGCTAAATATTGAAAAAGAACAGTGCATCGACAGCACGAGCCCGGGCACGAGCAGTCTACACGGTCCCCTTATAGATTTGGGTTCTTACGCTTCACTGAAAGTGTAATAAAAATAAACCGAAACCAGCGACACGCGTAAAACTGAATAAAACCCGGAAGCGAAGAACATACGATATTTTGGTTACATCTGGAGCTATTTCTTCAAGATATATGCGGTCATATAATGCTCAGACTACAGTTCTAGTTTGAAATATAAATGTTACTTCAAATCGTACAAGAGTATATTTCACAAGAATAAGTTGCCTGAATCAACACGAATTGTGAATAATGACGTAGTGGTTTTGCGTTAGATATACAGCCGCCTGAACAATGTGAATAAATCTTCAGCAAACTCCGGTGAACGAGTGAGACTGATAGCGTGTTGAATTTGGCATGAAATAGTAAAAGTAGTAAGGACAAATATATATCGTAGTTACTATGATTCTCATGATATTTACATATAAATAAAATCAGTGCTTTATTTATTTATTTATTGGGAATTGGGATGTGTGTGAATCAGTGAATATGTACTATGTATTCAATGTATCCATGCAAGTACTCGTATGCATGATGCTGTTGTTACACGTACTGTACCTGCAGGGTGCGTGCTTGTATGCATAGGTATACGGAGCATTGATGTGAATGAGTGAGAAAAATGATCTCAATTTTTAACGTAGCACAGGGGTGCACAGACTAATATTTAATAGTAGCATGCAGCGACCTGGTTAAGTGGAAATTGGTCAATCTAGTTTTCCAATAAAATGTGGAATGAAATTATTCTAATATATTTCAAAAATCTTCACGGAATTGTTCTTTTTTAGTAGGGGAAGTAGATAATTGATATTTCCATGTCTATTCCACAATTCATGTTGTCAAATAGGTATGATATAGCCTGAATAAAGTTACACACGAACTATTATTATAACACCAACTGCAAAATAATAAAAAAAGCACAAAGCCAGGAACTCTGAATCTTTTGTTTCCATTTTATTTCTCAATATTGGACATGGAAGCGATATAATTTAGTCAGTTCCACATTGGCAAAAAGTATGCAATAGTTATATCTCCAAACGTAAAATTAATCCTAGCATGTGTGTGCGATATGATGGATGTTGCACCCTGTTGTGTAATGCGAGCCTTATGTGTGCTTTTGTATTAATCCAATGCTAAAAGGAGGCTTGCCAATTTAGAACTAATAATAATAACACACATTTATAGAGCGCTTTACTTTAGTGAGATCGAAACTCAAAGCGCTGAACTGACTTAAACTACAGCATACATATGTAGGCCTATTAGTAAAGTAGAAGAACTCATCCCAAATGAAAGGGGAAATAAACACATAACAAGCGCTACTGAATGCCCTAACTAAAAATAGATTCACCGCCACTGGATTCAAACCCATGATCTCCCATTTGCTAGAATAGGCACCTAACCATTAGGCCACCAATACTTGCTGATACAGCGCTTTGAATCGTGGCCAGGGTATAGGTATGTGCTGCGCTGAAGACCCCCTTTTTCACCCTCTGCTGCTAGCTCTTATGACCCCCTGTTTGAGCCTGCATCAGTTCTTAAGACCCCAATTTTATTGAAAATTCAAAAATCACAAAATTTTGCGTTCCAAAGCCCCAATTCTTCAAAAAAATTGTGTTCTAAAACCCCCCAAAAATGAAAATTTGCGTTTTTGCTAATCAAAATTGAACTATAGACCTACTTTTTTGAGAAAAAAATCAGTTCCTAAGACCCTATTTTTCGTCATAAAATCCACTCACTTCAGTTCTGTAGCCCCCCTTTTTGAGACCCTGTGCGGCACACCCCTACCCCCAAAAAAAGTTGAGTGCCCCCCCCCCCCCCGGAGCAGAGGCTGCAGGGGGACTAGTAAATAATAAATTATATGCAATGAATCGAGTATTGTTTGTATAGCATATTAGTTACTAACAAGTAGCTTACCCTTGCAACATTGAGTATATTAATGACTGGTTCTGAGACATAAAGTAGTTTCCCTCTATCACAGCTTACTACAAAAAGAAAACCATCAGCAGCCTGTAAGAACAAAGGCATTGAATACATTATGATAAGGCCCTGATTTACACTCAAAGAACAATAACGCTATTGCCATTAACCCTTTGAGGACGGATTTCAAATTTGAGATGTATATGATTTTAATTTAAAACACATTATTTGCAATGTTTTTTATGTAACATACCTCAGATATTGTACCACTAGAAAAAGTAGATGCTGAACTGTTTGATGAGAAAATATTTGAATGGGTTTTACGTTTTTGTCAAAATTTCAAACCATTAGGTCATTTTGACCCATCTTTTGGAAACAAATATTTATTTATATTTATTTATAACATTCGGCAGTGATGCCAGGCAAAACCCAATATTGACGAGCAATAAATTGAAGGGATGCCCAAATACACCAAAAAAAATAAAAATGGACAGACAATTTTTTTTAGAGAAAGCCAAAAGCAACAACGAAAAAGACAACGAAAATGAATAACCAAGGAGGACCAAACAAAATGAGGATGGAGAAGACTGGCTACAAAAGATGGGAGTGAACAACTGACTTAAAGGAAGCTATGGATTGACATTGGACAATTTTCTCAGGGAAGTAGTGTAGACAATAGATAATAATAATAAATGGGCTCTGTTATCCTAAAAGGGCTAGAAGACACAAATTATTCTAATTGTCCTTATGGAATGAGCTTAATGTATGAAGACTATATAAAATCAATTCACTATGGGGGCAAGAAGTGCTCCCAAAGGACCTTTTTAAAACAACTTGTTTAAATCCCTTTAAGAATAACATTAGACAGTAAAGGACAGAAATCTATCCCTCAAAGTTACACTTTAAAAAGTCACACATAAAAATATAGCTAAGTGCAATACCCTCTGAATAAGCACCAACTGTCTTTAGAATGCACTACTCTATATAGACAATGAGGAACCCTTAAAAGTGAGTTCAAATTAAATCCAACGTATGCAGAGTTCCTAATTAAAGAGATAATCAAGTCCTATAAGTATTGTGTAAATTGAACTATTGTGATTCATTGAATATTACCTTCATGCACAATTTATACAAAATGTGTAGGTTATCTGAGTAAATTAGGAGAGATCTTTAGAATTTGTGCCTTTTATAGGAAACATGGCGATTATCATTGCATTTCCAAATTCATTGGATTGTAGTCTTTTCAGCGCAGTCGTTTTGAAAATCAAGCAGGCTACCTATCCTGTCTATTGTCTACACTTTTTAGCGAGAAAATGTCTTGATCTTTTATTTGCAAAAAGCCCTCACTATTTAGTGGTCAAAAATCAGGTTTTATGTCATCATTTTAGTACATATTACTATGGGCCCCCTATTTAGTAGTGTGGACCATTTAGGACTCTTTCATCAAATACAGGTGTATAACAAATCAGATGGTTAGTGAACCCCTCCACCAGATGTGCAATACATGTACAGCAACCAAGGACTATCTATTGAAACAACACTTATATTGTGTCCTTCAACAGAACAAATAATAAAAACCACACTCTGAAATACACTCTACAAAAAATTGCTTTTGATCACGACAATACTTTCACTTTAATCTACTCGACTCTACTAATGAGAATATTCAGAAATGTCCACGGATACTGGCGATTATTAAACTAGTAGAATTACTTCATGACACTGCTATGCTCATATAAATACTTCACATTCATGATCAAAGCAGCAAACTCAACATGTCTGTGTGTGAATATAACTAATTGTGATGAAACATGTTTTCAGGGTTAGGTGAATATTTAAGTTGAACAAATTCATTGTTAACTCACATTTAGACAGTTTTGTATTCCCGGTCAGAAGACTTCTACAGTAATCAGTCAGCTGTAGAACGGGGCCTCGTTTTAATTGAGGGCGCTCTTGTTTAAAATCGGCAAAATCAGCTTTTTATGTATTTTGAACATTACTGTGACGTGAGGCCGTTCCCTTGGAAACGCAGTCCCGTTCCCAAGCCCGCCCTCTATTGAAAGATGTTTTTTGTTTGTTCGTATTCCGGTTGGCGACGGACTTCCATCACTTGTTGAATCGCAGTGTAAAAAATGACGGCAGTGCGTCACTAAATAGAGCGCCCTCAATTGAAACGTGGCCCCGTTCTACAGCTGACTGGTAATAGTCCAAATGGCCGGGAAGATAACCTTCTCAACATGAGTAAACATTGGATTTGTTCAACATAAATATTCACCTAATCTTCAATCAACAATCCTGATGAACTTATTCAAAAATGAATATTTCTGGGGACTTGCTGTAGAGGAGTGGCAAATTTCTACAACAATATGGCATCAATTGAAGACTGTTGTTCTATACCAAAGAAATAGATGTTAGAGAACCCAGCTGAGATGGATTCATTTTCTACTTCTCCTCAATGTGTACATACATGTACGCATCAGATAAGAAAACAATTCAAGAGGGATGTTACATTTGATAGAATAATGTTAACACAGAATGACTCTACACCAGGGGTTTGTGGGAAGAGGCACTTAATTTATATTCTCAACAGGTTGACCCTATGTACTTACTGCCATGATAAGTTTTCTAATTTATATTCTCAACAGGTTGACCCTATGTACTTACTGCCATGATAAGTTTTCTAAGTTCATGATCAGGAAGAAATGAGGGTTTGAAGTTGGCTTCTTTACATGAGCTTGTTGCACCTAAAGAAAAGAAAATACAGAGCACATCATGGGTTATAAAAAATGCAAACATTTAGAGGCACACTCGGACATTTAAGCATGGAGATAACACCCTTATTCGTCATAAACATGAACCTCATTGTTTTGTGCTTTTTGTAATGCTCTCTCTTATGTGCTGGAAGGAAAGAGTCCAATATTGAGTCATTTTCCAAAATAATTATGACTTATTCATTAGAATCTAGTCACAACTTTTATCATTGCGCAATATCCATAGGCTTCATAAATGTTTCTAGATCATTTTTCAGCAAAGAGACCTTTCAGTATCTGACTCAAATAATTTAATGATTTTTCATGCAGGCGAGCGAGCAGACATCAGAAAAGTAATTCTTGAAGGATTTTCCTGATTATTGGAAATGTCTGGATATTTTACAGACAATTTTAGATTTTGTGTCATATTTAGGTGTTTAACCATATTTTATGATGTTTTAAAATGAAAATAATAGATCATGAACATTTCTTGGTTTTTGTATTGTTTTTAAAAATCTTGCTTCGAAATCACTGAATTTACATGACAAATGTACTAATGTATCCTGACAAATGTACTAATGTATCCTGACAAATGTACTAATGTATCCTGACAAATGTACTAATGTATCCTGACAAATGTACTAATGTATCCTGACAAATGTACTAATGTATCCTGACAAATGTACTAATGTATCCTGACAAATGTACTAATGTATCCTGACAAATGTACTAATGTATCCTGACAAATGTACTAATGTATCCTGACAAATGTACTAATGTATCCTGACAAATGTACTAATGTATCCTGACAAATGTACTAATGTATCCTGACAAATGTACTAATGTATCCTGACAAATGTACTAATGTATCCTGACAAATGTACTAATGTATCCTGACAAATGTACTAATGTATCCTGACCAATGAGTACAATTTATGGGGTATCACTTCTGGCCAGGTTCACTTTAGCCTCAAAAGATTCTTCTATCAATTTAAAAGGGCAACTTTTATCACTCTCTTTCTCCTCTTCAGTCTAGCTGCTTATATTGCAAAAGTATGGAGAATCATAACTTATAATTACTTATAATATAAGTCACTAGTACCATTGCTTGGCATTGAAAACAATTTTTGAATGTAATCACTATAGATATCGGAACATATACATTTTGTTCGGCATAATTTGTGTTAACCCTTCGCACCCACTTCACACTGTTATACTATATTTTGTAAAAGACCATTTACTATCGTTAACATGTGATGGGTACTACAGAATTATTCATTTTTTTTCCAGTTGGTTGTGCAATAAATATTGCAGAGTTAGGCACAAAAAAAAGAAGTTTGTTTCCAGTAGCAAGCCTGAAAAGTTCAATGCGAAATGCGGTGGGTTTTTTATTGTTGCTAAAATTCATAGTGGAGATTCACTTGAAATGGTTTTACTTAGTCCTATTTGTGCATTTTTGTTACTCTTATGCTCGCTAAAATGTGATTTTCGCAGTGGGTTTTCACTTTCGTGTTTGCCATATGTGGCCAATCGCCATCTTGAAACATGTTGGACACAATTTCGACAAAAGATGGCACCCTAATAATAATTGTTTCCGGTTTTTTTATTAACAAAATTAAATGCGCAAGAATCAAGCGTCTCAATGAAATGTGCATGCAATACTGGAAACAAACTTGGTTTTTTTTGCTTGGCCTTATCCCTTAATTAGTAGCATGAAAGTTCATTTAACCTTGGCAAAAAAAAGAAAAGAATCCTTATTTTAAAACAAACCTGCATTTTAGTTGTCTGTGCATAAGGTTTCATTTCCATGTTTAATGGATGTACAATGTCACCAATAAAAATATTGATTTTGTTGAAACCTGAAATTCATGACACCACATTGGATTTCTAATAACAAATATGTGATGCGATCTGTGAAAACCTGTCGGATGTCGCAAAATGTGAACTAGGGATTATGGGTAAAATAAAAATAAAAAAACATTTTTTTAGATTTTTCTTTATTTTTAGATTTTTTTAAAGAAAATAAATTTCCAATTCTTTGTGTCATCATCTTTCATGAAATTTCACCTTCAAAAACTTAGTTAAGTCACTTTTATTATTAACAGTATAATGTTATTCTATTGAATTATGTATCTTTTTTAGCCTGTTTTTATGATTTCTTGTTTTGAAGCTTTTTATGACATCACAATCATCATTCACTCATAACTTTTTTTGTAGTGATCATAGAAAAATGATCGAAACAGTTCTGTAGTCAGCACAGTTTAAGCTTTCTTATGATATAAATATCTCCAATATGAAAAATGCCATCATGTGGCGGGTTTTCACAGATCGCATCACATATATGTAAACAATTACACTTTTAAGATATTTAATTTGTGGTCATTTTGTTTTGAAATTATAGTTTATAACTCAGTAATTGTGTAAGTTAAGAGTTTAACGGGTTCGTAGTCAGACAAGTTTTAATCTGTCAAGCTTTTGTCATGATTAGCTCTGACTTCTTCAGGACCAAATTATTATAATATTAAGCAAAACCTAAAGATTGCCACTTCTCTATTGTTATCATCAGTTGGGCTGCCTCTTGCACGATGATTTGAGAGGTGCCCTTTCCTACTTGTGAAAGATTGGTGGCTCTGAAAAGAGCCATTCAGATGGAATGCCGCTTTTCTATTGAATAGAGATGGTGGCTCTGAAAAGAGCTCTACACGTAGGTTGCCACTTGTCTACTATAAATTTGGCTCTAATAAAACCTCCAAAGGACTGCCCCTTGACCAATGGAAATAACGTAGAGACTGCCCCTTGTCTACTACAGACTACAAAAAGTCTAATGCACAGTAGTGCAGTCACTAATCTGTAAAGATTGTTTGACGGTGTAATGAACTTGAGCAGGGTATATAATGGTACATTGCGGACCTGGCTGAAACAATTACAAGATTGTTATCGATTGCCGGGATTGATTATAGAGAGCGCCACATGCAGCTGATATGTTTGCCGTAATTTCTATTGATTGTTGATGATTTATTGATTCTGATCTCTAGAGCTTCACGAACAAAGTCGCATACCAAGATTGGAAACCTGTGCAATGCTTTATTTTCTCTTTTTTTCTTTCTATAAAGCGTGACAGATTAAAACTTTTAACTTATATTACGAATACACGTCGTAAAAGCTTTCTCACAATTTCAGTAATTATAGTTCATGACTCAGCTCAGTTTGGTTTAAGGTTAGAAATATATTTTTAACAATTTTATATTTACAATAGGGTGACGCAAAAACCCCACCCTGTTCTATGGGTGAACGGACCTCTCAGGTAGGGATGATCGGTCGGTGGTTGTTGTTTGTTTTGATTTTTCATAATCTGTGTAAACTTTTAACAATTGTATAAACATTTTCAAAACATTTCAAACATTAAAAAAAAAAAACCAACATTTTAAACAAAATTCAAAAAAAGTTTCAAAAATGTTAAAATAATGTTAAAACTTTTTTTTAAAAGAAATTAAAAAACTAAATTTTCAATTTTGTTTTGTTTTGTTCTCCTATTCAGAAAAAAGGTGTGTCAGTCAGGCCCGTAGAACAGGTGTTTTTCCTATCACCTACAGTGGCGTGCGTAACTAGGGTCTTCAATTATTTTGTATTATTATTAAAAAAGAATTAAACAAATTGGGGGGGGGGGGACATGTGGGAGGACAGGGGGGGGGGGCATAACCGACTATTTTTTGTTAATATATATAGACGTTGTAATTTCAATGGGGTGGGGGAGGGATCCCTCTAGATACGCCCCTGGTCGCCTATAGTTAAATTTCATCTTACCTCTTAATGTTTTCATGTGTTGTACCGCCATCCGCAGAATAGTTAATTTATCTAATTTGACTTTCATTGCACTACATGTGGGCACCATTGCAGATAATTCCTGGATATATGTATTCATCTTCTCTCGTCTCCGCTTTTCTATCACGCTGTGATTCATTCTGAGGAATACCCAAACATATACAGATAGTTTCATTTTGAGGGTATTGAGAATTCAATCAATAATGATACACCAATCTTTCTTTTTCTTTTCTATCACATTGAATTGAAAAAACAACAAGAAGTCACAACAACTAAAATGACAACAAGAAGTTAAAGAGAGTTATTTTTCCTTAGCATAAAGAAAATCTAAAGCAACAGATGAAATAAAATTACAAGGACATGTATAATAAGAATAACATTTAAAGCTATTTCCCTGATCTACCTCAAGTTGAATTTTGTTGTTGATTTTTCAACATGTATTAAGATGAAATGAGACGACAAAACAATACAATTATAGGGTCATTCTTCAGTAAATGTTACATTTCAAGTTTCTACAAACTCGGTTTTAAATCTCAAATTTTTCTAGCTTTCAATATTTTTTCACAAAGATAAACATCTGTAACATATTAAAAACATGTTTGGCACAATCTTTACGGATGTTTAATTTATTTTTTCCTTTCTTTTTATGGGTTGGTCACACGCTCAAATCATCTCCGTCACATTTTCAGTATAAAAATCCATCAATGTTCGTCAATGTTGTGCCTAAAGCACAACAGAAATGGATCACTGAATTTGACAACATGCCAGACTCAAAGGAAATTATTTGGAAAAATATTTATAGTATGCCATATAGATGTACTCTAGATACAAAAACACAGTATTTGCAATATCGTTATATTCATAAAATCCTCCCCACAAATACATTTCTTTATAGGATTGGTTTAGTTGATGACTATAAATGTAATTTTAGCAAAACAGAGGAAGAGACAATGAAACACTTGATGTGGTCATGGAATTATGTTTCCAAACTGTGGAGTGATGTTTGCAATTGGTTGAAAGATTTGAACATTAATGTAAATATAACATACTGGGATGTGTGCTTTGGAATTTATGGTAATAAAGAGTACCTTTCTTTCTTGAATATGATTATTTTACTTTTGAAAAGATACATTTATAGATGTAGGGTCTAAGAAATGCACCCTCTGTTCAATGATTACAAAAATGTGGTAATTTTTACTGAAAAGATTGAGAAGAACATTGCAAAAAATAGAGATAAATATGGGTCTCATGTTAAGAAATGGGAACCTTTCTTTTTTTTCTTTTTTTTGATGATAAGGTCATTTACTACAATTTATTTTGTAATGTCATCTAGTGGCTGAGTTTAACTGTGTCAACTTGTAAATTTATGTAAAATGTAAATTTAAGTTTGTACTCATGTTTGTATTGTTTTTTTGGTTTTTTTATGTAATTTGTTTTTGTGAGTTAATAAAAAATAAATAAAAATAAAGACCCTCACGGGCTTTGAAAATGAAAAAATAAAAATCCATCAGAAAATGTATATGATTCCATACTAGAAATTGACATACATGTCTCAAACTATGAAATAAAGAGTATTCTCTTCAAATAAAACCAACTACTTTATTGTTTCAGTATACCTTTTGTAACATACCAATTTTAAAACTTCGCAAAAGTTTACAACCTCAAAAATGTGACGGAAATGATGTGACGGAAATGATGATCTTAAGTTTTGGGCTGGTATAGCTTTGCTATTTTTCATGTAAAAGTCTATTCCGTAAGCTTTAAAATGATATCTTGCTTGATACATTTGGTGAATGCATTGAACAACTGATTTAATTTGACTCTTCCTTACCTTTTACTGTCTTCTTCTGATGTATATCTATCTGTACCACTCATACTCATGTCCTCATCACTTTCAGTCCTAATATATAAAATAATTTATAAACAGAAAAGAATAATTCATTGGTAGATTACCAGTGCAGTCATCTTCGGAGCCTTAATTTCACCCTTTTATTAAGATGAGCACTCCCGATGTAGTTCTCTTGGAAGATGACTATTGGGGAAAAATCATTGTGTTGCAGAATATAGCTTTTCTTAATTATCTCCATCTATCTTGATCTGTGTGTATTATAGTCTATGCTCTGAGGTCTCTGGTCTTCAGACCAGACATTGGCAAGTTAAACCGTTTCAGTGAGCGCTCAACCGTAACACACTTCCTGCAGTCGAGGTCTTCCCGCAGTCTTTTTTTAAGATAATTTTTTTCAAATCAAGTAAAATCAACCGTTTTTTGGGTGAAAATCTGTCGCAAATTTGTTTCACCATTTTTAAAAAAAAAACACTTATTTTTGCAGATTTTGGTGACATTTTAGGAAAAAACAAAAAACAAAGCAAACACGCCCGACCGGCCCGTCCGCCTGTAAAACAGGGTGGTTTTTTCCGTCGTGTCATGACATATCGTTGGCCAGATAATGTAGCTTGCTCGCAGGGCTGTTACGGATGCTGTGTCTTAGATAGGTTTTCTTTTCCCGTTAGGGATTCCTAGAGAGGCCAGACATTTGCTGAACATGGCATTGTATCCATGGGTGTACCAGCCAGCTGGGCTTGTAGAATGTAAAAGTTACCAGCCCGACTGTAAACTTACAAGCCAAACAAGTAATCTTCATTTACCAACAGCAAAATTCTTACCGGCCAGCCGGGGCGTGTATATTTGAAAAGTTACCCGCCCAAAAACAAAAGTTACCCGCCACGGGCGTGCAGGCGGGTACTAAATACAGCCCTGATTGTATCCCCCTGCTCCCAACTTTTATTGGAAAGTAGTTAACAGATAATCCATTATTTTGCAGTCTGCTACAAGATCTTGGCATTTACAATTCTTCCTGGGGAATGCAGATATTAGCAAGGTTCTCCTTTGATGGGTCGATCAATTCAATAATGATGACATTTTTAGTGCCAGTTGAGAAGATTGTAATGTCTGGTCATTTGGCTGTTTCACCAATTTTGTGGAGGAAAGACTATCTGTGAGTGCTATTTATCTATCATGAGACTGGGCGATATAGTGCTACGCGATTATATAGCAATAAAATATTGATTATCGCGATGCGATAATGTACCATGCTTCAACGATGTCCCCACGATAAATTATATGCCCAAAAATTCCCACAAGAAAGCATAATAAAGTCGGCAATTTAGCAATAATATCCTTAGTTTGTAGTCAGTTGTTTACATTTGTAAATATAATGAAACACTGAGTTAAGATGTACCCATATTCCTTCTTTAATTCCCTTCCGTTATTATTTAATAAATAAAACAATGCAGCTCGTGGCTTTTCATTCATAAAAAAAAGAACCTCGTTATCCGAGACCGCAATTTCGGCGATCCACAGCTTGTTTTGAACCATGCCTTTACCGATGAGTAAAGACCTCGCGAAATCTTGAGTCAAAACATGTGGTATTGAATTACCAGCATGATGTCATTTTCTCGGGCTTTGGGAAAGTCGTAAAAAATCCGAAACAAATTTGTTCAAGAAAATTGTAAATTGACCTTTCCCACGGTCACAACGCATGCGTAATTATGATTTTTAAAGATGGCAGCTATTGCATGATGGGAAGGGAAAATGTTATATCATGTTATATACAGTGTCTGGTGTGTCTTGTATTGCATCATGACTATCTCTAATTACATCTATAATTACACTACTTCATGGGATGTATCTCTCAAGATCCGGTACTAATATGACTGTTTCATTGATTCATCTCACCATTATCTCTAATTAGATCATGATTCATAACTATCTTCCACCTCACATCAATGTGAAGCAATTACAGGGATTTTATTAAGATTATTGACAGAAATACCAATTAGACCTTAAAGGAGAATCATGGAAGCATGGCATAATTATTAAAGACCATTCCAACAACTTCAATAGGGACAAAAGGAGTGGACATTCCTCCTGAATGGGAATAGACTATTCAAATTTAGGCACCGACGATGACCAATGATGTGCAGCTGAACATAATCGTATTAACTTCCTATTGTTTAGACGTGACAAAGACATGACTACAGCTGACCACCGATGTATAACTATAACCCCACAATGTAATTATCTTCCTATTGTTACTTTAGACTTGACAGATGTCAATCTTGTTGATGACTCACTTGACATTAACAGTATAAAGTGTATCTTTATTTTGTCCCTGATGAAGCGGTATATCCACTTGAAACGTCGGTCTTTATTGTTACGTTATATCTTTGTTGTTTTATTGCACAGCAATTTTTATTGCTTGTCCCAGTGCATTTCCATGTGTTATTGGTTTTTTTGTTGTTATTTATCTGTATCATCACATTATTTGCTCAGATGATGACACCAAAGAATGTCTTTGATGACACTCACTAATGTTTTGAAAGCTACAAAGCGCTCCGATATGGACGGTACCTCTCTACGGAAAGCTACAAAGCGCTCCGATATGGACGGTACCTCTCTACGGAAAGCTACAAAGCGCTCCGATATGGACGGTACCTCTCTACGGAAAGCTACAAAGCGCTCCGATATGGACGGTACCTCTCTACGGAAAGCTACAAAGCGCTCCGATATGGACGGTACCTCTCTACGGAAAGCTACAAAGCGCTCCGATATGGACGGTACCTCTCTACGGAAAGCTACAAAGCGCTCCGATATGGACGGTACCTCTCTACGGAAAGACCCAAATTCTAATCATGTTTATCAACCTAGAGTACCAAGTAGTTTCAAATCATTTAACCAAACGGTGCCACTGCTATACCATACAGGGTGCATGAGTCAGAAAGAACTGGCACTTTTTTCAAAAAGCGTCTCAGAGAATGTAGGCATGCATATATTCAAAACCAATGGTAGTGCTATAAAGACATACAATTTGGCTTTCATTCAAAAGAAGAATTTTGAAAATCTACCATTTTGTTATCAAGTTTACACTTATTTTAGTAAAGCCCCAACTTTTGAAGCCAATCCACGAAATGGTCAAAGTGTCAAGCCATTCCTTAATGTATATTCTAATGAGGTTTGCTTTCTGATTCAGCAGATATGCCTCCTTTTACTTTTCTTTCTTGAATTCAGGCTTTTCATTACTCATAATTTCAAAGTTCTATTTATTTCTAGTCATTTTTAGATTTTGTACCCAATATCTATGTGCCTTTTCAGGGTTTTCACTTGTTTCATTGATCAACATCTCTGAATCAGGCAGCAAACAAAACGATCATTTTGAGGAAATGTGACTGTTTTGGGAAAAGTAAACATGATATCGAAAATCAAAAACTTTCTATTGGTAGCCAAGTGTTTTCTCTTTTCATAATCGTTTCAATTTTTAAAAACGATTTATTGTGTGTGAAGTTATGTAAACAAAAGTAATCTAATTTAGGGTGGGGGGGGGGAGACTTACTTTTTTTGACCCCTTTATGTTATCACTTTCATAATTTGGTTATTTGAAGGCGGCTTTATTTTGGTTCCTGTATGCTAGTCCAAATACCTGCTTCTGCTTGTCTGAAAATGAAATATGGTCTACTTACCGCTAGTTCAAAAATGGGATCCGCTTGATTGATTTTTGAATTTGCATAAAAAATGGCAACCGCTGGAAAGCCATACCTAAAGCAAAACTGTGTTTGGTACTAATTTAAGTAGATAGCAACAGCCGTATCACTCATATCTGTTAAGTGCTATCTTCAGTAGAGAGTAACTATCATATGAGTCATATCTAAATGCAAAACGTGTTTGGTGTATCTTCAGTAGATAGCAACCGCTGTAGTTGAGTCATGCAAAATGTGTTTTACGCTATCTTCAGTAAATAGTAACCGCCGTACGAGTCATGCCTAAATGCAAAATGTGTTTCTATCTATCAATAGATAGCAACCACTGAAAGAATTCTATTATGCGGGAGCGTTCCTTATATTAATTTTCGGACTAGCGGTCCTTATACAATTTTATGAACTAGCGGTCCTTATTAAGTTATACAATTGTCAGAATAGCGGTCTTTATAAATTTTGCAATTGCAATCTACTACAACTATATAAATGATGTTAATTTAAGCACCCTATGATGTTGTGTTTGGCACTGTATAGCTATTGGTCTTATCTTTACATTTATACCAAACAAAGTACTAACATTCCCCACAATGTCATAATGACCAAGCACCCAAACAGCGCCCTCATCTGACCAAAATTGTTTTTTTCTTTTCTTAAGTCAGCTGATTTTAAAAAACAATTTCTGCTAAATATTAACCCTAACCCTACCATATACCACAATTTACCACGACAGAGTTTGTTCGTATCATCCGGCGTGGAAGGTTTTTTGCTGAAAAAATGGACCACTGGAGCGGGTGACAATCAAACCTACTGTCTCGGACGGATTTTAAATATACATGGTTTCCTCTTTCATATAAATATTTCATTTTATAAATCCCATAAGTGGAAAAGCTTGTCGTTTTGAGTTGAAAATGTGGTAAATCATTCAAAATATCGCTTTTTTAATGTAAATCAGCACCATTTTCTATGCAGGACACCACTATAATTAACCACGTCGATAGACTTCGTGCTATTTTTATCTGTCTCGGATGGATATTAAATATTCAAGTGTTTAGCAACAAAAAGATATAAGGCTTGATATGATTGGTTCGTGGGAAAAGCTTGACATTTGGCCATCAAATCATGCATCTTTTTAGAGAAAATGAACTTCCGGTGACCTAATCAATATTAATTGATACAGTGGTATACCAAGTTTGTATACAATACCAATGACTGCGTGTACTGTGTGTAGGTTGGGCGCGTTCATCCTTGACAAAGGTCAATTACCTTGTGTATTGACTCGCTGTATAGGTAATTGATTTAATGTCCATTTCAGGGGTAAACTTGTTCATATGAGGCTCATTTTGATACCAAATTTGTTGGCCTTGAGACATTGCAACGATAAGAAATTGTGCCATTTACCAATTTTTATATAGAAAAAAAAGTGGCACTAAATCTCACTGGCTATGGCTGGTTTTGTCAAGAGAAGATATCGGTATCTTCCCAGAAACCAGTGTGTCCGATCAAATTACCATGTCTTATTAACTTACACTACTGCTGTTGACAAATTTAGAGGCATTAAAGCATAATGCATTGTGGGAAGGACCTTTTCTTGCTGGCCATACTTTTCGATCGGCTATTGTCATCATTTGAGTCAGATAGTTGAATGTATCCACATGTACAGAAATACTCACAAAGGATTGGTAATCGATCCATATCTGTATGGAGCATACACGCATGATATGCCTAACAAAGCGGGCATTTCAAAAGTGTATTTCACACACGGGTGCCCACACTGGTGCAGTAAAGCTATCGGATTTTGGACCGGACAGAAATCATAACCTTCCCACAATGCATTATATATTTATGTTTTGGAGCTTTTAAAAGTGATATTTCCCTCTATAACATGAATCGTTAGTGAAAAAAATAACATAAATTGATAGAGCAGAACTAGAACTTTGCAATGGTGTGTTTTATTTTACTAACGATTCATGTTTACCCAGTTTATTCTGAACCAGGAATGGGAACCATGTACTAAATTATGAGAGTGCACGTTTGATTAGACATAGTAATGCGACCAGCCACAATGGTTTCTGGGAAGCTCCTCTTTTCTTCTCTTGGTTTTGTCCATAAATTAACAGACATTTTCTTGGTGGATTTTCGTGCACAGACATGGAAATCTACCAAACAATAATGTGTGGCATCATTTCAAGAAAATCAATAAACCGATCATAATTATGTGTGGCAAGTTTGTCTGATTATGAGTGACATGGCAAGTTTGTCTGATTATGGGTGACATGGCAATTTGGTCCGATTATGAGTGACATGGCAATTTGGTCCAATTATGAGTGACATGGCAATTTGGTCTAATTATGTGCGACATGACAATTTGGTCACACATAATCAGACCATTTTGCCATGTCACAAAGGATTGCCATGTCACTCATACTCGAACCAGATTGCAATGTCACACATAATCAGACCATTTTGCCATGTCACTCATACTTGGACCAGATTGCCATTTCACACATAATCAGACCATTTTGCCATGTCGCACATAATCAGACCAAATTGCAATGTCACTCATAATCGGACCAAATTGCCATTTCACTCATAATCGGACCAAATTGCCATATATCACTCATAATCAGACCAAATTGCAATGTCACTCATAATCGGACCAAATTGCCATGTCACTCATAATCAGACTAACTTGCCACACATTATTATGATCTGCTTATTGCTTTTCATGAAATGATGCCACACATAATTGTTTGGTAGATTCCCATGTCTGTGTAAAAAAATCCACCAAGAAAATGTCTGTTAATTTATGGACAAAACCAGCCATAACCAGTGAGATTTAGTGCCACTTTTTTGACTGTATACAAATTGGTAAATGGCACAATTTCTTATCGTAGCATTGTCTCAAGGCCAACAAATTTGGTATCAAAATGTGCCTAACAATTGGGTGCATCTTTCTAGCTGTAAATTATTTAAATCCATCAAATATTTTGGTAATATTCTAGTATACAGCGTGTCCCAAAAAACTGGGTTCAAAAGTTTGTGAGACTACAACTAAAAAAGTAGGAAACATAGATAGTTTATATTTAGGGATATTAAACAAAATATACATGACCTTAATTGGTTAAACTCTGTAATTAATCCAATATAAACTTTTTGAAATACAAGGATTTTAATAGAGCGTGGTCAAAACTCATTTGTCCCACTTTTCAAGGAACACCCGATGTGTTGCAATTGCACATTGTTGTGATTTTGTCAATGTTTTGCCTTTGCATTCATTCTTTACAAAGACTTGGGCAGTAAATAAAATTATCTTGGTCATATACCAATGATACAAGTTCATTATTTACATAAATATTAACAAAAATGTTCTTTGTTATAGTCCGAGTTATTGTTAAGTTCTTTCGAAGAATAAACCCCATGCCGGGAATACTGCACATAGCGCACAGTTTCATGCAACGAACGGATGGTTTATTCCTTAAATTGGGAGAAATGGGTTCTGACCGCGCTCTATTCAAATCTTTGTATTTCAAAAAGTTTACATTGGATTGGTCTCCAAATTTACCCAATTAAGGTCAGGTATATTTTGTTTGATATCCTTAAATATAATCTATCCATAATTCCTACTTATTTCGTTATAAGCTCGCAAACCTTTGAACCCAGTTTTTTTGGGGACACGCTGTATGCTAGGGGGAACTTACATATTTTTGTTGTGTGTATTACAAAATAGATTGCCTAATATATAGGTCAGTACAATGTCAGTTTTCTAACTAAAAAAATGTTCAGAAAACGTTCATGAAGCCACTAATTAACTTGAACACTTTACTGTAAACAGTTAGCTGAACAACTATCCAATATATTGTAATCCAGAATATTTCCTCTGAGAATAGCCTGTTATTTCATCTTCAGAGAAAGTTCAACATTTCTAGGACACTGCAATAATCAGGGTTGAACGTTTATGAAATCCATGCGTAATTATCAAGATGACTTGCCATTGTACATAACTCAATTACCATGGAAACAAGATCAAATCATATATTTAAGGAGAGTTATACAAGACTATCCACATACATATAATTATCTATACATTGTTATTACAAATGGATTATATTTAATCACATTAGATTCATTTAATTGTCTGCCCCACAGCTCTCACATACATAAATACAATTGTATTATTGCACTCAGAAAAGTCAGTCTATTTTTTTAAAAATTACTTTCAGAATCATGAACTCCATATTTAAGTGTGTCACTTGCTTTTTTCAAAATGTCATACCTATATTCCTTTCTGCCTTTGGTTTCGACCCACAAATAAATGAAGCCTTTCAAGTTGTGGGTATGCATTAATTTTGTAATAAATTATGATCTATCTTACATGCGTGGACGTTATTTTTAGTGGTTTCTACTGAGGATGTGAAACAACATGATGTAACACAAATAGCTCTTGATAATTTATACAATGGAAAAATACATTTTACATATAAACTTGTTGTTAATCTAGTTTATCCTCCCCAAAAATGAAAGTAATCGACTGAAAAATAAGCAAACTGTGACACATTTTGTAAACTGTCCGCATGTTTTGCCATTCCAATGGGATTTACACAGTTAAGACATGACTATAACTGCAGCATGATGACATGGAGTGAGAGTCTATAAGCAAGGCATTGTTGTGCTTGTTATTTATTACAGGTTCCTGGTATATTAAATGAGCCAAAGGTGGTAAAATATTGTCAAAATAAATATTTCAGATGCTAAGTTACTTCACAAATTAATAATATTGCACAAATAAAATGTTCTGAATACACTTTGTTTCTTAATAATTTCACTGAAAAGTCATTCACATTTGCCTTTAGCTTTAAAAATTATACGGCATGAGTTAACGTCTTTTTTAAGACATAAAATAAAATGTTAGCTTCCTTTCAATTTAAAATAGAAATCATTCAATTGTTTGCTGATATTAAGTGTTTTTTTAATGAAACCTTCCTTCGACATAGCCACCATTTTGCTGAAGACATGTGTGTTCCCTGTCCAACATGTTGCGAACAGCTCGTCTAACCATTCCCCTGTTGCGGGGTAGGGATATGTCACTTCGGTTCTGACACGTGCCTCCTCTTCTTGAAGACTTCTTGCCTCCACTTCTTGGTCTGTAACAGGTGATGCTTGTATTCAGATTTGCATTTTCATTTTACAACTTGGTATCTGACTATTAATTACTTATCCCAGGGTGAAAGAATAATTTTTCAGGAACATTTTGACAACTAATGTGTTGATACTGTCACTAAAGCAAAAGATCTTGGTGTCATCATTGATCAGCATCTCACTTTAGTCCCTCATGTAAATAACATCAGCCGTCTCGCTTCACACGCTATCAGAAACATTGGCCGTATCCGCAGATATCTGGACTGTAATAGCACTGAGAAACTCGTTCATGCATTTGTCTCTTCTCGTCTGGACTCAAATAACAGTATATTATATGGACTTCCAGCTTCTCAATTAAGCAAATTACAGCGCATCCAAAATGCCGCTACCCGGTTGGTAACCTTGACAAAGAAGCGTGTACATATAAGCCCAGTGTTAAAAGATCTTCACTGGTTGTCTGTGGAGAGCCGTATTGTTTTTAAACTTACGCTTTTGACATACAAAGCACTAAATAACCAGGCTCCAAAGTACTTATGCGACCTTATTTCCATCAAGGAACCCACACATACTCTTAGGTCAAATGCATCTGTCATCTTACAACGGAGGAAAACTAACACTGTCACCTACGGCCAAAGATCATTCTCTCATGCATCTCCTGAACTTTGGAACCGGCTCCCATCTCGTGTTAGAAATGCCACATCACTGCAGCAATTCAAGAGCTCGCTCAAGACTCACCTCTTTCAGCAAATGACTTTATAATGTTTTGTATCTTTGTTCATATTTTGTACTTTTTTTGTTCAGCGCACTGGGGTCTTGCGACGGAGTGCGCTTAATAAGCATGGTTTATTATTATTATTATTATAATGACCGTTTTAGCAAAACCAATTTTACTGTGTGTAAATCCCATTGGAATGGCGAAAAACGCCGTCATTTTACGAAACTTGCCACAGTTTGCTTTTTTTCAGTCGATTACTTCCATTTTTGGGGAGGATAAACTATATTAACAACACTATGTGTAAACAACAAACATTCCATGGTTCAATGCACGCATCAAGGTCAAATGGCCGTTTGAAATTGTGCACAATTCTTTTTGATTCACCCTGTTTATTGGTTTGTATCTGGTATCATTCTGAAGAAAAAGACTACCTAAATGTGCCGTATTTCACTTCAATAAAAATGAGGGAATCCTACATGTACATAGTGAAACAGACACAGTAACAGCGGTACTGGTCATTAGTACATTTTGTATCGATATGTCGTCGAGAAATACCTTCGACATATAAAATATAACTTGGGTTTCCGAATTCTGCAACTATTATAGTCTATCGGTACTGATCAAAAACATCAGATAAAGCCTGACCAGATCGGGATCGGGAGAATTATTCTTTCAATGATGTACCCCACCAATAAATAACTTGGAAAATTGGCCGAAAAAGCCATTTAAAAACAAATTCGATGATCGTATTAATAGTCCGAGAAATAAGATAAATGTCATGTTAAATCATTCGATCGTACATGTGGCCTTTGCAAAATGGGGGAATACCTTTTTATTAATGTAAACAAAACTTGTATTGCTAGTCTTTTCAATAATCTGCTTTGAGCAACGTATAGTGCATTTTGCTTCTTAACTCGTGTGCGAGAGTCTATGACTCACAATTGCTAGACAATTGACCAATGTTGAATGGTTCCCGTTATGTTTTACCATGCGGTATTATGCGCGTCGGTTTCATGTAAACAATTCGTGTGCCGTAAGAAAAGAGATATATCGGCTGAAATTAATTGAAACATTGGACATTTTTCGTAGTTCCTAGTCGAAATATGGCATCGCAAAATATGCGATATATAGCTCTTCACAGTTGCGTCGCAAAATATTTTAGGCATTCTCTTATTTCCGTTTCATACACGAAAAACATTTAGGTCGGCCTGTGGAAAATGCATTTTATTTTATCAAAATTGGGATAATTTTTTTGGGGTCGGCAGGTTTTAAGCGGGTTGGTCGGGTTACCGGAAACAAACCTTTATTTTTATTTGGCCTTACCATAGAATGGGGATACTTTGACCCTTGATGGGTAACTTTGGCCCCAAAAAATAAAGAGTTCATTGTCAAATTTTGAGAAAAGTTTTATAATGACATCTTTTAATTTAGTATACTTACAACACACTACCCTGCTACATTACATAATTATAAACACATCACCAAAAGTAAGTCCCTCTCAACAGTTCGTCATAACATCGTAACATAAAACATTTTACCAATAAAACTTAGTTAGAAATAATCTTATGACTGTTTCCTAAGTGTTGTTCGAAAATGAAAGATGTCGATGACTTCATGGCTGAATGAGCTATGTGTTGTTCGAAAATGAAAGATGTCCATGACTTCATGGCTGAATGAGCTCAAATGAGTGACAAAAACTGCCCTTCTCAAAAGTCACAACTCACTGTTCTAAGCTCTGAGCCAAGAAGGGGATTTACATGGCTGTTTAAGTGACCTTGATTTCAAAAATGACCGTTTTGGACAGTTTTCCGAGCTCTTCCTGCATGTTATTCATATTTTGATAATTTTTCAGCGCAGTGCAATCTCTGGCCTGATCGCTGTAGGTGTGACAGGGCCATAAGAAAAGTGGGTCAAAGCTGAGACAGGTATTATCCCCATCCTATGATAACCGGACAAAGGTAGAGGTGTAAAGGTGTAGTAAAATCACCTCAAGATGGATGAAGAATTCTCAAAAGCAGAATAAAATATACATGGAGCTTTCTCTTATTCATGAAAATGGAGTTCAACAAGTACAACTTACCCAAAATAGTCAACCATTTCCGCTCCTCCATTAGAAGATAACCTTCTCTTGAGTGATGACATATTTGGTTCTATCATATCCAATGACTCCATGATGGCATACAGAAAAGACCTGCAAACAATTGAACAAATTGAATAGCTTTATAGTTTAGGTACCTTTATTGGACCCTATTACCAAGGGTGTTTAAAAAAGATAGAGGAGGAATGCATGGGAAAATAGGAGGAACTGGCGGGCAGCAGCTATCAATCCAGTTCAAAAGCATGGCAGTTCCAGTCTCTGATGCACTTGCTACATAAACTAAGTTGTTCGAGCACATAGCCTGCCATGATTACACAAATGAGATTGATGAAGTGGCAGTATACGGCCCGGCATACATGTAGAGTTGTAATTATGATTTTAGTGCTTAGGATGAGCATTTTAGCCTACAATCATAGAAAAACTGTGTTCGAACACTGACCCTAATTGCTATGCTGTGTGTACAATAACATGCATGATGCAGCGCAATATGTTTGTTATTGTGGAAAAAGTGGTACGAGGCCACAATAATGTAAACACGTTCTCATTAGCTGATTTGGTACTAGGTCCTAGGTGCGAGACTACCTCATTGTGGTGGTCTCGATGCTACATCCTGGATACATAAGGTCGAGTCCACTTATAACACGTTCTTATTATGCTCGGAAGTGGACACGATTTACATGTAGCATCAAGTCCACGTCCTGGTATCAAACAGGCACAGTGGGTAGTTACAGAAACTACATGTATATAAAAATTCATGTCTCCACATGTCATTTTATTCAACATCAACATTTTGTTTTGTAGCAAGTATACAGGGATCATAATGTAAAAGCAGGAATTTTCTGGGGATTATTTTTTCACGCTTTGCCAATTTTAAACTGTTTTGCATGTTTTTCAATTTGTGATTTTGTAGCTTCATCACATAGATTATAGATACACAAAAGAAATAAATGTGTGTGTTATTATATTTGCGGTAGCTGATTTGAGAGCGAAAATCATGAAAATGTGTACATGTAGCGGGAATATTTCACAGTATAAAATGACATGTGAAAAACAATATAAATATGAACCAATTTAATACAAGAATCTACCCTTATCAATGTATGTTTCAGCCTCCGATGATGTATTTTATAAGGACAGACCTCGTTTTTTGCTACATTTTTTAACAAAGTCAGAAAATTGAAAAGCCTGCTAAATGCTACAGCTTTATGTACATAGATTACCAAAGGTGTAAAGGTTTTGTTCAACTCCTTCTAATTAATGCTGTCCCTATATAAACAGACTTTGAGTGTTGCATAAACCGAGTGATGCTAACTATGAATACTAGGAGGTTGAAAATTTGTCACATAAAAACAATCCCATCTGCTGAATCCCCAGTTTGAAAATGATGAAGCGAAGATCCAAGATGCGGCGGTCATGATTATCATTAACATATTTAGCTTATTTACCAAGTGAGTAAGGTGACGCTATACTTTGATGAAATTGTGCAGCTTTATTTATTATCTGAAATTAGCAGCGGTCATTCTTTTAAGGGTTGCCCACTTAAGATACAAGGCGATCCACAGATAACGAGTGTCGCCTTTTTCGCGGTCACTATTTTATATATTGCCTATTTTGTTCAACTTAGCAAATAATTAACCTCACAGCCTATTTTACAACTTGACCTGAGATGACATTTGACCTCGGTATGTGACCTTTGACGTCATCAAAATATGAAGGTTCTATGTTACATTTATAAAATAATCAATGATACTGCCCCCTTGAATGATTTACTTATGTATAATGATGTAGAAATACGCAGAAATACAAATTTTTGTATGTATAATGTTATTATTCCTAAAACCTACAACCAATTTATAACAAACATAGTTTTTCTTATAGGGTGCCATTGAATGGAACACACTTGACCAAAATATTCAAGTCTGCCTCAATCTTAGTAGGCCTATATTATCAAGCGTCTTAAGGTGGTTAACTCAGCTACGTTGACCGGCATCGATTTGCTTTAAAATAGCAGAGGATGTGTTTATTGATAAGGAAAGAAGAAGTCTGAATACACACAACAAAATATGTTCCCCCCTAGCATATACTAGAATATTTCCAAAAATATTTGATGGATTTAAATAATTTTCAGCTAGAAAGATGCACCCAATTGTTAGGCACATTTTGATACCAAATTTGTTGGCCTTG
Source organism: Ophiura sarsii (assembly GCA_035610835.1). Lineage (NCBI taxonomy): Eukaryota > Metazoa > Echinodermata > Ophiuroidea > Amphilepidida > Ophiuridae > Ophiura > Ophiura sarsii. The sequence continues at coordinate 89,978,052 of CM069442.1, read as the reverse complement.
AAATAATGCAACGATAAGAAATTGTGCCATTTACCAATTTTTATACAGAAAAAAAAAGTGGCACTAAATCTCACTGGCTATGGCTGGTTTTATCTATAAATTAACAGACATTTTATTGGTGGATTTTCGTGCACAGACATAGGAATCTACCAAACAATTATGTGTGGCATCATTTAAAGAAAATCAATAAGCAGATCATAATTATGAGTGGCAAGTTCGTCTGATTATGAGTGACGTGGCAATTTGGTCCGATCATGAGTGACATGGCAATTTGGTCTGATTATGTGCGACATGGCAAAATGGTCTTATTATGTGTGACATGGCAATCTGGTCCGAGTATGAGTGACATGGCAATTCTGTGATGGCAAAATGGTCTGATTATGTGTGACCAAATTGTAATTTTGCGAAATTGTTTGACGGGAGGTGAATATGTTATCGATTAGACTGGCACTAGTGTGGGTGACACGAGTGGGTTTATCAATGGTAGGATAAAAGGTGTTTTGGATGAGAGTTGTTAGGAAGTCATTAGTGAGTGAATGAGTCTGATTGATGAGATTGATGTTGAAGTCACCAAAGGAACAAAACAGGGTTTTTTCATGCTGTTTAGTTTTGGAAGTATAGTGCTAAGATTGGAGTTGAAATTAGAGATCTATGTTAGTGTCTGGTGGACGATAAACAACACCAACGGTAATTTTAGTGCTATTGCCGTCTGTAAGATCTACGAAAAGTGACTCCGCTGTGTTGCCTAGTGAAATATATGTGCGCTCAGTGATTGAAAAGGTGTTAGAGATGTATATTGCAACTCCACCTCCTCGCGAATTTCGAGGATTGTGAATACAGTTGTAGCCATCGAGAGGAGGTAGGGCATCTGCCATGATTCTATGATACCAATCACAGAGAAGGAGTGGGTAAGGAGGTCAAGATAATTAGAGACATGAGATGTGATCAAAGTTGCGGTTTAAGCTGCAAGCATTAAAATGAATAATTGAAAAACGATCTTGCCAAGGTGATTGTTCGGAAGGGACCTGTTAAATTGATCCTCAAGAAAGTAGCTACTCGTTGTTGGAAAATTAATAGTGTCATTTGAAGAGTAAGCATCATCAATGTTTGATTGTGAATCAAAGTCAACGAGGAGAGGATTGAACAACAAGTTGTTGAGATTGAGAAGATTATCTAAATGAGAAATCAAGGATGGCCATTTGAAAGTCGTCATCATCAAGATAATGATTGAAAGGGAAAATATCACCTAGGCATTTTGAACAAAGCCATGAGGAGGAGTTTGGAGTTCGGGATCGATCATGATTTGTAATACATTTTTGGTTACTTTGCAGTGGTTGCACAACATAAATAGACAATATGCACATAAACGAGTAGTAAACACTAAGATTACTTGGTTACAAAGATATACTTTAAAGGGAAAAAACAAAAACAGCAAAAGATAAATATGAAATATGGGGAGCGATGGATAAAAGGACGGGTGTCCCCCAAAAAATTGCATGACTGCAATGGAAGTGGGAGTACATAGCAAAAAATAAAAATTAAGGATGGTGAAAAGGGTTATTGACCTTGATATGAATGATAAAAGCATAGGAATACAAAATGCTACGTCAGTCGTCAGTTATAGGTTCACAACATCCAACACTACTTAATAAAAAAATGGATGCTAATATACCAGCATAGAGAATCAAAATTGAGGTTTGGAAGATGAGAACACAATTTAAACCAAAACAAGCGTGTGAAATACGATGAAGAAATTGATATAGAAAATCCCATTTGATATCATCACTGAATCAAAATTGAGGTTTGGAAGATGAGAACACAATTTAAATCAAAACAAGCGTGTGAAATACGATGAAGAAATTGATATAGAAAATCCCATTTGATATCATCACTGGATAGCCATACATACAGAAATATACAAATGAGTAGGCCTAATGTTGATTTGGGAGAATACATACTATAGGCATACTATTGCAGGTGATTTTTTTGACATGTCATCAAGGAATACTAAGTGTAATACAGAAAATCAGCATACAGATACAGCATACAGATACAGATACAGATAATGCTATGCAAAAGTGGGGTACAAAATAGGATTCAAACAATATGTGAAAATAGCTTAAAATTACATTGCAAGTGGTTGAAATGAGACTAAGAAAACCAAAAACAATTTAATCACAATCCATAACACTGTCAAAAGAATTGAATGACGATATAGATTGCAATAAGATACAGACAGGCGCGCATAGACAATGCATGGATTATAATAAATCACACAAAGTAGCAAGAGTAGAAGATAATGATTATTTTCACAACATAATAACTATAATGTTGCACAAGTCAGCATCGAACCCATAACTAATATATCTGATGAGAAATGATAGCGCAAAGTGGTAAGGGTGGGATGGTGATTTGTTTGACATTTCATTAAGGAATACAATGGGTAATACAGAAAATCAGCATGAAATACCCGTCACGTCACGCTATGAAATCAATAAGGCGGCTATACAGATAATGCTATGCAAGAGTGGGGTACAAATCAAAAAGGGAATCAAGCAATGTGTGAAAAGAGCTTAAAACTACATTGCAAGCGGTTGAAATGAGACTAAGAATAACCAAAAACAATTCAATCACAATCCATAACACTGTCAGAAGAGCCGCACGAGAGAAATCCAAAGAGTTTGAATTGGATGATGATATAGATTGCAATAAGATACAGACAGGCACGCATAGACAAATCAAGAATTATAATAAATCATATAAAGTTAGCAAGAGTAGAAGATAATGATAATTACACAACATAAGGCTATATTAAAAAAATCTTTTGTCTCTAAGCTCTTCAGTTTTTCAAAACCTAATGCGGAATGCGATTTTTTTTTTTAATTTTTTTTTTTTTTTTTTTTAAATATAAAATATTGAAATCCTAGTAAAAGTGAACTTTTGTATTTAAAATGATGTGATCAATGAAAATCTGAAAATTTTTGGGATTTCTTTTGTATTTGGACAATGAAAATCTGAAAAATCCTAATTCCTAAGGGAGCACACCACTAAGTCGGTTTTGCGCGGCACTTCCGGCAAAACTTGAGTACGATAATAGTTCCTTTTGACCAAATGAATGTGCAAAATTGGCATCAATTTGACTGGTAATGATATCAAATTTGCGTTTTATGGATTTTATGGACTATATATTTAATGTTTACAACAGAAAATTCGATGAATTTAGCTGAAATATAAACGGGCCGATTTACACACATGGTGCATTAACGGGTTAGAACCGAATATTTACTCGCGTAATCATACCATTTAATTTCAACAGCTTCTAGCAAAAAATCTTGACGGCCTTTCTTAGTTCATATTGAGATATGTTAAAATACACAGATGGTCCTAAAACATATCGAAATTTCACTGATCTAGTCGCGAGCACTCTGGATTTACAGCGACTTGAATATGGAGTACTCGCCGTGTAAAGTCAATGGGAGACGACATAGTGTTGTGCTCCCTTTAAGGTAAATTCCTAGGTTCCTTGTCCCACATTGGCTCCGATCCACGTGTGAATTGCAATGTTATAAATGAAAGTCGGGTTTCACCCAAATCTATGCGTAGACTTCAGATCTGGGCAGTTTAAATATCGCACTATGCCCAAATTGTTGGGTTTAACAAGGACCAGGGGGGGGGGATGCTCTTTTTTATACATTAAATGTGACTTTTTCAGTTGTTATGTTAGTTCAACATTATCAGTGACTGATCAAAATCAAAATCGGTTGGATTTGCACCCCGGATTTCACTCAAAAAAGTTGAATTTACTTGAGCATGTTGAGTGTAGGCCTAGAACGCGCATCCGATAGGATAAAAAAAAACCGGAATATAGTGATTTTACGCAAGATGCGCTCTCCGCAATCTGAGCATATCTCAAAAACGGAGTGTTCGATTGACATGATATCTGGCTAGTTTATTCAACATTTTATGCTGAACAAGTTGATATCAAATGTTTAATGATTTTGACCAAAAGTGTCACCTTGAAGGGAGCACACCACTAAGTCGGTTTTGCGCGGCACTTCCGGCAAAACTTGAGTACGATAATAGTTCCTTTTGACCAAATGAATGTGCAAAATTGGCATCAATTTGACTGGTAATGATATCAAATTTGCGTTTTATGGATTTTATGGACTATATATTTAATGTTTACAACAGAAAATTCGATGAATTTAGCTGAAATATAAATAACGGGCCGATTTACACACATGGTGCATTAACGGGTTAGAACCGAATATTTACTCGCGTAATCATACCATTTAATTTCAACGGCTTCTAGCAAAAAATCTTGACGGCCTTTCTTAGTTCATATTGAGATATGTTAAAATACACAGATGGTCCTAAAACATATCGAAATTTCACTGATCTAGTCGCGAGCACTCTGGATTTACAGCGACTTGAATATGGAGTACTCGCCGTGTAAAGTCAATGGGAGACGACATAGTGTTGTGCTCCCTTTAAGGTAAATTCCTAGGTTCCTTGTCCCACATTGGCTCCGATCCACGTGTGAATTGCAATGTTATAAATGAAAGTCGGGTTTCACCCAAATCTATGCGTAGACTTCAGATCTGGGCAGTTTAAATATCGCACTATGCCCAAATTGTTAGGTTTAACAAGGACCGGGGGGGGGGGGATGCTCTTTTTTATACATTAAATGTGACTTTTTCAGTTGTTATGTTAGTTCAACATTATCAGTGACTGATCAAAATCAAAATCGGTTGGATTTGCACCCCGGATTTCACTCAAAAAAGTTGAATTTACTTGAGCATGTTGAGTGTAGGCCTAGAACGCGCATCCGATAGGATAAAAAAAACCCGGAATATAGTGATTTTACGCAAGATGCGCTCTCCGCAATGTGAGCATATCTCAAAAACGGAGTGTTCGATTGACATGATATCTGGCTAGTTTATTCAACATTTTATGCTGAACAAGTTGATATCAAATGTTTAATGATTTTGACCAAAAGTGTCACCTTGAAGGGAGCACACCACTAAGTCGGTTTTGCGCGGCACTTCCGGCAAAACTTGAGTACGATAATAGTTCCTTTTGACCAAATGAATGTGCAAAATTGGCATCAATTTGACTGGTAATGATATCAAATTTGCGTTTTATGGATTTTATGGACTATATATTTAATGTTTACAACAGAAAATTCGATGAATTTAGCTGAAATATAAACGGGCCGATTTACACACATGGTGCATTAACGGGTTAGAACCGAATATTTACTCGCGTAATCATACCATTTAATTTCAACGGCTTCTAGCAAAAAATCTTGACGGCCTTTCTTAGTTCATATTGAGATATGTTAAAATACACAGATGTTCCTAAAACATATCGAAATTTCACTGATCTAGTCGCGAGCACTCTGGATTTACAGCAACTTGAATATGGAGTAGGCCTACTCGCCGTGTAAAGTCAATGGGAGACGACATAGTGTTGTGCTCCCCTAATTACCTCAAAATCATGGTTTTAGAGTGAATTTAGAGTGAAAATATTAACTGTTAAGTGTTATCCCGACAGTTTATTTTCACTCTAAAACCATGATTTTAGTGTTCTAAAGTAATTAAAGGCATATTATGTGATCTTTTCCAGAGAGCGCCCTCTATTCATAATTTTTTTTAGAAAGTAGATTTTCTTGCAGATTTACATTTCTGATCATAAATCGTACACATTCCAAGTTACAGAGCGATACGATTCCTAATTACCTCAAAATCAGGGTTTTAGAGTGAAAATATAAACTGTCGTGTTATCCCGACAGTTTATTTTCACTCTAAAACCTTTTTGATGTTGAGGGTGTTCCCTGGAAAGATCACATAACATACCTTTAAGAATCGTATTGCCCTGTAACTTGGAATGTATACGATTTATAGACCATGCACGATTTGAGGTTGGAGCATGGAGGACTTTTTTCTGTTGCCCGGGCAACAGCACATCACATGTGGAAGCTGACAAATGAAGAAAAAAAATGTGAGAAATGATTATGAAGAAAAATAAATAGAGAGATGAAACATTAGGAGAAAAAAATTGAGGGAAATTAAATTATAAAATACTACATGGGAGTTTATTTTTATTTGTTCTCCTAATTTTTTTCTTTCGTTGCCTCGTTGCCTTGTTTTTTCATTTATTTTCATTTATTTTTTCATTTCTTATTCTGTTGCCCCGTTTCCACGTTTATTTTTATTTGTTCTCCTAATTTTTTTCTTTCGTTGCCTCGTTGCCTTGTTTTTTCATTATTTTCATTTATTTCTTCATTTCCTATTCTGTTGCCCCGTTTCCACGTTTATTTTTATTTGTTCTCCTAATTTTTTTCTTTCGTTGCCTCGTTGCCTTGTTTTTTCATTTATTTTCATTTATTTTTTCATTTCTTATTCTGTTGCCCCGTTTCCACGTTTATTTTTATTTGTTCTCCTAATTTTTTTCTTTCGTTGCCTCGTTGCCTTGTTTTTTCATTTATTTTCATATAATTTTTCATTTCTTATTCTGTTGCCCCGTTTCCACGTTTATTTTTATTTGTTCTCCTAATTTTTTTCTTTCGTTGCCTTGTTTTCTCATTTATTTTCATTTATTTTTTCATTTCTTATTCTGTTGCCTCGTTTCCACGTTTATTTTTTATTTTTTCTCCTAATGTTTTTCTTTCGTTGCCTTGTTGCCTTGTTTTTTCATTTATTTTCATTTATTTTTTCATTTCTTATTCTGTTGCCCCGTTTCCACGTTTATTTTTATTTGTCCTCCTAATTTTTTTCTTTCGTTGCCTCGTTGCCTTGTTTTTTCATTTATTTTCATATAATTTTTCATTTCTTATTCTGTTGCCCCGTTTCCACGTTTATTTTTATTTGTTCTCCTAATTTTTTTCTTTCGTTGCCTCGTTGCCTTGTTTTCTCATTTATTTTCATTTATATTTTCATTTCTTATTCTGTTGCCTCGTTTCCACGTTTATTTTTATTTTTTCTCCTAATGTTTTTCTTTCGTTGCCTCGTTGCCTTGATTTTTCATTTATTTTTTCATTTCTTATTCTGTTGCCCCGTTTCCACGTTTATTTTTATTTGTTCTCCTAATTTTTTTCTTTCGTTGCCTCGTTGCCTTGTTTTTTCATTTATTTTCATTTATTTTTTCATTTCTTATTCTGTTGCCCCGTTTCCCCGTTTATTTTTATTTGTTCTCCTAATTTTTTTCTTTCGTTGCCTCGTTGCCTTGTTTTTTCATTTATTTTCATTTATTTTTTCATTTCTTATTCTGTTGCCCCGTTTCCACGTTTATTTTTATTTGTTCTCCTAATTTTTTTCTTTCGTTGCCTCGTTGCCTTGTTTTTTCATTATTTTCATTTATTTCTTCATTTCCTATTCTGTTGCCCCGTTTCCACGTTTATTTTTATTTGTTCTCCTAATCTTTTTCTTTCGTTGCCCCGTTGCCTTGTTTTTTCATTTATTTTTTCATTTCTTATTCTGTTGCCCCGTTTCCACGTTTATTTTTATTTGTTTTTTTTCTTTCGTTGCCTCGTTGCCTTGTTTTTTCATTTATTTTCTATTTATTTTTTCATTTCCTATTTGCAACCCCCAAAAAAAAAAGACCTCCATGTTATTTCCTCAAATCTTTTTTTTCTTTCTCCTACTTGTAATTTGCAACCAAAAAAAGACCTCCATGCTATTTCATCAAATCTTTGTTGCCGCGGCAACCAGAAAAAGACCTCCATGCTCCAACCTCAAATCAAGCATCAGAAATGTATAAATCTGCAAGAAAATCTACTTTCAATTTTGTTTTTCGATGTTGAGGGCATTCCCTGAAAAGATCACATAATATACCTTTAAGGGCACACAGCCTTCAAAACATCTCTTAGTACCACTTTATAAACATAACATGATTATGAATATGATCATAAGGCCCCTTGCAATTAAATGTGAGTTTACTGTTGAGTTTTTTAAAACCAGGACGAGGTGACTATTTAATATTAATATTGTAATATTTTGGGGTGAAGTCACCTGATTTAATATTGTCGGCGTTGTTAACTATTATCCAAGGTACGAATACAATTCAAATGCTGTTAATTATGTCCTACCACCACCTACTGCCTTGTCTTTGCATTTTGCTTCTTTTATAAAGGAATCTATTCATATTTGCATCCCTATTTTGAATATGAATATTAATGAGATATTCGATGTTTGTAGAACAATTATTTCGTTACGCTAGCTCGAAGAATTTTAAAGATGGTGATCGTAAACAAACCTGAAATATTACCCAGAATGCACTAGGAAACTCCAAAGAAGTTCGGCGGTACGACTTTGCGGACGCTAGGCAAAAACTAAAAATAACTCGGCAATGTTTTGATGTGACGTCATGCGCAGAAGCGACTGCGAGTAATCAATTGCCGTGCCTATACGAATATGCTTCAAATGCACACATTTCAATACAAAGCGACAATTGCAAGTTTCGTGCAGAGTTTTTTACTTCCCAGAAATGTTTTCCCAACCCGGAAGTATTGCAATGCGGCTCATTGGCTAATTTTATCGTCAGAAAAGTGTTAAGTGTTATTTCATTCATTGTTTATTAAAGCTTATTGAAAAAGCTGTAAACAATGAAATAATTAAATATTTTTAAAATATTACATATATCACGCGGGTGACTTTTGGACGCGCGCGGGCAACAGTAAACTCACATTTAATTGCAAGGGGCCTAAGTAGACCTAACTTCACTTCCCAACTGCTTGCAGTTGGGAAGTGACATCTGTCCTGCTGCACAAGCTTATGGTGTTTTTTTCTACGGCCGAAAATCATTACGCTTTTAATACAGTGAACAGCCACGTGTTTACAAATATGTTTCATAGTAGTACAATATATAACAGTTCTCAATAAAGTTACCTTATTTCACAAAATATGAAGTGAATTCGGTGAAATTGCCCTCGTTTTGTGTGTCAATTATGTGACCACGTAGAAATTCATGGTTTAACCCATTGTTAACGGGCCCACCTTGACGATTTTGTGAATTAAGTTGTTTACGTACGTCAGAATTGCAATCACTTGCAATGAACTGGCAACCCTCGAGATGTGGTCACGTCAGTGACTAAAATCTACCAAAATCATTAACTTCGGAATATCTGTCGGGCTCTTTTAGGTCATAAAACAGCACAGGGAAAAGAAGTTATTATTTTATTATTTGTTGGCTCGTCTTAAGTATTTCTGCCATTGACACGATTTGACACCCATGGTTATGTTTAAAGGTTTATTCAGAGTGATGTATTGGAGGCTGCGCCCATTATTAATTTCCACATTTTACAATTATTATTGTGTGTATTCTGTTGTGTGTATGCGTATCACTTAGAGATTTCATAAATACTTCTGTGGGGCCATGGGGGGGGGGGGGGGGGGGGGGTGGTTCTATAATCTATAATAACAGAAACGATAACAATATTTTATACAAACCTATAGACATAGGGTATACACAAACTAAAATATTATAACATAATTGAAAAGTCAAACAAAATCTGTGTAGGTCTTCTTCTTTATATATTTAGCTTCTGTAGTGATCCTTTCACAAGATCATTTGATGGAACCCCCTCTTCAAAATTGCTACCAATTGATCCCGCCACCATTGTGTAACGAACTAAAAATGGCTATCAAGTTTCACCTGAAGCACGAATATTCAACAATTGAAGCTGATTTGAGTTTTTACATTCATTGATCCATGTTTATCTTCAATTCGTATTGCTTCTTAAATATTAATTAGTTATTAAAATGTAAGTCCTCGGTCTGACCTTGTAGCATATTTGTATGTAGTTCGATGTTATTCGAATTACAAACAAACACTGTTTGTAAACACTGTATTTACAGTGGCAAGTAAAATCTGTAACAAGGGCAAATGCTCGTAACACCGTACGCGTAAACGCAGCCCCCGCCGCCCGGTTTAGTTCAAGAAAAGCCGCCTTAAAATAATCGGATAATCCTCTCAATTCATACGATTATTAAAATAGGCAACGCACATTCACCTGTTGGTAGGGCTTGATCCGCAAAAAGAGCTATTCTGTCCATATATGCATACGTTATACGTCATTCATCACACTGCACAAATCGAGATATGATTTAAATCTATGAATCCGACAATTATCTTTTCTACAATTGGCCTAAATAAATATGTGAGTTACATAAATAAATTAAGTTCATTACATTATTAAATAAAATAAAATAAATTACTTAAATTACTAATGCAAAGCATTCTTTACATTGAACGATTCAATTATTTTGAACATAGTAAACATGACAAGATTCATCCTCTTGCGATATCGTGATTCCCAGCGGCGTAAAGTTCCTGTGTCTGATAACATTGAAAGAAGAAACTATCGAGTGCTAACAGCCTAACAAGGTTGTGGGCTTTTACTTCCAGTCGTAATTTTAATAACATTTCATCCAGGCATTGTAGGCAGAAACCGCAACGCAACTTGTACCGCCTGACCATAGTTATTTGTTTTAAGGATGCATCAGCATGATCAGTCGAGAAGACTCATGCCACTGTTTCACAAATGTATGTCCAAATAAATAAATAAAATTAAAATAAAATATGAAACGACCTGATCATTCCCAAATCTTTTTTTAAAAAACTTAGGAGGGCGCTGTTGTTATGGTTCAAAGGTAAAAAAACATGTACTTTTCCCGTAACTGTACGTGAAAAAAAGTCGTGTCTTTTTATTATGTTTATAAACATTAACATTTTACACGACTTGAACCTCCGATTTTCGTGTACAACATCGAAAAGAGTGTGGAATAAGTACATCAAGCCCACACTTAGCATCATATGAAAATGTTATGAAATTTAAAAAGGTAGGCATCATCGTGAAAATCGACTAAATATGAACCCCATGCCTGGCGGCTAACGTCTACAGCGCATGTCAACGCCAAAACTCGGTGTAGGGCCTAAGGTCTACCAATAAAAAAAATTCTACCAATTTGTTTCCAGGCTCTTCCAATTCCTCGACATGTATACGCTTCACATGATACTGGTGAGACTAGGCTGTTAAAATAACCGGGTAATAAAGATAATTAAATCCAAAAACAAACAATGATAACAACCTGTTCAATTGCACTGCAGAAGTACCTGGGCCTGCTGCTGTAAGGTGTGTATAACTGTAAACACCAGTTAGTGGTAGCCGTGTTCACTCTAAAGTCAAACCCGAGACTTGTCAAGAAGTAAACTATCGCTGATAGTATGAATCCATGATCCAATAAACGTAAAACCCAATGGTGAACTTCTGGGGATGAATCATATCCCTAAACTGAATAAATGGAAAGTAAATGATAGAAACAACCTGAACTAACAGTAACACTACAGCTGGTATACTCACATGTGCATGAGTGACCGACCGACTGGATATCAACACTGCAGCTGTCAAAAAACAACAACAATAAATTATTATATAGAGTAGAGGGCGCTATTGCAATTATTTAATTGATACAGACGACGCTGGACACGATTTGACTAAATTTGCAAATCGCGAATACCCATCGAAAAATTCAACAACAAAAAAGAAAAGGGGAAAAAAAAGGGGGAAAAAAAAAGGAAAAAGGAAAAAAAAAGAAAAAAAGAGAGGAAGAAGGGGGGGGGGGGGGGGGGGGGGGGGGGGCACATCACCCCTCAGACTCCCCCTGTTCGAGCTTTTAAACAATCTTTACTTAAATTAAGAAAAAATCAGTATATGGTCGAATCCAACGAAAAGTGTACACGTGATGTTCAGGCCTATAATAAAATAATCTATATCTTGACTATTTTATTTTTGTGTTATACGTATCCGCCTCGATGAGACGCTTCGCGCCATATATAATATGACTAACTTCTATGCACAATTGGGCGTATGCGAGCAATAAACCTGCTATTTTTCACCCTTTTTACAAAATAGTTGTTAAGGTTTTATTTTAGACATATAACCGTTTAGATGAAAACAAGCTTAAGCGGAAATAATTTTACCTGTTTGATTGGTGGATATCTCAAGAATGCCTCTTATAATTTTTGTTACTTTTGATCAATCCCCTGAATTGTTGTGATTTTTTTGGCTGTGGTAAGTTTTGACGTTACCTACCAATACATGTTTGTTAAATCTCACTTTCGGGGAAGAATTCGCCTGAGGTAGTGTAATTTGTGCTGTAAGGATACCTAAATATGTTAAATACTTAAATGCATTGTCCACATTCAGGTCAATTTTTTGATAAAGCTGTTAGAAATTTTAAAAGCGGAAACGATCGGTTTGGTAAAAAAAATGCATTACCTCCGAATACCTATATATTTAAAACACTGCCATTTTAATATAAACACATGTCAGATTAGTGAATGATATCTATAGAATAAGCGAAGTGTGATACAATGTACATGTGTGCCAAGTTTTATCATTTTGAAGGCAACATTTTTTGAAATATCAGCAATAAAAGGCTGTATTCGTAGGCAAATTTGAAATATGAACTTTTACCTTCAAATACAAATAACGATACCGTGGTTATTCCCTCTGTTGTTACACACTTGTACATTCCAGTAGAAATGTGCGCTGCGTTCGGCAAGCCACAGAGAAGTTTTGCATCAATCTTTCAGCTTTTGTAAGTAACTTTTCACAAAATTCTGTAGTTTGCGTACAAGTGCATCAATAATTTGTTGTTGTCTTAAAAGTTGATTGAATATAGCCTCCCTATGTCTCAATCTTGTTACTCCTATTAGTGTAGTTGTTTATGTTATTCACGCAAAGACATCCTCTGACAGTTGATTTAAATCGCAATGGGGGGGGGGGGGGGGGGGGGGGATGGTGATTAATATTTATATAAATAATCAGTAACAGCTTCTCGTGCATTGACTTCATGTTGTATTCGGAGGTAACATTTATATGTAGGCAACATTCAATAATATACACGGTGCATATTGGCCCTAAATGATTTTATTTTACATACAAGCAGTGCGCAATCATACAATCTGACTGGATATATTATTATATTTATATTTGGAGGGAAAAAAATTATATTCCCTTATTAAATGAAAATAGGAGGTGTTAATTTAAATAAAATGCATGGTGTAATCATACTGGTTTTGCCGAGAACATATTTTTTTTGTTGGGTTAGAGTGAATGAATGTTATTTATATCCATAGATTACACGTTGATCGTCTTAAAATGGGTACATTTAGTCATAATATCCATGAGATTTCGGCTTCATAATCAATTTTCTCATATTCCATTTTTGTATTCGTAGGTAACCTATATATTAGTTAATGAGCATGGTACAATTCCTGTATTGTTTTTCGCTTTCATTCGCACCTTATATTATGTAAATATTTAGCAGGAATGTATAAGACGGGAATAATATCGTTTGGTGCGTAATATTATTTTAAACCAGCTTGTCGATATGATGTATACGTAGTTAACCAACTTCCTCTGGAATTGCAGAGAAGTGCCTATTGGCCATTATTGTAGTTGTATTTGAAAATGGAATTCATGTGTCACAAATATAAAATAACTTGCTTCATTTTTGCTCGGGCAGGTTGTGTAATGTCACCGAAACGTATTTTAAGTGAACAAGAAATTTAGTAAAACATTTTCCCTTTTTTTTAAAGGTGGGAGGTAATCAAGGGTAGGCCTAACTGATTTCAGTCTCAAATCAAGAATTGTTCATGAATAATGCTTCCGACATTCATTAATTAGTGTAATTGAACTAAGCAGTGGTTGATTTAAAAGAAAATCACAATGAAAGGCACAAGCCCGACAATATCTCTGTCGTGGCAAAACCGTTTTTAAATCAAACAACATTGAATTTTTAAACATAAAATTCCTATTTTGTCTACATCTGACAAAATATTTCATATTGATGATTCTATGTCAAACGGAATCTGCCTCCGGTTGAAACTCGATAAAAACTTACTATGTACGACTTTTAGAATGATACAAATTCCAAACTAGAAAAATTATATCTTAATTCTAATCTGACAACTGGATGTCTTGCTGTAAGTTGTATGTGCTTTATTCCGCGCGCTGTGGACTGAAATGCACGACATTTGAATATTCTAGACTTTGAACATGTTCGGCTCATATTAAACTTATATATATAATATAAGGTCTGATATGAAATTATTTCAAAGTATATATTAAATGAATTAAAAAGCGATCTGGCTTTCGTGTTTAAAACAGCTATTCAAAATGATAACTGCTAGAAGACTCACTTGCCTTCTTCATTTAGAACAAATTGAGGAAGACAACCGGTTGTTTTATTGCTTAAAACAAATAACCTGACATTCAAGATTATGAATTACAGGCAAAGTACACAGATGAAATTTGTTCGCGCGCTACGCTCGCATATGTCTTCCCAAAATGCAATATTCTTTGGTACAAGCTTGTTTAAAGTCAAAATGTAGCTAAATCGGGCACAAAATAGGTGTAAACTCGAAAAAATTTGCGCGTTACGCGCGCATTCTTCACTCACAAAATCTTATCGGGTCATTTTTGTTTCTCGCCCCCCTCCAATATCAATATCCTAGCTTCGCCACTGCCGTGTCATGTGACACACATTGAACCAATGAGATCGCCGGTAAAACCAATGTCTGCAGATTAAGTTACTGTAGGCCTATATAATGATGTTTTAGGGTTGAACTCAGTCTAAAGTATTAAGATTTGGTGTTAACACATGAGTTACTGGTGAGAAATTGCAACGTTGAACTAAGAAAAAACCCTGCACTAAGTGTTCAAAAATATGCAAGGAAATGCGTTCTTTTCAACTGTGAAATTCAAAAAACTTCTGGCGTCGAGGGGGGATACCCCTGCGTGTCCCGGCCAGCGCTTCGCGCAGGCATGGATAGTTAAATAATTAGATCAATATTTCTAAAACACCCCCCTTTACAAAATCCTGCGTACGCGCCTGGCTCGAGGAAATGTTCAATAGTTGATTCGATCCAATACTTTGGATTCACACGGAAACTGAAACGTTCATTCTTAACATTCTAAAATGTCCTATAGTAATAAACAAAGAGTAATTATGTTCTACTAGATATTCATTCTCGTGACGAGAGAGAGATGAAGAACTAACTACACAAAGAATACAACAAGATCCACTAAACTTGTTAAGTAGAGATATACAAGGCTGAATGATCAGAGGTATCTATGTTTCTATATGCTTACTATTTCATTATGTTTAGTTTTAATGATGAACATGCTTTTTACCAAATGAGATGAGTAAGAATATTATACTAGCGAGTTAATTGATTGTTTAACTATACCTTTACGAAATTTTAACCCAGTACGATATGTATGTTGTCATCATCTTGCCTTGTATCAGATGTTAAATATTACACACTTCTGATTCTTGTAGAAGTTAAACGCACATTCTTAATAATTGAAAGTCAAGCAAGAAAGACACTTACAAAATTGGAAGATCAGAGAAGTTAGCATAATAAAACATTTTCTGCCCTAATTATCATGTGTAAATTAATTTTAATCAACATTCCTTAACCAAATTAGATGATCAATAATACTAACAGTATAGGCCTAGTGAGTTTATTGATGTTTAGGATGTTTTCTTTTATATCTTAGAAATAGGAACATAGTTTTATATAATTTTAATGTTTATTTGGTTAATCTTGCTTTTTATTCAAATGTTGAATATTACGCAATTCTGATTGTTTTGTAAAAGCAGTGCTGAGCGCACATTCTTATATTATCAACTTTTAACGTCAAGCAAGACACCTTTTTATTTTGCTGTACGACATTCACCCTCACATGCGATTCAGGGCATAAAAACTACGTCGAGTACAATTTTGCCTCTTAAACATATGTAAAATCAAAGAATCCAACCGTTCTTAGTCAACGAAGTTAAAGTTGAGAACAAATGTGTTACCTACGAATACTTTGATTATTGCAATATTAGCTACCGTGCTTTAAGTCTTAACATGTTTTTCTCTTATAGGAATGCTTAAAATTGTTGCCTGATATTTTGTTCTTAATAAACCTATTCAAAATCACAACTGAGAGTTAGATATTGTATATTTTTTCAACATTAAATTAATATTCTAGTATCTATTTAAAGTAAACTATTGGGGAATATGTCCATAATATTAGGATTTAAACATGTTTTAACATGTTTATTTAAAAACAAATATTGTTAACAACCCTGCATGATCATTTCACCCCCAAAATGCAGCATAAATTAAGTACAACATTAATTTATTACAGTTTTACTTCTCTTATACCTACGTATACATTAACTGTTACCTACGAATACAAAATGTCCACATTCCTCTATGTACTTAGGTTTCTGGCGCATGCTCAAAATTCTAAATTTTCCAGAAAGGGTCATTCCCCCTCTTTGAGGTACATGAAAACAAATGTTCATTAAAATCATCTTGGTGAAAGTATACAAAGTGACTCAACCTCATGTTTCAAAGTATTGAGAGCCTGAAAATGCTACCTAACTGTGTGAATCTATGTAAAAAAAGATGAGTACCTGTACAAATATGTCCACTTTCTATCAGCATTAGCATCTTCTGAATACAATACAATCACAAATTTGAATGCAATATGTAAATAGGTGGAATAATCATCACTTAATCAAAATATGGTACTTGTTTATATTTGTAGGTAACATTGAGAAGTGTACCTTCAACTTCATCATTCCGCCACGTGGTCAATTGGAGAGATTAGTGATGGCACTTTTTTTCCATACAAGCTTGATATGTTGAATTTGAGTGGGGAAAAGGAAAAAGCGATCGAAGCATTTTGAAACTGGACCCTAAAAATCTAGCCGTGTACACTTTTCGTTGGATTCGACCATATATGCTCTACTTCTTTCTTGCATTGATAACAAATATATTGATTGGAAATGAAGAGGTGGCTTTTCGATAAGATATTGGTCAAAAGTATACACCAGATCGCACCAAATGAGTTCGAAAAATATGCTCAACTTCTTTCGTGCATTGATAAAAAAACAAAATATTTATTGGAAATGAAGAGGTGGCTTTTCGATAAAATGTTGGTCAAAAGTATACACCAGATCGCACCAAATGAGTTCGAAAATTGAATTTTTTTTCTACTTCTGAGGGGGCCACATCTCCCCTCAGACACCCCCTGTCCGAGCATAGCTCGGAGGGAGGTGCTGTGCACCGCTTGGATGGTACCGGCAAAAACAAATTTGGGCCGCCCCCCTAAAAATTTCCTGGATCCGCCACTGTGCCCGCTCCGCGCCGCGGCATATTTCCTACAGGTTTTAACATTATAATAGCTCTCAAACCATGCCAAATATTCTAAATATTATGTTGGGGACGTTAAACACGTCATACTGGACCAATTTAAGTGTTAGTAAGGTCATTTTTGACGGGGGAGATTAGCGACCCCGTCATTTGAAACGACGTTTCTAAGTCGTAACCTTTTCACAAACCCCTAAAATTCGCGGCATTTGCTAATATTAATAACTTACATTAATCATCTTCTGAAGCGATTTTGTTGTAAAATGTAATTGATATTGTTATAATATGAAGGTAAGAGGACACAGTAAGTTATTTCAGCTATTTGGATGCCATTTAGTAATATACTAAGCTATTTGGATGCTATTTTGTATTATATTATATGATTTAGTAATATACTGAGTCACTGAGTCCACGGCCTCTTTGTTCCGTGTTGCCTTGGTCTCGCAATTAGCCCAATGATTATGGCGAACCCTAGGCTACATCCCCCAGTCATCAATATTACCGTACGGACGCTAAAGCTGTACAAATATCGGAGCCTGCAAGATAGCGACATAAGAGGGCGGCTGAGAGTTACAGTCTAGTTGAACCCTTCAATATGATTAGCCCAATGATATGGCAACAACCCCTCGACCTTTGCCATGCGACACGAAAACAAGACTAGAAGTGACGTCATGATTATTACTTCTCCGAGATGCGCAGAACTCCGCCATTTTGTACACATTTTAAACCGACAGAAAAATTCTGCGCAAGTACGTGTAAACCAATGGGATTTTTAACTCTGGACGAAAGTGAAAATGAACCGCCGATATTTCAAGATTTACCATACTTTGTTTTAGTTATTTGAAGATGACACTCAATCTTTAGGTTTGGCTTTGATGGTATGTGATCAGAGATCAAGTAGGGAATCTTTTGGCGTAGCACTTTTTGCTACATATTTGTGCATTAGTGTTCAAAAGTGTGTCGTATTTCGTGATGCTACATTGGTTAAATCGAACGCTGCGTGGTGGTATGCACTATGCAGGTTATTACGGGGCTTGGGCTCTACTGTGGGTTGGGTTTGGGAATTCACGGAGAGTGAGACTTACGGGATACGGGTACCCGTGACACGCACGTATAGAATGACCCGTGTCACGTAAGAGAAAAAGCACGGGATAACTCAAGCCTACTTTCAACAGTCTTCTATCTCCCCCGTCCAGTTTTTTTTAAATACCTTGTTTTGCGTACTTCGCGCATTAGTTTCAATATTTCATTATTCAAGCTGGACAAGATGGCTTCAGGCAAGACAGTTTTCCATGACCATTTTAGTTCAAAAAATTTGCGTGCTCCGCGCGAATATTTTCTGCAGGTTTTAACATTATATTGGCCCTCAGACCCACCAAATATTCTAAATATGTTGTGGTAATTAAAAACATCATACTGAACCAAAGTTTTAATACAAAAACCACACCAAAAATTATAAATATTATGTGGGGGACGTTATTATCATATTGGACCATTAGTGTTGAAATGCAATTTTTTGGCGCGATTCGCGCGCGTATTAATTTTAATATTTCATTATTTCAGCTTAACAAAGTGGCTTCAGAGGCAGTTTTCCATGACCATTTTTATAGTTAAAACTCAACAATTTGCGCGCTCCGCGCGCATATTTTCTACAGGTTTTAACATTATAATGGCCCACTCAAACCATACCAAATATTATAAATATTATGTGGGGGACGTTAAAACATCATACTGGACCATTTAAGTGGTAGAAATGCCAATTTTTTGCGCGCTTCGCGCGCGTATTCGGTTTCAATATTTCATTATTTAAGCTTAACACATGGATTGAGGACAGTTTTTCATGACCATTTTCTTTAATTCCCAAAATTGTGCACGCTCCACGCGCATGTTTTCTAGAGGTTTTAATATTAGATTAGCCCTCAAACCACACCAAATACTCTAAATATTAAGTGGTGGACGTTAAAACGTCATACTGTACCTTTTTAGTGTTAAAAATCACATTTTTTGCGCGCTTCGCGCGTATATTAGGTCAACGTTTCAATATTTAAGTCAATTGCAAGATGGCTTCAGGTGTTTTTGCCCCCCCCCCCCCACCAAACAGTCCTGGATACGCCATTGGCTGTACAATACAAATATTGAAAAGCACACACTACGTACTTTTTTATCATTTATCTTGCAACTCAAAACACTTCACGCGTGTTCGCGCTCATTATCGATTAACGCACGCGTTTACATGCGTACGCTTCCCGAAATTTAGGCGCACTTCGAATGCACATGGGCTTCTTTTTTACACTCGACATCACGAAAAAGGGTTTTTTTTAACACACATACCAAGAAAAGAACGGTTCGTAATCAAACTTTGCACGAAGTTGGGGATTTATATGCTTCATACAATATATTATAAAGAACAGGATTTAAAATACGTGTATTCACGTTTGTTGAATTTAAAATACAATTTTGTTGCCTTATTTGGTCAATAAATAAAGAAATATTTCAGATATCCAAAAACAAAAGAAACGTGTCCTGGGTATTTTTCTTAAGATTACAAAAATCGTAAAAGGAGACATTTTCAGATGATTTTTGTTTGTTTCCTGTTAGCATTGAAGACTGGTCAACATTCTCGCTTTTATGATTTTCTCCAAAATGGTCCTTTTTAGAGCAATTCATGTTCATGGTTAGATTTATAGGTGTGGGTAATACGGGACCTTTAAGACATTTGCATAATTAAAATACAAAATAACTGACTCAAATTTAAGCAAAGTTTGTATTTGTAATCTACATTTTATAAACCTTTATTGTAATAAAAAAACAGAGTCATTCTATGTTTGGTTGGCTGTGATTATCAAATACTGACGTCATCATAAATGTCCCATCTTACCTACACGTGAAGGTAATACGGGACATTGTTTGAGGACATTGTTTTGGTATGAAAAGTTATTTGAACATTTTTTATTTAAAGAGTAACTGTTAAAAAACCATAAATAATGGGTCCACTATCCATTTAAGAGATATAATGCATGAAGTACATTGGTACAAAATAGGTACATTGCTGCAAAAAGAAGAAGAAAAAAGTACTGTAGGTGTGGGTAATAGCGGGACCTTTAAGACATTTGCATACCGTCATGCTGGCTGTCCCATATTACCTTCACCAATTGTGAACCCACGGCTCCCATTCAATGCATTATAACACCAATGTACACTGTACTAGCGAAGCACACACACAATACATGTTGGACCAACACCTGAAACATGCTTTATAATGCAAAAAATTCAGGTCACGCCCCCTTTCCTTTTCTTTACCATCATATTCTATGAAAACACTATTTTTATATTAGACCAAAAATATGGGTGCATTTTTCCTTAAATTGACAGGTTGTGGTGATTTTCTGGCTGGTATTCTTCCGGTAGCTTTGATAATAGTCATGCAATTCACTAAGGGTTTGATCTATCTATAGAGGGCTCTATTTAAAGTGCTAGTAATGCCAGACGGCTGTAGATGAGATTTCAGTGATGCGGTCCCGTATTACCTCCCGTATTACCCACACCTACCCTATTGAACCCTTTCCTTCAAGAAAATGTATACTTTTATATGGAATATATGAATAATGGCGAAGTGACGGTAGTTTTACGGGGCTATTTCTGACACTTGACAGCCCCCTTCATTAATTTTTATAGCTTATTATAGTCATTATAGTGTTTCCTCCATGATCACCGACCTAGGCTGAATATCATTAGAAATACTCTTTTCTCCCGCGAACCTCGGCTGAATGGAACCTCCTACCATCAAGTATCCGAGACTCTCCTTCAGTTGATTCCTTCAAAGCCAGATCAGCAAGGTGGATATGTCATCCTTCCTGAGGGTGGCACATCATTAATTCTTTTTATATTATTTTCTTTATTTTCAATTTCGATATAATTTTACTATTCTCAGTTTGCTATTAGTCGCTGCGACACATATATCCCATTTGTGGAGATTGTCGCAGTAAACGACAGATACAGATACAGATACAGATACACTAATATTTGAAATTTTGTGCTGTAATTATTGATGACTCAAATGTATATCAAAGTATACATTTTTGGAAAGGAAATGGATCAATTTTGACCGAAAATGTTGTTTTTTTGACCCAATTATTTTGAACAAAACTGACTAAAACAATTTTGAGTAAACAATGCCTAAATCGCTTGATGATGATGTTAAGACACTAAGTTAGGGACGATTTAAAAAAACCCACCTAATCTAATATTTTTTGAAAGTGCCAACAAAAAAAGTCAATTTTTTCCACTTTTTTGGCACTTCGTGGTCAAAATTTCCAAAAATATTAGATTAGGTTAAAAAAAAAAAATTGCCCCTAAGTAGTGTCTTTACATCATCATCAAGCGATTTCGGCATTTTTTACCTCAAATTTATTTTTGTTAGCTTTGTTCAAAGAAATTGGGTCAAAAAAGTGAATGTTGTGATTTTCTCAAAAAATCTACATTTTTGGTCACCTCTCTTTTTGAAGAATTTTTTTGCACATCTCTCACTAAACGACCCCTTTTCAGAAAATATGTCAACATTGTCAGTAGTGAATGTATACCCTCTTTTGGGGTTAGGAATCAATTGGCATTATACCATTAGCTTTCCTGTAAGAAAAGACTGATACCAGGGGGCATGATCCAATAGGCGGTAGGGACACACACCCCTCGGGGGGAAAAATCGAATTGATAACAAAGGACCTGCGCAAAAATAAATCGGAGAGATGTTTCCAAAAACGAAGCTCCAAATTAGCTAAAATCCAGAAGCTTCCCGGGGGGGCCAGGCTAAGGTTGCGCTCGGCATTGGTCACAATAAAGTTGCACCCCCGGGTAAAGAAATCCTAGATGGATATGTAGACTGCACCCTCCCCCGCCCCGCCCCCCCCAATCTTCAATATTACCATCGACCGCTAATATTATACCAAAACACTTTCTGATTACCAACCATCGATATACCAAATTTCGCGAAAAGGCACCCAAAAAGGCAGGCACATAATACGTATGTACCACTATACTAGTATAGTGATCGAATAACCCCCCGGGCAATAAACAGATAAAGAAATACTATATATAACTAAACAATAGTGGGGAGTATTGTGTTACATCTAGGGCCTATGTGCTGGTCACCCCGCCCGTCAGTGGCGTAACTAGACTTTTTCATTTGGGGGGGGGCGGGGGGGGGGGGGGGGGCAAGAAGGGCAGTGACTTTAAATGGGGGGCTCCTAAGATTTTGTTGAGTCAAGAGATGCGCGCGCTAGAACATTTTCGACTTTACAGCTATTTTTTGGACAATTGAGCTACATTTTGGCTCTAAACAAGCTTGTAGAAAAGAATATTTCATTTTGGGGAGACATATGCGCGCGTAGTGCGCGAAATTTTTTCATATGTGTACTTTTGACCATCATAATTCCATGATTCCTTCGTCAAATGAACCGACAGTGCCAATCTCAACCGACACGATGTCATTATTGGGGGATTTGGTGTGTACTTTGTTTGTAAATTTCATTTACAGCCGTACTTGATTTCATTTGGGGGGGGGGCAAGGGTTCCAAGTGGGGGGGGGGGGGGGGGGGGGCTCCCCCCCCCCCCCCCCCCCCACCCCTGCCCCCCGCTGGTTACGCCACTGCCGCCCGTGGTTGAGCTGCTCATTTTTCATCCTGAGCACAAACTGTTATAAGTCAATTTTTGATGTTTTCAGTTTAGGCCATGTTTAGCCTTACCACCGCACTTACTCAGATGGGCACTGGGTGTAGGGGCTAGCGACCCTGCATCTATACTCTTATTGCTAAAAATCGTATTGCCAAGCCTCGAAAGAAAACGGACAGATCAAAACGGAAACGACACAAGCATGCCTAACGACTACGAGAAACGAATTGCGAATATTGGAGGTCAACATACGGGGACTTCGGTCAAACATCGGAGAGCTTGCCAATCTCTGCTCGAATAAAAAGCCATCCATTGTCATTGTTGTTGAGACCTTCCTTGATGATACTGTGCCTGACGGCGCTGAGTGCATTGCTATTCCTGGATACTCCATATGCTGTCGCAGGGATAGAGAGGCAACCACTGGCGGCGGCATTGCTGTCTACTGTTTAGAAGGGATTGCCATACATCACGACCCAGGGCAAGATCCAAAAGACTATGAACTGTGTACTCATCTGGTTCACAGTAGTTCTTCAATCTCAAAAGTTACTGATTGCTGCTGTTTATAGATCTCCCAGTGATAACAGTGATGTCATCGACTACCTGGACCTCAACACTCTTCAAAAAATGAACACACTTGGAGCTAATTCAGTCATGCTTGTCGGTGACTTCAACGTCCACCATACAGACTGGCTAGGAAGTCGTACTACTGACGCAGCTGGACGCCGCACACTACAATAGCTAACTCTATGGGATTACAACAGATCGTCAAAGAACCCACTCGATTGGATCAAATCTTGGACCTTGTCATGACTGACCTGGCAGCAACTTCAACCACTTCTGCTAGACTAGGTACTTCAGACCACAACCCTGTGTTAGTGTTCTTAGATGTGCCAGTATACAGGGACAAACCACAGAGGAGGAACGTCTGGAGATATGACAAGGCTGATTACTGGGGAATGGGAGTCACCTTGCTTCCACAAACTGGTCGAGTGTATTCCAGAAGAAAGATCCTGAAACTGCTTGCTCCAACGTCACTGATATCATCTGCGATGCTATGGACTTGTTTATACCTAGTAAAACAGTTACCAAGAGGACTGGAGACAAGGTTTGGTTTCAACGACAAATGCCGTAAGAGATCTAGGAAGAAGCGCCGCCTCTTTAAGAAAGCCAAAAAAGACCAAACTGAAGCCAGCAAGGCAAAGTTCGCTGAAGCTAGACATTCCTACAACCAAGCGGAGAAGCAAGCCAGGAGTAGCTACAACACTAAACTGAGACAAGACCTAGCAGATAAATCGCTGAGCAGCAAGAAATGGTGGAGAATCATCAACACCCTGTCCGGAAGAACAGCTCGTTCCGAGATCCAGGGATTGAACATCAAAATGTCACCCATATTACAGCAAGGGACAAGGCAGAAGCTTTTTGTCAGACATTTGCAGACAAATGTAGACTCCAAGGTGCTGAAGACCAGGCCCCAAATGTCCATCCTTCAACAACCAAATCCTTGACAAAATAGTTTTTAAGCCCAAGGATGTTCGAAAACTATTACAACATCTCAATCCAGATAAAGCTACTGATGGACCAGACCTGATTCCAGCCAAGGTACTCAAAGAATGCTGTGTTGAACTTGCCAGTCCACTCTGCAGGCTTTTTGATCTCTGCTTCACTCATGGTGTGTTTCCTAACCAATGGAAAACAGCATCTATCACTCCAATCCACAAGAGAGGTTCCAAGGCTGACCCAACAAACCGTCCCTATCTCACTGCTAAGCAATATCAGCAAGATCATGGAAGCTGTTGTGCAGAAACAACTTCAACGCTTTCTTCTCAGCAATGATCTGATTTCCAGCAGACAGTTTGGATTTAGAGAAGGCCACAGTACAGCTGATCTCCTCAACATTTTGTCACAGAAATGGAACAACTCCCTAGACCAAAGTGACGAGGTTTGTGTCATTGCCCTTGACATAAAAGGAGCTTTCGACAAAGTATGGCACAATGGACTCTGCTCACAACTGATGTTAAAGGGTGTTACCAGAAGACTGCTTTCATGGATACACAACCGATAGATACTTATCCGATATATCTATCAATGTCGTCATGTCGGGACAAGCATCCAACACTGCACCCATAAATGCTTCTGTTCCACAAGGATCTATCCTTGGTCCACTACTGTTTTCTGTCTTCATTGATGACCTTGTGGATGTCTGTGACAACGAGCTCTATCTGTACGCTGACGATTCAACACCTTTTTTTTGCACCCATTAAGTCTTCAACCAGCTCCAATGCAGTAGCTGCTAGCCTTAACAGTGATCTAATCAATATGAAAGCGTGGGCTGATAAATGGAAAGTGACCTTCGAGCCTACCAAGTGCAAGACCATGGTAATCTCTAGAAAGAGAACCCCATCCCAACTTGAACTCTACTTTGGTGACTGCAAGCTACCATCTGCAGACAAACTGGAAATCCTGGGTGTTACCATTGATAGCAAGCTGACTTAGTCCAAACACATCTCGGCTGTCTCAACCAGGGCTGGCCAGAAGCTCGGCGCTCTTCGCAAGGTTGCAAATAAATTGACGCCATTGGGCAGATCTACTGTGTACAAATCACAAGTCCGTAGAATAATGGAGTATGCTTCACTAGGCTGGTCTAGCGCTTCACCTACTATCCTAAGCCAGCTTGACAACATCCAAAAGAAGGCACTTTAAGATCATTGGAGCTCATGACGCTACTGGTCTACCGCATCTCAGCATCACAAGCCTACTTCACAGGCGACATGTAGCAGCAGCCACGGTCTTGTACAAAATGCACACCAACTACTGCCCACAAGATTAGCAGCATTGCTCCCCACACCATATGTTCATCGTCGTGCTACGCGTTCAAGTGTTGCAATGCCAGATCACGCCCTTTCACTGCCGCCTGCCAGAACTTGCTGCTTAGACAGAAGTTTCATCATACAGCTGTTCCACTGTGAACAGTCTTCCAGTAAATGTTGTTGCAACATCCAAGAGGAAGGACTACAATCTTTTAAAGGTCGTGTTAACAGACGTACGTTTTCTCTCCAACTCTTCAGAGTATGTTGGCTATGCTCTCTCGATGTATCAATGACCTCCAGATATTATTTTTCTTCTCTTATTTTTTGATGTTATTCTCTATGTTTGGGTGTTTATCTTATCCTGTCCCCCGCCACTTTCTTTGGCTTTTTTACTTGCCCAATTGTGTTTACTTGTATTTTTGATTATTTCTGAGTTGCAGTGAACCAATTGATTGGCCCATCAGAGCTCTCTGTTGAGAGTTACCGTTTGATTTGTAATCACTCAGTTCATTAACTTTGTTAATGTCTGTTGGGCTATTGTTCACAATTGCTCTTTATATACAAAAAAGAAAGAAAAAAGTCGAATGTGTTAGAATTCAGTGGCATGACCAGGATTGCTCTGGTGAATGGGGAGGGGGGGGGGGGGGGGGGGGGGGGACATTCAATCCCGATCCTTCACACCATTTTGACTGATTAGGTTTATCTGTTCCCTGAAAATATGTGCTCGTAGTGCGCGAATTGTTATATGAAGTTGACCATAATTAAATGCATATTATGTGATCTTTTCCAGAGAGCGCCCTCTATTCATGATTTTTTTTGGAAAGTAGATTTTCTTGCAGATTTACATTTCTGATCATAAATCGTAGGCCTACATACATTCCAAGTTACAGAGCGATACGATTCCTAATTACCCTCAAAATCATGGTTTTAGAGTGAATTTAGAGTAAAAATATAAACTGTCGTGTTATCCCGACAGTTTATTTTCACTCTAAAACCATGATTTTGAAGTAATTAAGAATCGTATCGCCCTGTAACTTGGAATGTATGTACGATTTATGATCAGAAATGTAAATCTGCGCTGCAAGAAAATCTACTTTCAATTTTTTTTTCGCTGTTGAGGGCGTTCCCTGGAAAGATCACATAATACAGACATAATATACATTTAATGTACATTTTGGATTTTACTAGTCCGTCGAGAAGTCCCACTCGCCCAGTGAGGTAGCGCCACTAGCGAGAACCGACACGCCCGCGCCGAAATTATTTGAACCAAGTATGCTTAAAAGGTATGCTTGGGCATTTTATCAATGCAGCGTTCAAACACTATACTCACGGTTTACAGATACGCGTGCGCAGCGCTGCGCCGCATTGGTGCCCGGGTCGCGAATTTATTAACCGTACACACTCACTGTATACATGTATTGCTGTACAATGTACATGTGCTATGCGCTTTACTCCGTCAAAGTATCAAATGTTGTTTACGGTAACGAACATCGCGCCCGAGTCACAGATAGGTCATGGGTGAAATGAATTGCTATCGTTGTGTTAATCAATCAATAAGCACAAAGTCAAAGCTGATTGGCTAACCATTTTCTGACACTTGCTTCGACTTTCCAAAGCAGGTATACACAATGTCGAAGGACCTCGCCCTGCGGGCTCATGCTGATCTTCCTCGGTGGCGGCGCTCTACTCATTCCTGTGCTACGTATTACTACGCGTAGCGCGCGAAAATTGGCTATCTTTACATTAATTTGGTTTAGATTCAGCCGAATGACCAGGCCCGTAACTAGGGGGGGGAGCAGAAATCTGAAAAAATTCCTTTTTTTGTTTGTTCCAATGTACCTTTTTTGTACCAATGTACCATTTTTTTTGTACCAATGTACCTTTTTTGTACCAATGTACCTTTTTTGTACCAATGTACCTTTTTTGTACCAATGTACCTTTTTTTTTGTACCAATGTACCTTTTTTGGTACTAATGTACCTTTGATGAAACAGTGCGCGACCTCGGTGTTATTCTCGACAGTAGTTTGTATGACTAATCATGTCAATAGTTTGTGCAAGAGTGCCTCTTACCATGCTTACGCCATTCATAGAATTGGAAAACTTCGGCGATAACTTGTTGCAGCAAATACTGAGAAGCTTGTACATGCCTTCATTTCGTCTCGTCTCGACAACTGTAACAGTATTCTAATATGGCTTCCGGACAAAGAACTCAACAAACTTCAAAGTATCCAAAATTCAGCGGCCAGACTTGTGACTTTGTGAGCCTGACCAAAAAGCACAATCATATTACACCGGTATTGTGCCAGCTGCACTGGTTGCCAATCCGTCAGAGATAATCTTCAAGGCTATTGTTTAGTGACTTTCAAAGCTTTAAATGGCCAATCCCCTGCGTACATTGCTGATCTGCTCTCAGAGTACAAAGGCCCCAAAGAACACTGAGATCTGCCCAGGGATACTATTAATTTTGGGATAGGAAAGTCCTATACTAACGTACGTAGCGAAAACGGACCTTTTGCATATTTGAATAAATTATGGTAATCGTCTGGAATGCGTCGGTGACCGGCGTATGACGCGTTTTACGTCATTATTTAGTCAGCATAGAATTGGGGGCGCTGTGCACGCGGTAGATTTACACACAGCTTGCTGTCAAATTGATACTGACACTGGAGTTGGTTATCCAACTCCAGCGGTTTTTGGATGAAATAATTTAGTTCCAACGTGTGATGAATTTTATGGGGTCATATAATCAAAATCCCGGGCAAAATCCATTGTTACATTGAAAGTAATGGAAATTCAAAATTAACGACCGTCGCGTCTACCATCGTCTGCTACAATCACGCCTTATCAGTATAGCGCCATAAATTCTATGCTGACTAACTTCAATTTAAAAGTGGACCCGATCGGCAAGCTCAGTGGCACACCCCTGATCTGCCTCTCAACACCTACTTCAGGAATCAGTTTCTAGTAGGACAAAGACTTATGACAGATCTGTTTTCGCGTGTTGCACCGAGACTATGGAACAATCTGCCACTTGCGCTCCGTGCTCCTCAGACAATCGGCTGTTTCAAATTCAATCTAAAGACACATTTGTTTAAAATGGCGTTAAAATCAACTGTCTCCATGTGCAATTGCTTTGTCTTATACACTCCGTCTTGTATATTTCCTATTGCGGATTTCAATTTTCTGTTTTTAATCTTAACATATATTGTTGCTGTATTTTATGACTAAAGATGTTGACTCGCTTTTTAGATTTAAGACTTTTATGACTTTTTTATAATGATTTTTAAAATATGTGGTAGCGTGTAGCATTGTGTATAGTCTTATGGTTGTACAGCGCTTTAATGCCGTTGCTTTATGCGCTATATGAGTCTTTTTATTATTATTTATTATTATGAAATACTACATATCCCATAATGGTAAGAAATACTTCCATTTTTTGTTCAAACTCGCAATGTTCCCGTTTTTTACGGCGATATATTTTTCAAGGGAGAAGAACAGATTTGCCTCTTTCATGTCTTTCCGGAACAAAGCGAAAAGTGGTAGCCCCTCAGTCTTGACATCTAAATAACATAAGATTAATAATATTCGTGATCTCTGGTGTTGCAGTCAAAAAGAGACCATTCCAGTTAGGGAGCACTGTCCGCACACTAAAACTCGACCGCACGGCAACCGCCGGTTCCGCCCGGTTACCGCATATCATTGTTTAGAACAATAGAAACCGGCTGCAACCGCATGGAACCCCACGGAACCGGCGGTTGCCGGGCGGTCGAGTTTTGATGTGCTCCCTTAAAGGTGAACGATATAGCAGAAGGACAAATCGTCAACATATGAGATGGAAACAGAATAGATTAGGGAACAGTTCTATTTACACTCAATGAAATTAGATTTTTTTTATCGAGACGGATGTGAACAAATATCGAGATCCGTATCGAGCAGCAAGGGATTGGCATAATAACCGATATCCCGTGTCTAAATAAAACGAAGTGGTGCGGTACGTAAATAGAGCTTCGTGTTATTTATTTGAATCATTGTCCCGTCGTATCGAGTACTTGATATGGTCTCGATACCAGTCTCGATATAAAAGTCATTATTATTAGCTTTTCATCAAGGCGTTGTAGTGATGTGTGTGACCACTTTTAAAACAGTGTGAGCGCCCTCTTTGAAAATAGTGCTCGCTCCGCACGGCATCCCGCCTTTGGCGGTCGGCATACGTCTAGATTCGCTCGGCGCTCGACAGGTAATTTTGCGAGGTGTCTTTGACAAAGACTACATTATTATAAACATTATAATCCCTGGTGTATTTGCTTAAAATTTAGTGGGTATTAGTGATTTAATAGTAAACTGGGTATCAAACTATAGGGAACAGAATGTCTAAAATGGCCTTTTCAGATTTATAATAGGACGATTAGGTTTCATAGATTGTATCATCCTTACGGTCCTCTAAATAAAAAGCCTATGAGGTTAATGAGATAGTGTTAACATTTCTAGAACTCAATAATTCACGCGTAAAATTAATTTTGGCGCGAAAATAATATTTTAATCCATTAATTTTCAATAGTTTCAATAGTATAGGACAGGATTTATCACAGAATATATAACACGGCATATATTTTAGTTAATACTATGATTAAAAATACATCATTCTTTCTTTATACATATTTAATTTACATATGATCTTACTAGTGTTTGGTAAATTAGCATTGACATTCATTGATTATTTTACAAAGGACATTTTGCAGGTGACGAGGGATAATATATCAATGGGATAGTACGTGGCCTGGGTTATACAATTGATATCTTAGAGATTGAATAATGGGTAACATTTCGAGGGCAAAGAAACACAAGGCCTCATCTCCATTTTTTCAAAAATGAAATTTTGGTATCAAAAGTTTCAGAAAGAAAGTTCTCTTTCAGTAGCACACAGCCTTATCTCCATAACACAACCCCTTTCAAAGTTATAGCCAGTATCACAAGGCCTCATCTCCATCTCCCAATGTGTTTACAAATCTTCAATAGTCTTTTTCTCAAAATCGTCAAAATGGAGATAAGGCCTTGTAGTTCTGAGCCCTCGATTTGTACCGGTAACGAATGGGAACTATCCGTTTTTCTAAATACAAAATTAGCCCAACCTCGTGACATACGTAAACGGACATAGGGAACTTGATATCTGAAGTTACGGAGATTAAAACGACACCAAAACAAAAGCAATCCATTCCCGGCGTCCATTGCATCGATTTAACAAAATGTGATCGCTATTCACAGCCATCTCCTATATTTATTGTAACCAAGCATGCCTCTTACCTGGTAAATTAAGTAGATTTCCGCATCTTTTACTGATTAGGTAATACTGCGTTGCTTGTAGCATAGATGCCAAACCTTTAAATCTCTTACTATTAAGATTCTCTTCTTGTGGATCAGAGATTTCCAAGAAAAACTCAAAACGTATAGCAAAAATCTCTGAAATTGCTAATATACAAGGGTGTACAAATATCTACAATAACATTTTGAGCTACGATAGATGATTAATTGATTATTATTTTATTAAAACACAACATCAGTACGTAACTTGCTTTGTTTTGTTTTCTGTAGAGAAAGAAACGGTGAAATAGCTAACATTTTGCCAACGAATTTAAAACAACAAAAAGGGAAAAGTGTACTTTAGGGCCCAGATACTGGTATACCAGTATCGTTCAATACTGGAACATAAAAGTGGCCAGTATCACTCGATACTTGTACGATTTTAATATTACAGTATCGGTCGATACTGGAACACCAAATCGTGTTCCAGTATCGAGCGATACTGGTACACATTATACCAGTGTGATTTGTCCCAGTATCGAACGATATACATAATTGTGTTCCAGTATCGCCCGATACCGGAACATTTAATAGGCCTATGTCCCAGTATCGTCCGATACTAGAACACTGACTTTGTACCAGTATCGAACGATACTGGATGTTTCAGTATCGTTCGATAGCCTACTAGTACAGCCCAGAATATGGGACCTAAAGTACACTTTTCCCCAAAATAGTTCAACAAATTTATATATTTGAGTAACAATTAATTAGACGCGTCACTATGTTAATACGTCACTGTGTACTTTTTTCTATGGTTGTTTTCTATTCATGGCTGTGTTAAATGATTTGTCTCAAGCCTCATCCAACAACATAAATATATATACCGTAGAGGGGGTAAACATTTGTGATACCTCAATATGCACTTCCATCGGGAAAAATACATGAACACAATTGCAATATTATAATCTTGAAATATAACAAAGAGAAATGTATTTGCGTCATCTTATATTGGAAAATGAAATATCCCATCTGATATGAATATTGGGTTTCATGAGAAAAAGAGACGAGCCCGTAGTTGATGTCGATTAATTACTCTGATCATCTTTTCTGCATTACATAGCCTAATCATTATTTATTTGATCTTGAGAATGACGTCATTCTTAATAGCGTCATCCTCTTTAATGATTCTTTTAACTATTTGAATTTGTTCAAGAAACTGAAATATTTCCTATGCTGACTGCTACAACTCCAACGTGTTCAGATCGTCCAAGTTTCCACATTCCTGAGTTGCTTTAATCTGTATAAAAATAAGTAAAAAAGAGGGTTATTACTTTACGACGTGGGCTGGTCGATAGGAACCTTAAAGCAACAAGGTGAAAATGCTTGTGATTGTTACATTTTTGTATCTGTATTTTTATTTTTGTACTGGTTTTATGTGTTGTGTTATTGATAGTCATTCGCTTCTGAAAAATGAAATAGATCGAATTGACCATTTAATCATATTGTTACCGTCCGTTCAGTTTCTGCAATTTTCAAGTAATAATATGCCTCATCCGCCCCCCCCCCCTTGTGCCCACAAATAAAGCCATGAAATCAGAAAAACCTAAATTTGTTGAATGTATCCCCTGATCACCGGCTTAACCCATGTGTTCCCCACCGAAACGACCCTTTACAATTTTGTGAATAATAACGTAAGGGCCTAATTGTAATCAATTCCAACATATTTTTCATTGTAAACTGTACCCTTAAAACTATGCTTCCGTCCTACCTACCTATATAATAGCTGTACTAAGCAATAGCAATAAGAATAAAGCACTTTTAATGTAACACTTGATCATCTGCTGATCTCCTCCTTCTTCCTGGTCCACCAGATCCAAATAACGAAGCTCTTCCACTGTGTAACATAGCTTGCAATGCGCTCTGTCCCGCTGCTAATTGTGCACAGCCAGTGAATCCTGCGCAGCCACCATGCCCATCACGTTTAAATCTGCGAGATAATTGCAATTTAGAAAACGTGAATGTTATGGTAATATCCCATTCATCATATCTTCTGGAAAGTCTGCAATGACATCTAGATGAATAAATCATATTCTTTCTTGATGTCGAATCCTATTCGTTTCTTAAAATAACATCAAGATATTCGGAGATCAAACTTGCCTTTTGTTCCGTTTCCTTGCACAAACATAAAAACAATTATATAATATGCTAATTTCAAGTAATATAAACATAAGCGACATAAGCGATATACAAAATAACAATTGACATGTTTCCTAACAACGTTTCTTATCGCCTGCTGCATGCACCAAGTATGCCATCTTGTTCACTTCGCTACTCTTCACAGAGTTTTGTTTAACCACGCACCATAAAGCATGCAGGTGACGCGTGACGGAGAACTTCCAGTATCTTCTCCTTCTGTTTGGAACAGGCTCAATCCATTATCAGACATGCCGACTAACTTGGACCATGGAATAATTCCATGCTTGGACTATTTGAAACCTTCTGAAAACACTTAGAAATAGTAATAAATGGTCCTTTTTCGTAACTTCGGGTATTTATTGAAAGTCTCTACCGATAGGTAGGCCTTAAATCGAGTGTGAGTGACGCCTTTTGGGGAAGAGTTTAAATGTGTTCCTGTTAATGTCATTTAGGGGCTTCAAAAAGGCTTTGTGCTTTATAATATTTAGGGTGATTTCAGTGGTGCTTCTTGGCCCGCTTCTTGGACGAGTTTGGATAGCCGTTTGGGTTAAATCAATTGCCAAATGAGAGTAACCCATATATGTCATGAGGCATGTTATTTCACAATATAATTGGATAAATAAAATCCAAGATGACTTACTGTTCAGGGTATTTGTTCACCATCTCACTGATAATTGTATTGACCAAATCCACCTCCTCAGCAAGTAATCTTAAATCGTCTCCTGTTAGTGGAAGCGTCTGACGATCTCCAACTGAACGTTTCCTTTTACCAGGACCAGTTGCCCCGGTAAATAATGATTTTCTATTGCTGTGCATTAAGTTGCGTAGTGCACTCTGTCCCATCGCTAATTGCGCACATCCTGCAAAATCTGCACATCCGCCACTTCGTTTAAATCTGCGAGGAAAGCAATGATATATACACACCATGAATCCTTGATTACAGACTAGACTCATACAGGAACTATAGTAGGGCTAATAATGAGTAAATTGTTTTAAAACTAAAATCATGGGATGTATTTGTAACGATTTATGTCCATAATGGGACATATTTTTTGCCGGGATTTTTTGACACGTCTTGTATGACAGGGTATAATAATCTATGTAACGGTGTTTACTGATAGTGAGACTTTCAACTTGTATAATAAATCATGTGGTATTATCTACTTTTATATGTTGACGTCACTTTTTATACGGAGATAAAAATCTGTTGTGCTTATAACAGCGTGGAGGATTAAGGCTTATTATAGTTCGGGGCGTTAGCATAGAATTTGCCATAAATCTTATACATGTAAGTATATTCCAAACTATTGTGTGATGACAATTGTACAGATGCCCTTTCGAATCATTGTTCTGCAGCGACAGAGATTACGGGGTCGTTACGACCGATGTATTATTCAGCACAGTGTTAACTTCCATTCACTCCCTTTGGGCGATTACACAGCAAGTAATCGTAGGTGGCGGACTGGTGGCGGGCAGGTTTGTATGCTGGTTCCCTGCATCAATGGGCTCCACACAACTTATCCATAGATGCAGGTACGCTCAAATTTCCACTCAAATCTGATTTGCTGGCATAAAAGTCATGCATATTCATGATTGACACAAAATAGATCCACAAATAAATTTGATCAAGCCAGCGTCACGCTTAGAATGATAACAAATTTGCTGATGGACCTACGGCACATAATCTCCTGGCCACAGTTCGGCATACGTGGGCGCACTTCGATCAGGCTGCGCACGCATGCTTGAACTCACAAAATACTGCCAACCAACAACACCAAAGCACCTGATTGGTCAAATTTAAACTGAAGCCTTTTTAACGATCGTCACGCTGCGCCGTATCCACCAACGCGGCAGTGCTTCCACTGCGCCATAACCACCGACGCAGTGGGGCGTGATGGTGCGTAGAAAAGCTCATGAGCTTTTCAGTTCTCACGTTTGAGCACCAACCAATCAGAGCCTTGAGGTCGAGATCAGAGGCTGCTCACGACGCTTAAAAATTGAAGCCAAAGAACAAAAAGTCGAACCATGACAACAACAAATACGCACTTCCCGAAAAATGGCACTCTAGGCGCGTGCTTGAGTGCGTCACTTTTTCTTGTAGCGTCCCTGCGTGTTGATCTCAAACAAACGCAAGCGTTTCACGAATAACGCCAACGTTGTTCTGAAGCACGCACCAGTTTGCGCTCCCGTTAATTGCGCCACGGACGCGGGTGTGCCTGCGTGCTAATCATACGCACTCAACGCATAAGCTGCGCCAGAAGAATTGACCGTCGTCATGGGTGATTGACTGTCGTCATGGGTGATTGACTGTCGTCATGGGAGATTGACTGTCGTCAGGGAACACGCGGCTTCAGTGCGCTGTGTGTGTTGGAATGCGGAATGAGCAGTCTCTAAGTAATTAGTCTATGGTCGAGATGACGTAGTGCGCACAACAGAGATCCAGGGGACCGTTTTGGGGTGAGGTTGAGCAGGCGTACTTTACGCGAGCTCAACCTCATGTGACGTGGGTCCATTCATGGGTCCATTGGCACAAACTACACGTGTATCTGCGCTAACCACAGCGCCGGACTTCATACGCACATGTACGCATGTCATATCGCGCTCCCCATCGCGCCGTAGCTATGGCAGCGCGACAATGCATTCAGCGTTCGATGCGGTATCTCAGCTACAGTGTGGTGATCGTTATTTACCTTATGCCATGACAGAGCGACAGTGCAATGTGTTGAACTTACGGTTACGGCCGGCAATGGATTTGCCCGTACCTCAGGGAGCTTATATAATGGGAGAGGTCATTCGAATCGCAAAATTGAAGCCTCCCCATATATGGGCATGTGGGCGTGAGTACGCGCGATGTACCTCTTGGGATGAAGTGTTCTCTTGACAACGCTATGATTGACAGCCTGAAAGTCCTTATAAGGGACATTGAGACGCGCGATGTACCTCTTGCATAATGAGGGCGCGCAATGTACCTCTTAGAAAGGCTTCAATCTCGGCAATGGGAGTTTGTGTACAGTGGCACCGCCCTGGTACCTGCACCTATGGATAAGTTGGCGCGCGGGGATCCAGGTGCAGGGAACCAGCATAGCAGGTTTGTTGCTTCTGTTTATTACCGATGTTCCAGCGTCGGAGGTCTTGGTTCTATATCTTTATTTTCAGTGGAGGAAGTAAACAATAGGACAAGATAATGGGGTCATGACGACCCCGAAAGGTCATGGTTGACACTTTGTCCATCGCCTTCAGACAGCTATAGTCATCAACCACCTTGCCATCCAAATATACCCCCTTCACTAGTTACTAACATAATTAGATAATTGTCTACCAAACTGCCGATTTGGAACGCTGTGTCTAAAATCTATGCCAACAGATGTCACGTAAGAATTGGTGTGATCGGCAATATTGATAATAGCAAATTGGAAAAGGGATATTACTTATGATCAACTATTCCAGACATTAAAGGTATATTATGTGATATTTCCAGGGAACGCCCTCAACATCGAAACAAAAATTGAAAGCAGATTTTCTTGCAGATTTACATTTCTGATCAAAAATCATGCATACATTCTAAGTTACAGGGCGATACGATTCTTAATTACTTCAAAATCATGGTTTTGGAGTTTATATTTTTCACTCTAAATTCACTCTAAAACCATGATTTTGAGGTAATTAGGAATCGTATCACTCTGTTACTTGGAATGTATGTATGATTTATGATCGGAAATGTAAATCTGCAAGAAAATCTTCTTTCAAAAAAAAATCATGAATAGAGGGCGATCTCTGGAAAAGATCACATAATATACCTTTAAGGAATAATATAATTAATAAACAAGTGCAATTTTTAGGAGATCAGTGGCTACATTCAAGGTGGAACAAACGATCTGGTATATGATGTACGTGAGTATGACTCTTTCTGATCGATTAAAGAGGCAGTTTTAAAAACTAACTTCTATGCATTCCGGGAACCAGTGTACGTCACACCTACGTCAGAGTCCTGTGATATTGATCATCAACAGCTTCTACAATTCTGATCGCTTGAAAATGAATATATTTGAGCCGTCCTGAACATATTGTTTCCTTTCTGTGTTAGTTTGTAGATACCTATACCTTTCACAACCTTTGAGAATCCGGATTGCACGTCCTTGCCAAAATTGATTGCCTTTCACCAGACTGCAATCTTTTACTTTTCATACACTTATCAAATACCGGTATTTTACATTTTTGGTCCGTTGATACTTGAGGGTTCAAAGAAGTTTACTCGCTATACGTCGTATCGACTACGACGGCACAGATCTTGTACATCACGTTAGGATCAAAACTTACAACATGTGTAAGGAAAATACAAATCTGCATATACCGCCATCTATAATTTTGTTGTTGAAAATACATCAGAAAGTGGCGTCACTCTTAGTGGTCGTTCCTAAGAACAAGGTAGCCGTTCAACTATCTTAAACTTACATTTTGTAAGAAGATGTGCAAGAACATATTCTTCTTAAAGTCATGGGTTAGTCATTTGCTTTTGCTTATCTTCAATTTCGATTAGCGATATTGCAACTTTCTTTATTTTAAAGGAAAAACAGTATAATGATAATGATGCTATACTTACTGTTCTGGGAATTGATTTTCTATGTGAGCTACAAGGGAGTTAAATATATCGACTTTGTTTGCAAGTTCACGGAGTTCGTCCCCAGATAATGGTAGTACGGATTCCTCGTCTCTGAATAAAAATTATAAAATGAAGATGAATGTCTTTGCAGTAAAATTGACAAATATTAAAGTTTCTCGGTGGTGCTAAACAAATTGCAAAGGTCACAAAATATAGAAAAACAGCATAATACTATTTAACCAAACACTCACGAACGATCCGTTAGCACGTAACTAATAGTTTATCAGGAGAAAACATTTGCGAAATCGTAAGCTGAGAATTTCCGTCGTTTTGTAAGCTTTAAAATGATATACAACTTGACTGGTTGTTTATAAGATAAGTTGTTTTATAGACGCAATTTTTGGTTACATTTTTATGTTTTATATTGTTTTCTGTAACCTTAAACGGGCCACATCTCAAAATGGCCAACAATGTTAGTTATAGAGCCTTGTAATTATCAGCTCACGAAATATAAACTCTAAAGATAGAGGCCCGTCGAGGTGACAGGCAATGATCCCCACCGCTACGCCACTTCGGTCGCGCTCCATTTTAAACAGCATATTTTAGGGATATCAGGTTAATATTTGAAAGGGAATATCATGTCTATTAATATAACGTTTCGCCATATTTAGTGAGATGAGTTTGTTTCAGGGTTGCTTATATTGCACTAAAATTGTCCCTTCATCAATGAACACTTTCGTATTAACTAAGTACTAATAATTGATTACCGAAGAGTGCTCCTAAAGCAATATTATGTGACCTTTTTCATTTTTTTATACGTATTTATCTTTCTCTTATAATGAAATTTGGTGACTATATTTTCCGTGAGAACTTTACTAAATCATAATGGAAATCTTCCACTAATGGAAATCTTCCACTTAAAGGAACTTCTTAACATACGGTATTTGTTTCGATTTTCATCATAAAGCATTCCATACTATTCTGTTCACTTGTTTACAGTAACAGTTGCAATCGTAGCTGGAATTCTATTCACGAACGAAAAAACAAAAACAATCAGAAGATAATTTGTCGGAGCAGACCCCGACAGTTCATTTCAACGTATTCAAGCCATGATTTTGAAGTAATTAGGAATTGTATCGCTTTGTAACTTACAGTATTTTTACGATATAGAAACAGAAATGCAAATCTGAAAGAAAATCGACTTTCACAGTAAATATCAAGGATAGAGGGCGTCACTTGTAAAAGATAGCATGCTATGACTTAAAGCGCATTTTTATTATATTATGCGAGTAATAATACGAATATTCTAATTAGGTGAAAACTTGAATCAAACATGGGATATTCCATTAAACGAGATGGACTCGAATAGATTGGACATTTTTAGGGGACATAATTTTTATGATTTAGGAACAGGCCGAAATAGAATCGTTAACAGTTACAGTTCCTATAATTGTTCACATAATAAGTAAGAGATAGCTCGACTGTCACCCTGTCACGCGGCGGTGTATTATTGAGTAGATTTGAGACAAAGGAAATGCCGGGAATCCTCACATTTTGTGATATAACTGTGATCGTTGCAAATAGATCATTACAAAACTACTCTATAAAGACAATTACATACTATAGGTGTGCCGTAAATTTCAATAGGTTCACGTGGTCAGGGATTAAATACAAGATATCAAAAATCAAAGAGGTTAACAATTGAATAATGCATATCATATAGGCCTATACATATGTTTATTTAAAGGAAATTTAAAAGTGTTTAATTTGTAAACTTGAAACATATAATTTGAACTATCACTTTGCTATTCGATCGCGGTGCACATCGTCACAATTGTAGAAACGAGTTAATTGCTGGCATCGTTAAAACGGTTAATTTGTTTGAGTCGAAATACCGTATATATACATGTAGGTATATGATAGATGCGAAAGTGAGAATCTATTTTTAAATTTCATAATGTCACTGTAATCAAGACAAAGAAAATGGGTTCTCATTCATGCTGGCTTCAGATTAAAGATAATAAACAAGCGAGCCACACAATCAACACCAAATGATGTTCAATGTCACCTCGGTTATAATTTGAGTAGCATTTGGTCATTACATCAGGAAAATCTGTTGAGGGTATTTATATATGCTTGATTGAAATTGTGCAAATCACCTGTTTTTCAAACCACTTTAAAAATGGTAAAATTAGGAAAAACACGTGTAATAACGTTACAACTATCATAGTTCCGTGGTGTGAGGTAGGGGTTGG
Source organism: Ophiura sarsii (assembly GCA_035610835.1). Classification (NCBI taxonomy): domain Eukaryota; kingdom Metazoa; phylum Echinodermata; class Ophiuroidea; order Amphilepidida; family Ophiuridae; genus Ophiura; species Ophiura sarsii. The sequence goes on along the minus strand of CM069442.1, from coordinate 89,938,011 downwards.
TCTTTACGTATCTTTACGTCATTGCCGTCCCTAATCCACGGATTTTTGTACCAAGAGCAAAATATTATATTTTCATTCTTAAAAGCCATCATAATCGCACAAAATCATATTTTTGACTCTTATCCTCAAATATCAATGTTTAAATCAATCAATGGTTTAGTGAATGTTAAGTAGCATCGTATATTGCGAGTTATAACTACGTTTCAAGCTTTCATGGTTTTTCATGACTTCAATCATGAAATTAAATCCATAGTGGGAGACACTCATATAAGCATATCTTATAGAGAAAACCGAAAACGCTTGGCAAACTATTGTTAAGACAGATAAATTAGATTCGTTTATACCGAGCATGCATACAAAAGGAGCCACACCAACAAGTAACAGAAACTAATAAAAAGGTGTGGTGTCCCCAATGGTTATTATACTTAAATGTGGTATTGAAAGAAATCAGCAAGAGCTTTCAATCCAACATACAATTACATTGACAGTGCTGGCAACATCACGTTTCTTAAAGGTATATTAACCATTTGAACACGTTGTACTACTTACACAAAGGATCGTTTCTCTAGACTAGAGACCAAAGTGACTGCGTAGTATAGGGTACTACATACCGCTAGTATTATGGCTAGGCTTATCTTCATGCTGAAGATGTCTGAAAAAACAAAAACAAACATAAAGTATTTTAGTATTCCTCGATGATTGCTACTGCCGATAAAGAGCCAATCTAAAAATATCAACGATCGCAGCCTCTTGATATTTGGTAATAACAAGACTGAATCTACAGGATAATGATATAATATTGAATGGCTTTGAGGGTGATACAAGAACATATTGCACGAGCTATAAAAACATTAGACGGCAATATTTGTAGAATATTATTTGTAGAATATTGGTCACATCCGGGTACTTTGGTTGAGCAATATTCAATACACAGTTTCATTGTACCGTTAAAAAGCCTGATGTAAATAATAATGAATTATATTGGTTACCGCTCGGTTAAAATGTGTAAATTTATTACAGATTCTGAGAGTAAAAATATGTTGCATGTTGTACTTATAACGTATGAACGAATAGAAGATGAATTGTAAACGGCATATTCTGTCACATTTCAATGGTGCAGGTTTATAGTAAATAGTGGTGTTCTACGTGGATCGAATTGAGTTTCTTCAATGCTTCTCATGTAGGTAAATAATGTAATACTCTCTTGTTTACTCTATGAAGTAGAAGGCAAATGCTACCTTTACTCAATTTCTAACCTCTAAAATGTGCTTTTCAAATATAATTTTGAAAGCAGACGGCTAGGCACCTGTGTCAATTTGAAGTATTTATTAACCCTCTTCCTTTAGTTTTGTGTTCCACAGTGGTAACAATAACTTTTATGCACGCACACATACGACCTCTACCTACATCAAGCTTGAAAGATTGCACTGGTTGTTGAGGACACACATTGCCCCATTGCCCGAAAGACCATAATGTGACTGATAATCACTAATAATTTAAAGTACATTATTTTTATCGTTAGATTTATCTTAAATAAAGATTTCTACAGAGCTCTACAGCACGGGCTGATGTAATAGCCATGACAACATCAAACCACAATATAGTATTACTTATATATATACTATTTTGTAAGTGGATTAGTAATTAATAGTTAATTCTTAACCAGTGAAACTATTATACAATTTTAATAAATGTAAATTGCTTATGGCCTGTTCAAGGTAAATGGAGCCTAATACAACAATAGGACTACTATATGGTAAAAAAGTGCCCATAGAAATATGTCAGTTAATTTTTCATACTATCGTTACAATACACCATTCTCCTGATTTAAACATGGCTCTATAGACTTGCTTGTATTGTAGCAAGAACTGTCCTTGAAAGTATCAATATTTAACATTACAATGAATATTTCAATCAATAAATTATGATATCCCGCAGCCAACAATTCCGTCCAAAAGTTTTATAAAATACAGGGTGTTTTTAACATTTACAGCGTAAATTACTTTTCAATGTTATGCGATAATGTGACCTTTATTTCCTATCCAATGAAACAAGGTGAAACATCCGTGCCTTGAATTGAATTCTGTTAATTTAAAATCTAGTGAATTATGCACGCGAAGGAAGTTGTGAAACTTGCACGGATGGTATGATTAGACGAATTCCAGTATTGTTTTCATATTTAATCATTGATTGTTAATTTTGACGTAAGCACAACGAAGCTTTTCGCATCACCAACGTTATCATCATTAACAGAGTCAGGTTGTAAGGGCACCTGAAAACATTCTCCGTAGAAATATTACTGTATTCTTATATAGTGGGTGTGGTTTGGGATGTCAAAAGGCAATTTGATACGCCCATATAGCCAATACGCCCATATATTATGAAACAATGGGGTATAGTTTGGGGCGGGGTTTAATTCATTCGAATAATAATACCTTCAGTGCGTATGATCATCGCGTTAGCGTGTCCTACACAAAGTCGCCGGCGTATGCGTTGCGCGTATAACGTAGCGTTGCCATGTGCGTGTGTGCTAAAGAACTCGATTAATTCGAAGCAGGAAGTTGGGAAACAACAGATTTTATAAAGGGGAAATTTGTGTTGTTTGATTAAGATAAATCTAACAAACTGCGTTATTTTATGATAAAAGATAAAAATAATCAATAACTAAATAAGAATGAGAATAAAATATAGTTCTTAGCTGTTTTGCTATACGATTATCTTATAATGTATAGGCTGTACCATATTTGTGTCGTCGTGTATGGCCGCCGAAATATAATTAGTTACCATAGAGATGGGTCCAAACAAGACTCGTGGTTGATGATACGTGTTTAGATTAACCATCCATTACTAGAAGCAGCGTTTACACATCAAAATATAAAAAGCAATGGATGATGTTGACCTCTTATATTATTGGTATCATTCGAAGTTAACCACCTTTACACTCAATGCATAGGAATGAGTGAAATACCTAGTTCAGGATGGTACATTAAAAATGCAAATGATATGCTTTCGATACGGTAACATTTTCAGATAGCAACACTGTTCATATCATGGCTGACAAATAGGTTGTTGATAGCTTAACATCTCTGGGAAAACAATTATTTAAGTACTCCATACCGTGTCAGAGGATCAAGATAAACGATATTAAAAGCTGATTGTGGTATAACTGTCCCATATACCCTTAAACGAATCCCTTTTTAAATCAATACTTATAATGCAATTCACCAACATCCACAATGACATTTGGAAACTCGAGTAAGTTTTTATATCATGTGAACATAATTTTGCGATGTGCCTCACATGGATGGACGTGATGTGCGTACTGCCTATCTCGACCACGCCATCAATCGTCGGCCCATACATAATGCAATGAGGCCTTCACAACAGCGTAGTGTGCGTATGACATGGAGGATATAGTCCAAGGTGTATACTGTGTGGCGTCGTACATATAACCGTTCCAATGATTGACAGAAAAAGGTCGTTCAACACTTGCGCAAGTGCTATTTGTATGTTTGTATGTGAATAAAAAGATATGACACATCTTTGTTAGTTCTCTCTTCATCTTTTTACATGCTTTAATCATATACCTAAAGCATGGGGTAGAAATAGGCCCATGCTGTTGATATTTACTTGAATTAAGCTTTAATTTGTGGCTTCCATAGACATGTTTCCCAATAGTTATATGAAAACAAAATTATAAACTTATTGCTTCAAACAATTCTATTGTATCTGGGTTCTCAGCGTGTTTGTTGTTCTTATTTGTTCTTATACGTTGGTCACATCATATTCTACGTCACCTTCCATATTGAGCATAAAGCTGCAATGTCAAACTAATTCGAGATACATAATTTACATACAGTTTAATCTACGGGCAAGAGTGTCCTCGTAGGATCCGCTGGGACTGGTAAATCTACATTGTTTTATGTACCGTTTGCGTATCGTTAAATACCGCCGCTGAGACACGCCATAATACTTGGTTAGATTTTAAAACATTTTACAACGACGTGTGTAAATATTGTGTTAACCCCTGCTGTTTTCAAGAATAAATCAATTCTAGATAGCCACGTTGTGGGAGTATGTATGCGCGCCTAGATAGAGATCACACATTGCATAAGAATGTCAAATAGGCGATGGCTTCCTTGTCATTACAATTACCCGTCACTACTTATGATGTTCTACTTAGCAAGGGATCTCAGATAAACAAAGCTGGGTGAATATATTGGCTTCTTTTCTGTAATACGTAATTCAGTTGGCCAAAATTATCCTGATAATCCATATCCAAACACTGGCAATCGTAGGAATCCAAAACCGTGAATGGTTCCGTTATCGTGACATCATCTGACTAAAAGCTGCATTTAATTATTGATTCAGTGGTAGTGGTGCATATTAGCGGCTGCATAGGAGTGCAGCCGGTGTATTATCCATTTAAAATTTGCATTGAAGCAGTTGCATCAGCAATTTGAAATATTATGCATACATCAGCTTTTATTCTCTTAATAGACTTTCACAGAGAATATCATTATTTTGATATTTTGTCTTTATGAAATTTCAAGAATACTATAAACCACCTTTATATACGATTGTGCGTAAACTTTAAAACATTTTATACAATACAAATTTGTTTCGTCAGTTGAATAAAGGTGCGTTCATACTCCCGTCGTTGCGCATCGGCCGACGTCGATGGACATCGGCGCGCGAGTTGAAGCAATGTCAACTTTTATCCATCGACGTCGGTCGATGCGCAACGACGGGAGTATGAACGCACCTTAATGCGATAAACATGATGAAGTACAACCTGTAGAATAGCGCGATGCGCACGCAAGCGCGGGTTGCATACACACGTGATTACGCTGAATACGCAGGCGTACAAAATACGATGAGTATAATATCAAAATGCCAAATACAAAGCCAAGTTATCTGAGGTTGCATAGCAGATGTCTGCAACCGCTAAGTAAATCATTTCTATTGTTAAGGGTGGATATGTGCGATTTATATTATTATAAAGTATTATATAATAATATAACCTTATAATTGAATTGAATTGATTTGATTAACATTTCACAGTCGTGACCCTAAGGCCAAATTGCATGAAATTTACATGATAAAAACATTGAAAAACAAGACAAGGAACTTATTAATTAATATAAAAGAGAATATTGCACATTATAGATAAAAACATCAACAATATGATATGGTATAAAACATTGAAAAACGCCGAAGAACAAGGCAAGGTAATTAAGTTATTAATTAATATAGAAGAGAATATTGCACATTATAGATACTATTTTTTAAATTGCATTATGTACATAGCAAATACCATTATAAAAATAGAAGTGGGTGCAGAAAAATCCTGGGCCTATTTATTTAAAAGCTGCACAAAATACGGCACAGGACTGTTTTTGAACCTATTAGTCCTGGCTGGCAGCTGAGATAAGTTGTTACAGCAACCAAAACACCCTATAGATGTGAAAATCATGCCAATAGAGAGTCGACCCCTATAATTAAATATTTGTAGCCAGCTAAACAAATGACTATTTATTAATGCTTCTGTTATCTTATCACTATTATGATTTATAAACATCTTATTTTATAAAGGCTGCGTTCTTTCAGTATTTAGATGTAGGTTATCCTGCATTCATTACTGCATGAATAATCGCGATAGCTGCGCAACAAGTGCATTCCAATAAAACTAATCGTTAGATGAGAACGCGCACGCCGAGCGCAGGTTACTAATAATTGCCCGAAAGTACTGCGCCAAAGTGTTCGATTGTTTTGCTCATTGACCGACCAATCAAATTAGAGCCTCACGCCCCTAAACTGAATATTCAATTCAATGACTTATGAGGAAACACGATTATAGCTTATTCTGATTGGAAGAATGATAAAAATGTGAATGAGGTGGTGACCCGACTTGGACTATTTCAATAACTAAGAAGGGATGGGCAAAATAAACAGAAAGCTAATTAATAACTAGCGCGATCATATCGGTACAAATCAACACTTTGGATTAATATGCATCTTTTTCAGTAGTAATGTATGAAAAAAATGACTGCTTAACAACTGTTTTCGTGAATTTGTTTTGAAATCTTCGGTTGTTGATCTGGTCATTCGGAATTGCCTCAGACCAGAACAAAAACCTCTGATTTTAAAACAAATTCACGAAAACAGTTGTTGTGCAGTCATTATTCTCTAAATGGTACGTTTTACGCTGGTGATTCAAAAAGGCCTTTGATACAGAATCCTTTAAATCTAATTGATCGAAATAACTGACAAAAGGACTAATTGGAAAGTCAATCTTGAAGCTCTTATATTCAAACACCCTGTACATCGTAACACTAGTTGCAGGTGGTTTAATCAGTTGCATGTTCAAATTGGCAGCGTAACTTGATAACACTCTTAGAGTCTGGAGGTGCTTCTACTCTAGTACAATAATATTTTACCAATCGAAGAGAAGGACAAATGGCGACATTCAGCGAAACATTCTAGACACAGGCTAAATAAGTATTGATATAAATTTAACAGCTCAGAACATGCAGTTTAAAAATACATTAGCAGCTCTTCCAGCCAACCCACACGCTATGGGTAACTTATATTTCTAAAAGGTTATGGATGTTCATGACATTCGTATTTTCATGCAAAACTTATTAAGAATGTAATAAAACGACTTTATCCAAAAATTGGCATGAACTGATAAACTTAATTGAAAAGTTCATTTGTATTATTCCTTTTAACGATCGTAACGCAATTTTACAAATAAATTGCTAATGGTTTTCTACATTCAGTGGACATTTCGCAATGTGACAAGGATAAAATATTTAATCTTAAACTTTTACTGAAATACGATATGCTTCGTACAAACCAATATTATTCAAGAAACTTCAACATTGTAACTGTAGGTTCACTAACAAATAACCGAGTCATATTGGAACCTTTGAAAGGCAGAATATGGGTTGGTTAATCTGTTAATAATTAATTGCATCATTCTATTAAATATTTTTACAGAGGTCAAATTCGGTTATAAGTACGCAAATTGCTTCAAAAATTACTTACTAGGGCTATAGTTAATGACAGTTTTATTAAAAGTACTCTGTGGTAATTTCTTCCAATGTGTTCAATCTCTATGCTAAATAGAGTCTATGCGAAATACCGTCTGTGATTTATCATTTTTATTGTAGCTCGGGTTGTCCCGTATAATATTACGGATGAGCATGTGGACTAAACCGCACATTTAAACATACTGATGAAGTTAAATTTGAACATGTTAATCCAAAATATAGGTTTTTTTATACATTAATGTAAAACTTGCCTTCAAAGTTTGCTTGTCGTCAAAATATTCCAAACACAACATATGTCACGAGGACAAAACGGTAAGTAATACCAGACGATGCTAAGTGTTAAAATGAATTGGTTATAAGCCAATAGCGGGAAAGTATTAAGGCGGGAAGGTGTCGGCCAATATGATAGTATTGGATTTCTCGTGTGATTGATTTGTAGTTTCGTGTGTTGCTTTACGAACCCGACATTGTTGTAATGCAATACCACTTCGTAAGACAAACTTGACTGACTGCAATGGAATAAACTACTAAACAGTTGATGACGTCACTATACTTGATGACGTCACCGTAATTGATTCACTACTTTGGAAAGAAAGTCAGCAACATATTCAAATCAAATCAAGCGTCTTTTGGCTATAAAAATATAAATGGTCTCGTAACCTCGTCTTTATGCATAAAGCTTCGTTTGGCTCTAACAAATTAAATGGTCTCGTAACCTCGTTTTTATGCATAAAGCTTCGTTTGGCTAAAACAAATTAAATGGTCTCGTAACCTCGTCTTCGTGGATTTGGTAGAATAAATTGTAGACTGTTAACCTGCAAAGACAAAATCCATTCAAGTATCTTACGGGAAGTGTCAACCCTTACCTTTTCAATCCTTGTTATTTGCTTCTGAGTTTTGGCCTAATTTGGCCTAGGATAGTATTTTTCTTAATTTTCCCGCCAAAACAACAATTTTAAATCACCTAAAAGAACGGGAAATGATCGCTTTCAATAAGTAACTTATGATGGTAATGATAGAATCCATATATAAAAATTCCATTAAAATGGAAAGTTGGCGGTCAAAAGGAAATTGCGATATAAGGCAAATAGAAAGAGCAAAAATAGCAACATTTGTAAATACGGCTTTAAATGTATCCATTCATATTGAGTTGGGTGGGGGTAGAATTTTTTGTTGGGATGATTGTTTAAGTCCTGCTGAGTGAGAGGTGTCCTACTGTGAAAGTGGTGTGTAGATGATGATTTATCTTTATCAGTGTTGCTTGAATCCAAACTTAAAACTTCTATTAGTATCATTTTAAAATGAGGAAAGTGTTGCGAGTCACAACCCAAATTATATGTATTGACAGAAAAGTAATTGTCTTGACTTTATTGTCTTGTTTTTATAATACATTAAATAAAGACGAGTGTAAAATAAAAGTATTATGTGTGATCAATTGTGATTCACATGTGAATTTAATCAACATGAGTGGTAGGTTTTAGCCAATGTATAAACACAACAGCTCAGCAAAAGCCATGCATGGATGAAACAGCAAAAACAGTCCAACTGTAAGAGGTGTCCTACTGTGAAAATGGTGTGCATTATACACTGGCACTCATAAGTATTACCGCAGTGAATATATCCTAGAAATTCCATCTTCTATGAACAAACCATTGATGATTTTCACTAGTAATGACATTCTATGTCTGCATTATATAGTTCTTCTTCATAAATTCATGTTTGTTGTACATGTATGTTATGTTCATCAGATTTTCGACAAAACCCTATAAATTGAGACAAGTCTAAAGCTACACAGTGAAATCCCATAGACATTTGACTCATTATATATTAATGAGCTCATTATCGCCGTGTAACGCCATGGGATATCCTTACTTGCGAAAATCATCTCCAACAAATCATTAGTTTTACATTATTTTATACAATCTCAGCACGTATAGTTATTATGCCAGGGACTTCCAATACTCATTAATACCTAGAACTCGGCTCATGTTTTGAAAAGGTTACTGGAATCTTCCAGAAAAGCTAATATTTCGAGACATAACTTTATTAAGGTTTTGGTTGTAGAAGGATAACTGTCGCGTACTGGGAACCAGCCAATTTTTCTTTTTAAAAACTTGCAGCAGCAATTACAATGTTACATACAGGGGTATTATGTCATATTGAAATGTGTGGATAGAACTTGGGCTATATAAACACTTTGAACTGATGCACATGATATTTATACCAAGCACACAATGCATTTTTACACACCATTGAGCATGTTGAGCTCGTCTGGTGAATATGTCTGGTTTAATTGCAATCTTCGTATTTTTGGATTCAGAAAAATGTTCAACGTAGTGACACCCCCTTAGTGAGCCGGCTTGTCAAGTCCGTTCAGAAAAATTTGAGACCAACCAAGCCTGACCTACGCTATTAGAAAATATTAATCACCGAATAAGTCTAGTTATCGCATGATCCAGCATACATTATTTTGAATTGACTTGTTCAACTCTTTTGTTAGACTTGAATCGATTACCCTTTTAGAGCATTATTTTATGAATGAGAGTTGACTGTTATAATGTGAAAGATAGAGATATCGCCCAATAAACACATCTGACAATAAGTACGCGTTCGTCTAGTACGGTGGTGTAGGCCTATACATGTAATCTGTTGGGCTATGTTGCTTCACATAAATATGGCACAACTGAGAGACCGAATGAATGCAAATCATTGTCGCGGTAATTTTAAAACCGGCTACATGTAGGCCTGTGTGCTGCCTCGCGTAAAATACAGACAATCTGCGTGGTTCTCTGTCGCATTTTCGAACACTGATTTTCAAACCAAAATATTTAAATTGTCTTTTAAATTTCAGGATTTTCTTGAAAATTCAAATTACCTCCTCATCAAATTACCATGTTTTAGGCATCCATAAGTACTGGGCATCCTTTATAGGATATTGCATTTGTGAATTTAACAATTAATTGTTAAAGCACTGACTTCTTACAAAGAAGGTATAGGTAAGAGAGGATTTTCCCATAACGTTACAATGGCGATAATGAGCTCATGAATATATAATGAGGCAAATGTCTATGGGATTTCACTGTGTAGCTTTAGACTGGTCTCAATTTATAGGGTTTAGTCGAAAATCTGATGAACGCAACATACAACAAACATGAATTTATGAAGAACAACTATGTATGCAGACATACACTGTTGTTACTAGTAAAAAAAATCAATAGTTTTTTCATAGAAGACGGAATTTCTAGGAATGTTCACTGCGGTAATACTTATGAGTGCCAGTGTATATTGGGGTGTCCTACTGTGCATAGAATTGTAAAACAGAGTTATGCCACATAAATCAGCACTAATTCTAGTACTGTCAGATTAGTTGATCGGGGTGTCCTACTGTGCATGGCTTTGTAAACAGACTTCTGCCATATTACCCAACTAGGTGGGGGGTGTGTGTGTTTAGTGAATGATTGTCTAAGTCTGGGCGTCTGGGTGAGTGAGAGGTGTCCTACTGTGCAAGTGGTGTGTATCTGATGTGTAGGGTAGAACTCTGCATCAAGGCTAAACAAATATAGCTTTGACTCCATCACAGACTGCAGGACTGTTAAAATAAACTGCATAGGTACATGTAATTTACAAAGACTGCAAAATAATTTAGACAATTTTCCATATACTAAAAACAAAATGGCAGCCTCCACGTATATGTAGAAAGACCTAAATGTCCAAGAATATGCAATCTGATGCTATAAGGTTGGCGGTTGCCCCGCCAACCAAAAAGTATTTTAATATAGAGAAATGTGAAATTTAGGTTTTGAAACAAGTGCCGGGTTTACACTGCCCTTAAATGAAATCTTCTGAGGGCATGAGGTAATGCTTTTGGTTGATTGTTTATATCTGTAGTATATATTCTGCGCATCACTTCGCGCCAATTCTTAATGTAGTATCGTATATCGTCATCGTCATCAGACTCTTTTAAAATTCGAGTGATGTGTTATACTGCTTTGTTTATTAAACTCGTGATTACTGCGTCCATAAAACCCAACAAGAGTAATATTTCTTCTATAAATCAATAGGTTCATGTGCAGGATCGAACTAATTGATGTACACAAATATCTACTTTATAGTCTAAAGAATGAAATTCCACTTATAAAAATGCACCCGTCATATCCGAAGTGAGAAAGACTTAGTTGAATTCTAGCACAATCGCTATACTATAGTTGTCATAAAGGTTATAGTAGTAAAGGTATAGTGAAATGCTGTCAGGCATATCACCGAGATACTGTGTAAGGCTTTTGGGCTCAATTAAAGCAGCTGTACATCCGATTATCAGCTTATTTATTCTAAAACAATATCACATTTAAATGTCTGATATAAGTATCGCGAAATACACAGGTGTTTCTTAAGAACGGTTTATGGTATATCTTTCAAGCTGACATAAATTCCCTGGAATAAAGTAACGCCAACTTGCACTGAATTCCTTAAATCGTAGATAACCAGAACGCGTCGACAAAATAGATTTGTACTTCTCATTGAACTGAAGGTTTTATTGCTCTGAAGTTTTGTGACCCGACACCACGCCAAAAGCAACATATTGCTTACGTTGGAACACGCAACAGGAATAACCCAATTGTAACCTATATTATAACGGGAAAATACTGGGTGGGTCACGTAAGCAAAACGAACGTGATCCTTAGAGCCATTTATTAGGAATATGACTTTACATCACGTCGTGCTGTTATTGTTTTCATAGAAAGAATACCAATTTAGGAAGGAAATTCGCCATGTCTGGTTGTACCCCTGGTCTAGTGGTATTTTATTTTACTAAATTATATTGAGCATGTGTAATCTATGCATTGCACTTTTTGAGCCTTCAGACACCATGTACTGTATGTCGCACCTATACCATTTTCATCACTGTCGCTTATATTAGGCATTTGTTATACGTTTGAGAAAATCTAAAGACCGGTAAAAAAAACCCTTAAATATTTTCAATCAATAATATACAAAGCTATAATTTGAAGTATATATTTTGTTTAGGATTTCTAGAAGATATTTATTATTTTTTCTCGCATTGGGACATCTGCACAAAGAAATGGTTTAAGAATTTTAACCCTCATTTCATTAATATATTAATAAGCCATTTATTATAAATATATATGTAACAATCGGGAAAAATGAGCCCCTAAGAAGACCAGGCCTACCAAAAGTGTGTATGTGTCTTAATACAGTTTTGGTGCTTAGCAAGTTCTGGCTGGCAACTTCACAAGTTTGAGAGATGACTCGTTGTCAGTTTCATCTCAATGCTTTTGGAGAGAAGACCATGATACTTCAGCTTTGATAAAATTCATCCAGAATTTCATATTACAAGAGAATAATTCCAGTTTACAACTGTTATTACTTTGAAGTGTTTTTCCATGCTCCACTGATTTTGCCACAGCCACTTGAGGATCTGGAGGTTGGATGTATCGATGGTAAGGATTCTGGACTGCTAATACTACGCTGCGGATCAGTTGACCAACTGCAACAAGATGACTCAGCGTGCAGCAGTGACATTTTCATCGACAACGAACTCTCAATCTGCAAAATGGACTCTGAGGACTGAAACCTGTCCACCATTTAAGTTCACCCATCATCGAGTGGATATAACATCGTTATCTACTGTTATACCGGGTGGTTCAAAAAAAAGTTGACCCAAGTTCAAAGCAATTTTTCAACCACATTTAGGTTTCAGAGAATTTGTTTTAACGTTGTCTTAATCAGCAGTATAATTTTTGAAATTATCCTGAAAAGATGGCACGTTTAGCTTGTTTGGTTATTCAGATATGGTTCATTACAGAAAACATGTACAAAACTGACTTGTCCACGGGAGCGTTATTTAGTTTTTGTCTTAAACAAAACAGCATGCTCTATAGTTTCAGAATTAAAAAGCCCGCCCTGACAAAGTAACCCAATCTCTATGCTTATGTGCCATTCACATTCAACAAAGAAACGTAGATACGTATAGGTACATGTACATGTAGGTAATGTCAAGCACCAGGCAGATGTCTCAGATGTCTCCTTTTTTTCTTTTTCTCCTATTTTTACAATATGTGACCAATCGTGTGTAAGTCCACTTCGTGCATTCCATCTCTACAAAAGGACGCTCCCGTGGCCAAGGCAGTTTTGTGCATGCTTTCTGTAATGAACCATATCTAAAGAACCAACCAAGGTAAATGTACCATCTTATCAGGATAATTTCTAAACTTACTGCTGATCAAGACTAAGTAAACAGAAATTATCTGAAACTTTAGATGTGGTTGAAAAATTACTTTGAACTTGGGTCAACTTTTTTTTGAACCACCCGGTATTGTATTGCTTTATTTTGAATGGGTTATTGACATCAATGTATAACTGTACTTGTTTATTCTTATTTGAGGTTTCCTTCGAATAAAACCTTACAGTTTTACACTTTGGTAAAGATTTGTCCCCTTGTTTGGTTAATGAAGTGTCATACGAATAATTCCTGAGTTAAGCAATGTGATAGATTCATCGTTGAACAGCTTTGAAGCTTCTGTTTAGTAAAATTTTTGCCTCTATTATATTTATTGTTTTCACTGTAATACGGCGACGTACCGGCTACATATAGCTAGCTGCTATATCATGTTGCAAAATGTCTATACATTTGAAGTTTTATGTTATCCTGATAGTATTCATGATCTATAAAATGTATTGATATTGCATGCTGCTATACAAGGTGAGTGTCATTTGTTGTTGTACTATGGTATTCTCTACATTTAATATCCTAGACAGTATTTAAAAATCCAGCCCAACGCAAAACTATGTCTGAGACTATTATGACCTTGAGTAGTGGTACTTTCTTAAAGTTCATATGATACCAATGACTCATAAAACATTGAAGTTTAACATTTGTGTGTTACGGAATATGATAACCTGTAAAAGGGAGAAACGAGTAATTACGAGTACAATAAGTAAAATTTATACATTCTTAGTAGTATCGAACCAATCAGAAAGCAGGAAACTAGAATACGCAGAGTGCATTGAAAGTGTATAATTGCACTCCGCGTGCGCGCCGTACGGATCGAGCACCACCCGCATTGTTTTGATCCGTTGTTCAAGTAGCCCGGGTTCGCCGAATTTTACTACGGGTATTAGCAAACTTATTAACATGTTTTTATTCGTTATTAAAGAGATTAAAAGTATGCACAGAATTGTGAATTTTGATTTGTATAGTATCGTGTATGAATAAGGTCAATACATACGTATGTTTTGTTTCTCGAAAAATTAGACAATTAAAGGCACATTAAGTGGTGTTGAAAATTTTAAATGTTTACAAATTTACTTCAGAATTCAAGATGAACATTAAAAATGGCCATTACTGTTGATTAAAACAATATCATCGCTATTTATTGAAAAACGCTCTCTATGCAAATATGGTTCGCGTTATGTATCACGCGTAATGCAGGGGGATACTGTCGGACGTAAAACGCTCGTCCCGCGGGACGAGCATTTTTTGAATCGACGTTTTCTTGTACATAGAGGGCTGATTTTTCTTAATCCTTATAGGTGTAAGTTCATACATGTAATACAATTATAAAAATATACTAATCCCAGTTTTTTAAAATCATAATTGAGGGCGCATCCTCCAACACATCTCTTAGTGCCCCTTTAAATGCACTTGCGCAAATGTTGATATGCTCACAAATGCACTCCACCTGCGGGGTCGTGCCATTATTCACGCATCAACATCAGCGCCCGTGCATTGATTTGACTTATCTCTCTCGAAATATTATTGACCTATAATAATTAATGTTTTTGTAATTTAAATTCATTAGGATGGGTAGCTTATTAATTTGATTAAAAATCAGAGTATACAGAGACTTTAGAGAGGTCAAATTTCTCAACCTTTGTGCAAGATTGTCCTTGAATATGGTAACACAGACGTGACTTTATCACCAAATCACGCCAACGAATCAGATCTCTGGCGAAATTTGAGAAACATAGTACCACTGTTATTTAATCTGGCTTCAATTGATCGATCCCACGTCAATGAGATTAAGGAATTGCGTAGTGCACATAAATAAATCTCATACACGTTTTGTAGGTGAGAATGATATAACGATCATATACATTCAATAATTTACATATGATTATATAGACATTTCACCACCACTCATAAGCCATCAACAACGTTGATAAAATAAAAGATGTACCAAAAATATGTTTAGCTACTGGTAAAATATAACTATTTACAGATAATTACAATGTGTGACAAATCTATAACGTGAAATCGTTGCCCTATTAGCAAAGTCAAGTTTCGACTTTCGACGGTGACTCAGTGATCTTGGTGAATTAGAATATCAAAACAAAGATGAAACATGTTACAGCACTATCAAAATCCCGATAGGGAATACGCAGATTTACAGCTTGCTTTAAAGAAAGGCGAATTCTTCCTCACATCTCAAGAAAGTGGTAATCACTCAATTAACAGGTGATATTATTGCTTTGCCTTTTGACTAAATTATTCTCATATAAGAATGCCTTAAGAATTAACCAACACAACATTCTGTTGTGATTACAGGATAACGAACGGTAAATATTAACAATGCACATTACAGCGCTGAAGTACACAAGAAAACACAACGAAATGTACTACATCCACCCTTTCTATGTCTAGAAAATAGTAAATAAGTCTCAAAATTCAAACCTTGTAGGAAAAACGCAAAGGCACTTAGCCTATCAAGTTTCCATAAATCATTAGAATTAGACATTTAACTTGAAACCGACTCCATTTGAGTTCGTAATTTTAGAAGGCAGATGAATTGACCGTGGTTGGTACCCAAGGCATTTTACATGATCAAAATTCCATTAAATCTCCCTTGTATGCCATTGTAATCCATATAAGGAAATCAGACATACTACAATGATATTTTATACTGGTAATATTATTAATAATAATACATCTGAGTATTTAGTTTAAGAGATTCGTATAACCAATTCGTACAGCTCCAGGTGTTCTCGCTTCTTTGAATGTTAAATATGGCGACATTCTAGTTGTTTGGAATATCTGGCAATGCCTAAGTTTGTATGGAAGACAGTACCAAAAGCATTACAATAAAAAGGAATATTTTCTCAAGCTTATCGGAAGTGCATTAGTATATTGTTATAAAAACAATGGTTTCATTAAATGAATCCATATCTATATATAGTAACACTGATTGTATATGACAGTTTAATTGTGCATGTATCTTTCGAGGAAGTCTTAGATGGGATTATAAGAGGTTTCAGGTATAATTGTAATTGGAAGTCACGTATAGGTTATCATAAAATACATGGCCAACTTTTATTAACATACTTTTTATAAACTTACAAAAGGAATAATTGGTATCATATGTGACCGTTATTTATTTTTAGTATATTTCAGATTGGTAATTATATTAGAACGTCAATTCATAACACTAAATTTTAATTGAATTGGATCATGCTTCATTTTAATCGAATCGTGACATTTTAAATCTTGGATTTATCCACCGGAGTAAGTAGCCTCGGTTTTCAGCTTAGGAATTCCCTCTATGTGTTCATAACTTCACTGGTGTATTTTTATACCTTAATTATCGTGACATTTGTTAATCTCGGCCGGCTCCATATAGCTTCGTGTTATTGGGAGCTGGGTTGGATGAAATGATATTTATTAACCGACGCACCGATTCACTGTATCAATTTACATCAGAATTACCACTTGAATATTACACTGAAGGTTTCACTGAAAGTACCATTTTTCAATTGTCAATATCGTGTTGGTTCTAAATTGTGACTGCAAATGCTCTGCCAGCTATCTTTAATCATGATTATGATACAAGATTATAAATAGAAATTTTCTTATTCATCCAAATTACACGTACGCATATGTGAATATCTAAATTAAATTGGTTATAACGTAGTGTACACTTTCCATATTCTGCAGTTCCTATGAAGAGGGCACGTAATAAAACAAACCGACCATATAGCGACGTATAAGTATGGTGCATATCATTGTTGTTGGTTTGACCATTGCATTATGGACGAAACTTTCTATGTCATTTACATGATGCACACAATAATTTCTTAATAAGGCGCCGTATATAGCAATTGCAAAATCAAACGATTAAAACACATTGATTGTTAATTACTGGCTTCAAAATACTCTCTTCGTGCCTTTTATTCTTATTTATCTTGACATTGCGCAGTCCTCTTCTGGTATAACCAATATGCTCTGTATGGGGAATTAGTAGTATTGTCAGAATTGTCAAAATCTCATTTTTCATATTACCGAAAAACGACAACTGGGAACCACAAATGTGAAATCCCTCGGAAAATGACAAGTATATGTTAAAGTGCTACCAGTGGCGTGCGCAAAGGGGAGGGGGGGGGGGGGGGGGGGGGCAGGGTGGCCTAGCCCCCACTATTGAAATATTAGGGAGGAAACTTACTGTCAGTCGGGGGAAATTACTGCCAGACGGAGGCTGGGCCGTCGCTAGAGTTTTATGTGTGGGGAGTGGGTGTCATCCAAATAGACAAGAAGTCCGCCAATTTGTACATGTAGTTGACAAATGTATGCACCAAGTTTGTAAAAAAGGGAAATGTTATAGAGAATAATGATGAAAACTCTCATTATTTTGCAATAGTTGTTGACTGTGCGAGTTTGTGACTGTGCGTATTTGACCGTGCGAATTTTTGGGGGCAACCTTTAACTATTTTTTGGGTACATCGGAGGAATTGAGAAGAATCTGAGTCAGGGGGAATTTCATTTATGGCCAGGTGCCCCCCCCCCTCACAATATCCTGCGCACGCCACTGAGTGCTATTGTTATAAAGGTGTGCGTAGGAGCCACTAAACTCTTTAAACTTACATTTATTCAACTCGCCATTGTGTAGATCAAACGCATTACAGAGTTTCCGTTTTATCTCGGCGCCATTGCTGAAGTAGTATGTACAATTTTGAACCAGCCTGCTTTAATTTGCGGTCTCTCATAAACCAAGCAACTACAGATTTTTCAAACTTATGATCTTTGTTTCTGACGTACTATCTTTTATTTTTGTCTATTTACGATTAAAAATGTTATCATAATGTCCAAGTGTATGTTATATCAATAACGCAGTTGGTGAAGCTTTTATTATATGGCGTTTGTTATGACAGAAAGTATATTTGGACAATTTATGATTGACATATTGAAATTTATTTTAAAATCGATTGTCTTGTTAGGTTGAGACAAAAAGAGAAAAGATGACAACGACGATGAAAAAGAATTTTACAGCTTTTTCAGGAATAAACCTTCTGCGTCACTTTTATTACACACATTGTATTTAAATATTTTATTATTTATTGGTCGTTATTTTTTACATAATTGCCGGAGAAGGCTATACAATTTACCTATTGCTGTTACATTTTTTACATAAAAAGCTTAACAGTAAAGCATAGCGGGTATTCTTATTCATCCATTTCTATATTTCAATACAAAGTAGCGTGTTCAATCAATTCAATGTACACGGAAGTTATATATAAGAACATCACTGAGTAGGTTGCACTTACAGTATCATGTTTTCTTCGTGTTGGCTCTAAACAGTAACTATAAATACTTTTCCAGCTATTGTTAAGCGTGATACGGGCGTTATATGCAAAGAACTTCTGTTGTTTATCCAAATTATATACTTACATATGAGTAAGTGTGAATATCTACTTTCATTGATTACAATGTAGGGTAAACTTCCCGTACCCTGCATCTCCTGTGATAAAGGTGCGTAATATAACACAGCGACGTATCAACGTGCGTTACATGTATTATATTTAATTTGACAATTGCAATAGGGCTGATAATTTTCGATATCATTTACATGTCACTGTTTTCATGACAGAAAATATCTGTGGGAACTACTTGTCATTTTCCAATTTATAATATTAAATGTTTGTTCTAAACTGTGATCGTACTCTCCCATCCATTTATAATCATGAATCGGTATTACAAATCGAAATCTCGTTGTTTATACAAATAACACAAAAGTAAGTGTGAATATCTAAAGTAAATTGCTTACAATGTAGTGTAAACTTTCCATATTATGCATATCCTATGAAGATGGTAAATTTGAAAGCGCAATCAATATGTGGTGCATATATTATCTTTTCTTTGTCCATTGCAATATGGAAGACATTTTCTTTATCATTTACATTTCATTACACAAACTAATTTAAGAATATGCAGAATGTATTTTATGTTTGTGTACGGTAAAAAATCTCAATAGTTCACAATAAACGACACTACGGCTTGCAATACAGCATAGTGATAAAGGTATTATTATTTAAGCATCAAGGTAATTTAGTTGAATAAAACATACCATGATAACCAACACACCGATTATAAGCACAATATTTTATCAATTGTTAATTAATATATTGTTGGCCCTACTGTAAATACACTCCCAGCTACAATCTTAATCATGATACGAGTTTATAAATAGAGATTTTGTTATTCATCCAATCTAAATTAAATTGGTTACGACGTAATGTAAACTGTCCAAACCCTGCATCTCCTATGATGAAGGTTCGTATTAATTCAACATGACTTTACCTTAGCTTATCAAAGTTGGTATAATTTCTATTTTGACAATCGCAATATGGCTGATAATTTTCATATCATTTACATGTCACTGCTCAAGCTATTTAAGGAAAATATCTTTGGGATGTACCTGTAAATTTTCAATTGTTAATATCTTGTTTACCATAAACCGTGACCGTACTCTCTCAGCTTTTTTGAAACACGATACGAGATTATAAATAGCAATGTTTGTTATTTATGCAAATGACAGGTAAGTAAGTGTGAATATCTAATTTAGATTGGTTACAGCGTAGTGTAAATTTTCCATATTCAGCAGCTCCTATGAAGATGATAAGTGTTAAAGCCCCAACCAAAAAATCCTCGTTTCCCATGGAAATGGAGTGATATGTGGCACATATCCATGGTCCCCCAGAACATGATGTATACAGAGTAATTTGTAGTGACAGTTCACCATATCATTATGTAATGCAGTGCTACCCAACAAGGACATGATAGGTATATTCTAAAGCAAGCACTATTTTTTCGCGGCATCAAATGTTCATAATGCAGAAGAACCCACATTTTTACATCATGAAATGTTTACAAATGTACACATTTCTAATAATGTCTATGACAATTTCACTAATCCCAGCCAGTCGCGAAATTTTTCATACACATAAATATTTCATGCAAACCTTGATCATGTTTAGGGACACAGTTGATGTAGTAGACCCTCTGAGCTTTTCAGTAGAATCTGAGACCACAATTGTAATGTCTTTACCATCTGGAGTTTTTGGTTGGGCCTTTAAAGCAACCCGATCTTAAAGCACAATCAAAATGTGCTGCATATATTTCCTTTCCTTTGACCATTGAAATATGGAAGACATTTTCTATATCATTTACATCATTTACAACACACAAACATATTTCAGAATGTATCTAATGCTACAGAAATAAACACTCTGCGTCGCATCACATTTTCCAAATCACTGGCCATTATTAGTGACATAGTTGCCGATAAAGGCTTTACAATCTATTTATTGTACTTGCTTTTTGTATAATATAGTAAAAATTCCAATAGATCACATTATGGGTTACAATAAAGCATAGTGATAAAGGTATTGCTATATATACGTCACGGTAATTCAGTTAAATAAAACGTAGCATGAGTTTTATTAAACAACTCACCGATTTGAACCACAGTAGGTTTCACTTACTAAAGTGTGTTGCATATATTACCGTTAATACGACAATCTTAACATGACCGATGCTTTCTATATAATTTCTATTTCACTGCACAAAATAATTTCCAATGCCTTTGTTTTCATCGCACATACGACAATTACACAATCAAATTATTACGACACAACTATTGATTGTATAGAATTGATTTGTTAAAATCGACCTTGGACGAAGGAAATATAACGCATATTTTCTACATTTAAAGGTATTTTTATTCATATGTTCATATTTTAAACCTCAATATTCAAAACCAATGATAATGCTACAAAGACCACATATTTGCCTCTCATTAAAAAAAACCTATTTTTGATTTCGAACATTGCGTCATAATGTTAAGATAATTTTAGGAGAACCCGGTATTTTAAAGCCAATCTACAGAATGGCAACAACACATATTATTGACTAGCTGATTCAGAGATGACAATCAATAAAACACGTGATAGACATGAAAAGGCACATGAATGTTGGAAACAAAATTTTAAAATGACTGTAACAACTGTGTAATTATGAGTAATAAAACATTAATCCAAGAAAACAGTCAAAAGAGTCATCTGAACTGATTCAGATAGCGAACCTTATTAGAATGCATTAACGAACGGCTTGATAATTCGACCATCTCGTGGATTGACTTCAAAATTTGGGGCTTTACTGAAAATAAGTGTAACATGGTAATGCAATGGTAGATTTTTGAAATTCTTCTTTTGTAATGCAATGGTCGATTTTTAAAATTCTTCTTTTGAATAAAAGCCAAATTATAGGTCTCTATAGCGCTACAATTGGTTTTGAATATACACGCCTAATTTCTTTGTGAACAAAATGTCCGTTCGTTCTGACTCACCCTGTAGGTTTTATTATTATCAATACTAGCGGGCATCCGCGCTTCGCGCGGACCCGCTAGAAGATTTCACGGGGAGGTAAGTAAACAAAGCGTAAGAAAATTTGATACAATATCAAGAACATGTCCTACATGTATACATAATCCAGACGGTCCCTAAATAATCCGAATATCGCAGGTGCTTTTGATAATCCAGGTATACATGTGCCTTAAAGTAGGTAGGCCTACCTTTGTCTTTCCAGATACCTATGTAGGCCTCCCATGTGACCTGAAATGCAGGTACCCGTTGTCCCATTATATCCAGGGACCCGATAGGCCTAAGCCCTACCCCTAATCCAGTTACCACAGGTGCCCTTAATGGCACCGGATATCACATAATCCAGGTACTGCAGTGTGCCATTATATCGAGATACCCAGGTGCCCCTACTTTATCATTCAAGTAAATTGAATTAATCGCGGGTGCCGAAGATAGCGGGCAGTAATAGTCCATCACAATAGGCAGAGCTAGGTGAGTAATATCAAAGCGTTATAAATGTTTATATAAATATCAAGAGTATGTCCTTATTCAGGTACCCAGGGCAGGTACCTAAAGTGCCCTTGATATAATGTAAGTGACATGGTATCCTTAAATGCGCCTAGGCCCAATGGGCTCTTAAATAATACAGATACCCATGTTCCTAATCCAAGTACTCCACGTGTTCTTAATACACCGGTTGCCCATAGGCCCGCCTAGGCCCTACCCCTCACAGATGGCCTTAATAACCCAGGTACCGCATTTGCCGGCATTATATCCATACCAATGTACCCATATTATATCCAGTTTATATGGAAAGCGCAGGTATAGGTGCCGAAGCTATAATAGCGGGTGGTTAGTCACATCAAAACGTAAAGAGATGAGGGTATTATAAAACAGCAAGAGTATGTCGTTGATACTCCATGTATCCTAGGTGCCCTTAATACTGACATTGGTACCACAGTGCCCTTAATAATCCATATATACCATGTGCCCTTAATAAATCCATGTATGTCATGCATGTATAACACATGGTGCCTTGATTATTCAGGTACCACCCCATGTACTTTAATAATCAAGATTGTGTATTAGTGATCCAATATAGGAACTCCATGGACTATGTGGTTTATCTTGAATCGAATATTAAGGGCACCCGTGATAACTGTGTATGCGGCTATAAGGGCCTACGTGGATTAATAAGGACACCTGAATGGCTATTCAGGTGTAGGAATACTTAACATATTCAGAGTATCTGGATTGCCTTAATATCCCCTCCCCCAGTTACCCCCTGTCAGCTCATGTCCCTACCCATTTTGTACCCCAAATAATACAAAAGTTGTATTTTAATGTCAAAACTGAAAGTAACTTAAAATTAGCTTTAAAATGTCTCCCCCGATTCTTTTATTGCTCCGCCACCCCGTTTTCCTCCTTTAAAATGTTGATGCTGGTGCCGCCACTGCCCATGCACATACTGTATCCAGGTAATAGGCTGCCCATGCACATACTGTATCCAGGTAATAGGCATACGTTCTGAGCGTTATATATGGGTTCTATAGTTTTATAGTCGTCGTTTAGTTTTATGGTCGGCGGAGTCTATCATCAAGATCACTTGTACCATTCTATGCTTGTACTTAAACACTATGTGTGCCATCCGGGTTTTGTTTGGCCTATTTACTTAGTATGACTTATAGCACGAGGCAGCGTAGCTGCCGAGAGCTATAAGGAATTAATAGCACTCATCGACAGTACTGGTGATGATTTATGTGGCAGAACTCTGCTGTACAAACCCCTGCACAGTTGGACACTGATAGAACTTAGAAGTTTTGATTCAAGCAACACTGATCAAGATAGGCAATCATCTACTAAACACACACACACCAAGTTGAAATATAATTAATCAGGTTATTTACGATGTCAAATTTACAGCACTCTGAAGCTGTACGATAAGTTAAATTTGTGGAACTCTGGACTGGTTGTGTATGTGCTATTAAATACATTATTCCTCCAATGGGCATGTAGAGCCTAAACGTATGCAGTCCATTTGTCATGTTTGTTGTGTTCTAAATAAGGCCTCACGAGATACTACCTAATACACCCTTAAAATCCAGTTATCACAGGTGGCACACCTGCGCATAGTATATCCAAGTAATTTGAGACTATCTGCGTTTTATAGTGAACCCCGTAATCCAGATACCACTGGTGCCCTTTTAGGGTATGATGGGGCAATACCGCACGTTCTGTTTATCCAGATACCCATGTGGCCTTCGTAAGGCCGCCTTACTATATCCATATTATCAAGTAAGGGAAGTGCGGGGGCTTAGACCTTAGGGTATGATGTGACAATCCCGTAATTTACGTGCTATAAGCCGCACGGCGAATAAGCCGCAGCACCTCAAATTAAGATTCAGACCTCATCGTATACAGTAAGCCGCACCGCTGTATAATAAGTCGCACAAAGAAAATGAAAGGGGTGTGTGTGGGGGGGGGGGGGGGGGGTCGACCATGATCCACCAGCCCATAGCTTCATGACCAGCCATGGGGTTACAACTGCATGAGTGACTTCCATCAAATGTATTTTCCTTCAGCCACTTCAGTCACTTAATACATGTTATCCTGGATACGGTTTGCGCCTTGCTCCCAGTTTCTTTATTAAAATAAAGGTCTTGGCTTTATGATTAATGTTTTGTTTGTGTCTTGCTCTCGTTACATTTTATTGTACTGTACGGTATGCACCGCGGAGCAACCGTACGGACTGCCTGCTTTCACTGCATGCCCCGTTTACAATGTACAGTTTGCGCCACAAACGCGTACACACTTTGTCTGCGTCATTACGTGTGCGCCGAATCGCGTGCGCCATGTTAAACGCGGTCGCGCAGCAACAACATACGGTTGGTATGGTACCGCCAGTTTCTTTATCGTTAGCAAACTCCGCGTTCATCTATGTTATTAATGTGAAAGTGTCACTTTAAGATCTGCGTAAGAGTTTTTGTTTACATTTAGAAAATGTCGTAAAATATTTTAATTTGTTGGACGTATAGTCCCGTATAAATGCTTGTGACTATGCGTTCTTTAAGAATAACAAACAGCCGCATATACAGAAATGCAGCTATATCCTGAAGAAAATATTTTGGGTGAAGACCATCACTCACTCCGAAAACCATAATATTTGTCCGTACAGTAGCTACCCGAGTAAAAGAAATTCAACATTTCGGATTATCATCTGTGATCCTTTCTGCGCATGTCTGAAAACGGGAAA
This sequence comes from Ophiura sarsii, assembly GCA_035610835.1. Taxonomy (NCBI): domain Eukaryota; kingdom Metazoa; phylum Echinodermata; class Ophiuroidea; order Amphilepidida; family Ophiuridae; genus Ophiura; species Ophiura sarsii. The sequence goes on along the minus strand of CM069442.1, from coordinate 89,913,057 downwards.
AACGGGCATTGAACTATCTAATTAGCTCGTGTATTAGAGGCGCAATTCCCACGCTTTTTCAGTTGAAGAGGGACGCGAGTGTAAAATTATTATTGAACTATCTAATCAGGCGAGGGACCGAAAATTAGTATATAGATTACATATATACAGCGTTTTCCAAAAAACTGGGTTCAAAAGTTTGCGAGCTTACAACTAAAAAAGTAGGAAACATTAGTTCATAGTTCATATTTAAGGATATTAAACAAAATATACATGACCTTAATTGGTTAAACTCTGTAATTAATCCAATATAAACTTTTTGAAATACAAAGATTTTAATAGAGCGTGGTTAAAACCCATTTGTCCCACTTTTCAAGAAACACCCCGATGTGTTGCAATTGCACATTATTGTGACTTCGTCAATGATTTGCCTTTGCATTCATTCTTTCCAAAGACTTGGGCAGTAAATACAATTATCTTGGTCATATACCAATAATACAAGTTCCTTATTTACATAAACATTAAAAAAAAAGGTTCTTGGTTATAGTCCGAGTTATTGTTAAGTTCTTTCGGAGAATAAACCCCATGCCGGGAATACTGCACATAGCGCACAGTTTCATGCAACGCACGGATGGTTTATTCCAAAAATCGGGACAAATGGGTTCTGACCACGCTCAATTCAAATCTTTGTATTTCAAAAAGTTTACATTGGATTGGTCTCCAAATTTACCCAATTAAGGTCAGGTATATTTTGCTTGATATCCTAAAATATAAACTATCCATAATTCCTACTTATTTCGTTATAAGCTCGCAAACTTTTGAACCCAGTTTTTTGGGACACGCTGTAGTTTAATCAGTTTTAATCAGTTCCAAATTGGCAGTGTGAAAGTGTTGAAAGTATGTGTTTTGCGCATCAAAAGCAGGCATCAGCGAGTGTTGGGCACGTATGTATTCCTTTTGGGCGGGGTCGCGGATGAATATTAGCCTCACGATTCTCGTCAATTTGGAACTGATTAAACTATAGTATGATTCATTTACCACACAGGTGGCTGCCGGAAATTAAGATCACTGTGCCTAAAGATGCTTCATTTGGCATGCCATTGAAATAGCGTTTAGTCTATTGTTAGAACCATTTTGGTATGTACACCTGTTTCTTATCGTTCGAATATTAAGATAAAGAAACTTAGCGCAAGACGTGTAATGGTCCATGGGTTTGTAAGGGAAGGGGGCGCTAGGGGCGTTATTCGAGGGAATTTCCAAAGCCATTTAAAACTATAATGCTGATTAAATATTCTATATGGTAATATTATCAATTGTTATCTTTTGAGTGTAATATTAAATGTCTTCCGTATTTTGTATCTAGAAATAAATAATCAATTCGAATATCTTAAGCATGAATAATAAAAACATACTGTTCACAACTTTATCTTACCAATATCAAGTTAAAGTATTTGTTTTTTCTTCAATGGGTTAGCCCTTTTAAAAGTTCCCTATTCGTGAGGTAACAATAATGCGTGAAATTCGAATGTTTAATATCATGATACATGGGTAAATTTATCATATATATTTATTTATTTATTGTTAATTTTTTTTTATTTTTTAAATTTTCATAATTAAAAAAAAAAGTAGTATTATTTATTTATTTATTTATTAGTATATTTAATTATTTATTTATTGATTAATTAATTAATTAATTAATTAATTTATTAATTTATTATTTATTCATTTATTGTTAATTTATTTTTTATTTTTTATTTTAGTATAAATTTATTTATTTATTTATTTATTTTATTTTTTATTATAGATTAATGTAACTAACTACGCAAAGAGTACAATACGCAAAAATTGACAAATTTATATTCCAGCGGTGCGACAATTTATTCATGTATATTATTAATGCGCGGGTACTTTGCCAACCGACGTCACCTTTATCTGTCCACAATTGCACCTGTGGTTATTTATAAAAGACAAAAGGTTATACTTGCGTCAAACGTGTATAATCCACACTGTCCAAGTAACATCACCACTCTACTATTTCTTAAAAAGCCAACAATTTGAATACATCGCATTGTACTTCAGAATTGTATTATATCACTTATAATACAACCCATTATCAATTATGTCATATTAATGTGCGAACGCCGTACATACGAACAAAATCCCATCGCCATTCTATCAAAGGTTGCTATGATTTCAAATTCTTACATTCTATATATAATATATTAATACTTAAGGTACTACATATGTAATCACTAGTCCATGGCAAGGTACATTACTCGCATTGTATATTTATAATAATGTGCTTTTGTTGCGTCTTGTGAGCGTGTCAGAAAGACTATTTTGGAAAGATTTGCCTGGCGGGGAAATCCTGAATAACAATAGGCAGTCACTCCATCAAAGTTCTTAATTATGAATCCACCTTCGTGGGTAGATAGGAAAATATAATGTTAGATCGAAATAGTGCTTTTATTATTTTTGAGAAAACGCCGGAAACTACTGGTATACTGTGAAATATTGATGCACCCGCAGGATCTAAAGATATCCCCCGATTCATTCAAATGGACGGTTATTAAATATGTGGCATTTATGTGGAACTAAGTAGATTTTCATATTGCTCCCGGTGCAACAACTATGTGAATAAATTATTGTTAATTGTAATACGGAAATGAAATATTTATATTCCGTTAATATGGAAATATATTAATTTACAGTGATAACGCCATGCTATACTAAACGCTTTACATTGATAACGCCATGCTATACTAAACGCTTTACATTGATAACGCCATGCTATATTAAACGCTTTACATTGATAACGCCATGCTATACTAAACGCTTTACATTGACTAGCGGGACGCCCGTCCTTCGGACGGGCTCTCCCGCTAGGGAGAAGGGCCTACCAGATAGAACACCTACAAATGAAACAACACATAAGTGTTGAAAAATTTATAACGAAACACATAGGAATAGAACAATATTTAAAACATTTTTGTTTTAATTCAAAAGTTCAAATTTCAATTAAAAGACCCCCGCCCGCCCACGCCCCGTGGCATATTTTAACTCCAAGCCCTAAACCTTAACCATCTCCCGTACTCCAACCGTCACCATCCCGCCCCCGCCATATGCGTTACGCAATTTAGCATCACATTTCTTCATTAACCCCCTGCCTCCCAAACCACATTACATCATTACACACAACCCCCATTCGTCACCGCCCCGCCCCGCCCGTGGCATACCTCAACCACAAAGGCTTAAAGTTCCCCGCCCCGCGGCTTATCCCAACGCCAAGGCCTCACCTTAACCATCTCCCGTAGCGCGGCGTATTTCTCCAATATTTGTCCGCCCGCGTGTCACATACAAATCCCACATCTGACACCATGTTACGTAATTTAGATTTACCATATCATGTTTTGTTCTATCAGAACCCACATTATTTTGTTACCTTGTACGAAACACATAGGAATAGAACAACATTTAAAACATTTTTGTTTTAAATCAAAAGGTTTTGTATAATTTAAAAGTTTCAAATTTCAATTAACAAATTTAAAAAGACCCCCGCCCGCCCACGCCCGTGGCATATTTCAACTCCAAGGCCTAAACCTTAACCATATCCCGTACCCACCAGTCACTCCCCCGCCCTTCCCTCTCCCCCAAACCCGCTCCGTGGCATATCCATTACGCAATTTCAGCATCACATTTCTTCATTAACCCCCTGCCTCTCAAACCACATAATCATTACACACAGCCCCTATTCGCCACCGCCCCCGCCCCGCCCGCCCGTGGCAAATCGCAACCCCCAATGCCGTGCCTCCCAAACCACCTACGTAGGTTGGAAAGGTAGGATTTGCACCAATCCAAAGCAAGATCCTGAATGCCAAGATAATCATGAAGACGAGAGATGAGAACTTTATGGTCAACAGTGTCAAATGCAGCACTTAGATCCAGGAGACATTTCTTCGTCTTGATAACGCCATGCTATAATAAACGCTTTGCATTGATAACGCTTATACTAAACGCTTTCTAACAACATGAGCACAGAAAAACTATTGACAAAATTGTTACGTCTTTTGTTTTTGTTGCTTTCATTTCTAAAATTTGTTTTCACTATGCACGTAATATTTACCAAATTAAATGATAAATATATAACTTTATATTACTAAAAATATCAAATTGCTACATATTATTGCAGCCTTCACTATTTGATTTTGTAATTAAAGTATAGATGAGGTGACCGTTGTTTACATCAGTAGTGTTTACAAACTGATTAGCGCCTGGTCTAAAGACATGTTAGAGGTACTACATGTCGTCCATGCATACATACTATTCAAAAGCAAAACACACATCACTGAGCGCCAATTTTAAAAGCACATGCCCTCAGATTTAGTACCTGGTCTCTCATTGTGCTTAGGGATGCAGACCATGACTACTGCACTATTACACCGTAATAATGGTATTTCAAAGTATTAGTAAATGGTGATATTACTGAATGCTAATGAACATGTAAACATTTTTGTCTGATGCAGGTTGATGTGTTAATTGCAAACGGTCATATAGGCGTCACATATGTTATCTATCAAAGGTCGAATTGCATCATCATTATGATTTAAAATATGGTAAACCTTTCACTCTTGGTCAAGGGAATGATCTCAACAAATACGAACGTTTGATAAGAATATGTGTCACTTATTGGATTAAATGTCGAAAGATGTTGTGTAATAATATTTTCGCCAAGTAATTCTTTTGAAACCTACGTAGGTTGGATGCATCCAAGTCTAGTTCTGATCCGTTCCTATTATCAATCTCGTTTATTAACACATGTCAAATACGTATGTATCATTTAGTTCCAAGAGAAATTACGATCACCCTCCTTTTTTGAAGTTGGCCTATTCAATCAATTGTCTATCCTTTAATAGTAATGATTATGATATGCAACGTGTTTCTTTTCCCAATCCCAATGTATTTGACAGGCAGAATCAAAAAGGCACCTCGTTGTATAGGTTCAATGTAGAAATATAGATTTATGCATGCTAATCTAGTCCAGGGTTAACCAGTCGCACAATCAGTATCCTTGTCGTCTGAAGATTGCGTTAAGCATGAAACTCAGAGTAACGACTCCCTTTCTCGGAAGGTCTAAACTTTGAATTTTTATATAGCTCTTCCTTTATTGGAATTGAGCACTCTGATTCGAAAGATAGTCTACCCATGAAATCGATTCGATATTCATGACTTTATATATATGTATATTTCATTACAGTTTGTAAATCATAATACTTTCTATAGATCGATCGTATAAATGGTTAAATCAAAGCATTGCTTGACAACTTTATAAAAATTGTTTTCGAATCAATAATTTGATATATTTGATGTTCGACTTTGGCGTAAGTATTTTTGGACACGTACACAATGCAAACCCGTTGCCTAATCGCTAAATACTATGCATTGTGCACTGCTTTTGTATTAAATTGAGGTGAAAATGCTGTTATTCACGAAGTCTACATGAAATAAAAGCTAAAAATATTGACACCATACCAGTAACTTGATTACATCACAAACGCGTGACACGAAATGCTTGTGCTCTACAGTTGATATACTTTGATGTGTTGAAAAAACGACCCTTCAGGTTTGAATTGTATATTTAATGGATATTAACGGCAATGTTTGCCACATTTTGATGATTTTGAAGTTATTCAATCCAATAAAGGACATACAATAGCGCGTTGCCTCAAGTTTTAGAAAATAAACCGAAATCAGTATAAGTTGCCGGATATTTTTAGACTATTTCAAAATAGAAGCAGGGAGATAGTAATGAACTTAATAGAGTGCCTATGAGCATATGTCGAAATTGGATTCGTGCAATTGTCAATCATCAAAGTTGAATGATAACAGTTTCGCTGACATGTCATTTTATCATACAATCGATTTATGATACCAAAACAAATTCTTTCGCAAAATATGAATGTGTACTAACTAAAAAATCTAAAAGTGCCCTGGTAATAAACCTAGAAATAGTACATCTGCATCGTGTAAATTATCCATTTGGATCGTAGAGTGTTTCGCGGTAAAAAGTATCTTTTCTATTCAGGGGGCTATGTTGTATGATTCACCAATGAAGTAAAAAAGGTAATATTTATAAGTAAGATATGCCTTGTCACGTCACATTATTTCCACTCTCTTGAACTCAACGTTTTAATATACTTGACATGTTACACAAGGCCGTTCAATTGATACAAACGTTTGTTAGTTGGTTTGGAGATATTTGTTAAATATGGTCATGTCATACTTAATCTTGATCTAGGATAGACGCTTGAGTGAATAGGTTAAACACCTACTTTGTGAGTTCCGTCTTCATGTTATTTTACTCTATGTATCATCAACAGATTTGCCATCCCATATAATTGCCTAGTTCTCATAATTTCATAAGAGGAATATACAAGCAATAATACAATTTCATTCCTCGTTATACAAAGATTAACAGAGTGAACGGAATTGTTAATTGTAAAAAATAATTAATATATATATAGTTTTCAATGGCAATTTCTTTTTGTTATTACCCCAAGTATACATGTAGTAAAAGTACCTTCCAAGAATGTCGCTCGAGTCAATTTATTTGTTGGCTATGTAGCAGCAGAAGCTTTACGTAGCATTGTATCAAATATATTGGCAATAACATTTGAATTTGATATAAAACTAGATATAAGGTTAAATATTAAAAAGTCTGTATTCCCTGCTGCCTCAACCATTAGTTATTTAACAATTTCAAACACGTTGCAGCAATCTTACAAAGTCTAATATGTATATTTCTTCCGTGGAATTCGTTGCCGAAATCCCTAAACATTCTTTTAGCAATACTGCGATGAAATGGGAGAGAAGTTTTCATTCATCCAACTATTAACGCACAGTATGGTCAATACATGGCAGCAACAGTCCAACTATTAACGCACAGTATGGTCAATACATGGCAGCAACAGTCCAACTATTAACGCACAGTATGGTCAATACATGGCAGCAACAGATTGGGCCGTTTCTTCAGTAAAAGTGATATTGCTTACGTATTACAAACAAAATAAACAGACAGTAAAAGCGCAGTGTTAAATCTAGTAAGTGAAATGTCGAGTTTATTCCTCTGCGTGAGGGTATAAGTGGCTTTTGGCGGTTGAACGTGAAGAAGTAGTTTAACGCACGGTTTAATATCACATATTTTAAAGCAAGTCTCTCAGGTGGTATACATGGAAATCAGGTCACATCATATCATGCATGCCATTGTCTCTCTACTGTCGTCACAGATAAGGGGCGCGCATGTTTTATCACTACAGACAGGGGCGCGTTTGACGGATCAAGATCGTTTCATGACCATGATGACAGCCGTCCAAGTTTATAATCATGTATAGGCCTATGTAACATTCTATTATCTCTGATGTGCTTAAACGTAAAATAAAATGCAGTGGCCTATATGTAGGACATAATATAACAAGCTAAATCATCTGCTTATATCTTGAAATGTATATATTGTACAGAAATAGATCAACCAAAAAAATCATAATAAATTAACCTCGCCCGGATTCGAACCGTAGACCACGGTTATGTTTATTCCCAATTTATCCGATACTTATACAACAATTGAAGCGGTGTAGCTCGTCTAGATAAATTGGATTATGTTGAGTCGTCGTATCCTAATAGTAAGGCGTTTATATAACATTACGCCAGTCGTCAGTAGCCTAACCCCGATCTTATCAAAATATAGAGAGTATTTTGATCCTCGATTAAAAAGCTACAGGCTTATATACTTCTGATACATTCCATTTTGTCGGTTAGATAGCAGAATGAGTGAGCGATTCTCCTCATAAATTTAGACTTTCTGAATAACAAACGTTTAAATCAAAGGTTCAGCTCCGCCCACTCGATATCTTCATCCACCTTTTTAGATAGATTATTCAGACGTGCCCCATTCTCTATTTAATCTTCAATCCTAGAGCGCGTATTTTAATCACACGTATATAGAGGGGCGCACAGTCGAGTCCCATTTGAGAAAGACAAACCTAATGTAGCGTGAATTATAACAAACATAAACCTTGGTAGATTTCACCTTTCCCCTTGTTTGTAACCGCAACCTAATATCTGACAGTGATCGCTGATATGAATAAACAATAAGAAGCGCTTATCCAACACCTGTTGTTTAGTAGTTTTCTTTTTTCCGTCCTTTCAATTACGTTACATTTGTTGTAAGAAAATTTACTTATATTTACATCACATCACTAAAAGATCTTTGTTACATATATGACGCAAGTACATCTAGGTTTCAGATTTAATCTTATTAAACCTGTAGGATTTTCACTTCATCAGATCAAGTTTCCAAGTGTGCATGTCTAATAAATCCTACTTTACTACTGTAAATGTACATATACCTATAATACCTATATTTGTTTACTATACTTGTATAGCAATACATGTCATTACCATACCAATATTTGTGAATACAATTAATGTTTCTCATGATTATTAGGCCGAATATAATGATTTTTACATACAATGCAAAGGTTTATAAACGATTTTGTTTCAAGACCAAAGCCGATTTCCCACCAAGCAAATAACTACAAGATCCCCGTAAGTAAGCCACCCTATTCCAGTCTGTTTCGTTTCATTGCGCAATCTAGAAAGGTTAATTAGCTTATGGGTACCGAGACATTAATTTGGCAAAACCTAATTTAAAAGCATTATGCCCATTTTTCTCCTGACAGTTCTATTTCTGAAACTACCCATATTGCGGTAGGATAAAGAAAGAGGTGTCACTCACATACATTTGTTGCCTATTTCAAAAGAAAAGGCTTTTGTTAACACACCCTGAACGTATTGTGTGTATAGGATTATTAGATTATAACAGTATTTAGAACATCGATTTCTCTGGCCATTTATAACCCAACACGGCTAATGACACGTAATTCCTTAGTAATCATCTAATTGAACGGTTGCTATTTACTTTTGAATCCAGGCGTGTAATGGAAAGGCATCATATTTTTGTATTCATTTCAGATATATTTACCGAGTGTAGATATATGTTGAATAAATCAAGCACTTGTGATCTATGATTTTACGCCCACTTTAAATATTAATTAATCTTCTCCCTGTCTATAATATTCGTTACTATTAAGTACCGCTTAAAACATTTATATTTATGCGTGTTATCCATCGAAAGAGTACTTTAATATAATCAAGTATTCTCTGTACATCTCATATAATAGTTTAAAGCTAGAACTGTTTAATGTCAAGATTACCAACAAAAATAATACCAATATTACAGACTTAGACTGCAACTTAGTGTGTGTATGGCTATCGACCAATTACTCGATTTCAAGAAACCTAAGTTAAAAAAAAGGATTGCAGAATCTTAACGTAAAATGTATTATTTACAATTTGATATAAGTTTTTCAATATAGAATCATGAGAAACCTGGCGGTAGTAGTTTTAAATTCTGGATGGTCACTATAGCAGTCAAGATTATGCTTGGAGAAAAGATAATTGATTTAATAGTGTTGTTATATTTTTGTCGCACATCCTAACACATAAAAATGTATTTTCAAATTTCTTTGTCATGAAATTAATCAATGAATGTCAAATATAATGTTCTTACAATATGAATTATCATCATATTTTGTTACGTCGCATCTGAAATTTAATCACTCGACTTTGTAACCAAAATGTCCTTACAAACAAAATCCAATGTTTCCCTATTCTGACATATATTTACAATTGATTCCAAAGTGAACTTTTGTATCATGTAGCGACAATATTGTCTGCCATATAATTGAACAAAATGCAATGGAAATCAGACGATAAGAGATAATCAAATGCTATATTTTGGTAGTATCTTCTGGCATTTCTACAACCAATTCCGTAATCACTGTTTGCATACTGGTATTGTCTTATGAATATGTATACAGTTAACCGGTATCGCTAATACCGCCGTAAATGTAGACAGAAATGTCTAAGGATATCTAATTCTCGCAAAATAATACTGCACATATGCGTGCTAATGGAAATTGTCATCCTGTGAAATGAAAGCATGAATGTTATACTCTTACCTTATAAGCAATGTTAAAGACTTGCTACCAGTATCCAACAAATATTTGTCCCGGCTCTCTGTGGTATTTTTCAAAAACTCAATGCACTGAATGACAATCCTAAGGAAGTTGACAAGTCTTATAAGCGCACAGTCTAAGTATATTCCATGTGTGTTGCGAGGGTGTGGATGACGATCAGGATATGCTGCTCAACTATTGGTTGAAAGCCATCACCATTTATAATAGCGGTAACAAATGTGTTAGGGCGTGAAAATGTCCAAAATATACGACAAAATTCTGTCTGCTGGTAAAGCTGTCTGCTCTTTATTGAAAAACTCCAATACGAAGATTTAATTTTATCGTATCAGAATACTCGCTAGTAATTCCTGCTATTTAAAATGATGACTTGTTTAAGCCTCTTAGAGTATTCTTATTGAAACCTGATCCATTTACACTCATGACGTCACCGTACTGGGACTGTGAATAGTACTGTGTTATGTTTTGTTATATTAAGTGCTCAATTGTTGATCGTAGCACTGAAAGCCAAACTGGAGTCAGGGTTACTCTATAAAGGGAGTCCAGCCTACATGTGACTCTATGTCAATATTGACTCTGTTTGGAGAGTCACATGACTCCCTTGGAGAGTCAACATTTACTGACTCCTTTGGAGAGTCATGATGCATGACTCTTCAAGGGAGTCTTGTGACTCTTCAAATGGAGTCAATATTGACATAGAGTCACATGTAGGCTGGACTCCCTTTCGAGAGTAATAATGACTCCAACTGGCTAAATAGAGTCACCGTGACTCCAGGTAGGAATAAGACACTGAAAACTGGAGGTGGGGGGGGGGGGGGGGGGGCTTTAAGGTAATTGGTTCTTTGATGTTTATGTTCTTGCTCAATGTATTTGCATTTACTTAGTGAGCAATCACTTTCCTTTCTTAACCAGTGGGAAATATGCATATATCAATATACATTCAATGGTGTTCAATTAAGGTATCGACCTAATTCAAGTAAATTAATAGGTTTAAATAAATAAAATGTGCAAATTAGCTCATTAGCATAATTGAAATGGTATACACGAGCATCGGTGCTAATTTTTGTACCATTGCAATTATGCTAATGAGCGATTTGTGCATTTTACTCGGCTAATATAAGACCAAGTAAAATATGCAAATTAGCTCCAGAGAGTCAAGATGACTCCTTTGGAGAGTCATGGGCGATGACTCTTTCCGACGGCTAGGATGACTCCCTTGGAGAGTCAGGATGACTCCTTTGGAGAATCAGGATGACTCCTTTGAAGAGTCAGGATGACTCCTTTGGAGAGTCATGGCCGATGACTCTTTCCGACGGCTAGTATGACTCCTTTGGGGAGTCAGAACGACTCCTTTGGAGAGTCAAGATTACTCCTTTGAAGAGTCAGGATGACTCCTTTGGAGAGTCATGGCCGATTTACTCCATTTCAAGAGTCACTTGACTCCAGTTTGGCTTTCAGTTGTTTTAAGGGGAATATCAATTGACAGCCTAGGCACTTGTAAGTCATGTTTTCTAGGTATCCAACAATATAATGACCCTGGAAAAGATGCTGGAAAACCAATGATGATTGTGGGTTTTTTCTTTCAATTGATTGTTTTATTCGTCATTTTAGTTACCTTATATATATATATATATATTTCCAACATTTCTTCTAATCGTTATTATCGTGAGAGCCAGGAGCATTCCGTCATATCAATACAGTCCATGAAATTATATTAATATGACCTGCGCTGAAAATTCCATAAATTGCCATATATTAACCCAACATGTATGGTCAGAGTATAGTTTTAACAATGGATGTATGTGTTAGACCCCTAGAAGCTCATATGCAGCGTTTTTGCTACATACTTTGAATCTAAAATGACCGCCAGAATGTTGGTCAAAATGGGTCAAAATTCCATAAAATGGCATAATATTAACCAAAATGTATGATGAATTTATAGTTTTTAACAATGGGATGTATGTAATGTATCACTAGTAACTCATATCCAGTATTTTTGGTTTTTTAACATACTTAAAATCCAAAATGGGTCCCATAATGGCTGCAAAAATGGTAAAATTCTAAAATAGGACAATATCAACCAAAATGCATGATAAAAATATAGTTTTAACGATGGGATGTTAGTATTAGACCACTAGTAACTAATAGTCATAATTTTGCTTTGTAATAACATACTTTAAATACAAAATGTCCGCTAAAATGGCCGTTGTAATTTGGTAAATGTAAAAGATATGGTATTAGAGTGTGTATCTTGTATCACATTCGCCAAATAGTATGTTCTAAACTGCTAAGCTATTGCATTTAGATACAAGTTTGCACTTTCCAAAATGGCTGTCACATGGTTAAGTAGATATTAAATGACCTAAAACAATTGTTATGTTTTGAATGACCCTAAAATATAATACCAATACCCCAAATATCATGGGACAGCAGTCACTATATTTCTATGATGAAGTCTGTAGCTCTAGTTTTGAGTATTTTAAAACATCTAAGATGGCTGCAAAAGCTTAGAGTAACTGAAAAGCAGCATTAGTTTATTACATTACAACATATTATTTGGTAAAAATGACACAAGATACACACTGATAGACTATTTTTACAACGGCCATTTTGGCGGATTTTGGATAACGGTATTTTATTACAAGGCAAAATAATGGATAGTAGTTACTATTGGTCTAATACATACATCCCCTTTGTTAAAACTATATTTTCATCGTACATTCTGGTTGATATCATCCTATTTTATGGAATTTTGCCATTTTTGCAGCCATTTTGGGACCTATTTTGGCAGCCATTTTGGATTTTAAGTATGTTAACAATGCAAAAATACTGGAGATGAGTTACAAGTGGAATAATACATACATCCCATTGTTGAAAACTATATTTTCATCATACATTTCGGTTAATATTATGCCATTTTATGGAATTTTGACCAATTTTGGCCATCATTCTGGCGGCCATTCTGGATTTAAAGTATGTAAACAAAGCAAAAATGCTGCATAGGAGCTTCTAGGGGTCTAACACATACATCCCATTGTTAAAACTATACTCTGATCATACAGGTTGGCCAGATAAATGCCAATTTATGGAATTTTAGCATATTTGGCGGCCATCTTGGTTCCAGCAAAAGTACTGGATATAAGTGTCTAATGGTCTAATACATACATCCCACTATTAAAACTATACTATCACTACACATTTTTATCCCGATTTTGATTGATATAATGTCAATTTAGGAAATTTGACCTTTTAGCGGCAATTTTCGATGCCATCTTGAATAACCCCTTAGCATACCAACATTATTTTTTGTACATACTGAATATGTTTTAGGACCATGAATTGAGGTACAAAAGTTGTATATACAGTATATACACCCGGCTATGCAATTTCCCTTAAATCTGATCGTGTGACTTCAGGTCACGTGATACGTAAGCGCCGGGTTCCCCCACTTTTTCTTTTTGAATAAACTCAAAGGGTATTATGTCTTTGTTATAAATACAAAGCACAAAGAAAAACAAATCACCTCGAGGGGAACTGTAGCAACCTCAAGTCGGTTAGTAATATCTGACTTTTTCAACTTCTGCAAAATGTGATATTTAACCATGGCAACAGGGTATCAATCTGGCAACACTGACTTATTTAAATCGGTTGGTTGTTAGACCAAATATAGGGCAACTCATTCATGAAATCAGATTAGGAGGATTTCCCCCTAAAATGAGCAAAAACAAGATAGGCTCGTTTAATACCATATGGGAATTAACAGAGGGTTGCTGAATTTTGTAATACCATATATTTACATAACTACTAAATGTCTTTTACCTCCTAACACTTTAGGCAAAATCGAAGAGATGGCGTGTCCAAAAGTTTGTCAACCTAGAAAAAATTCACTCATATGAATCTATTAAGTAGGTTATTTCGTTGTATCAGAATCAAATTACGTAGAAGCTCTTATCCTTTACATCACTGATGATGCTATCAAATGCAATCGTATGATATCCGGTTCCATACCACACAAAGTGTCATTATCATGATTATCATAATATGTGGCAAAGACTGGTAACTTGACCAATTGAAATTATAAACAGCTATTTTGAAAGGTATTATTGCATAGTTCATTACGCGTGTGGCATTCAAACAGGCGCGTAGCCAGCTTTTTTGTAGGTATGTTGTGGCAAGACCGTCCGTTTTGTCTGTACATTTTCAGTAGGGGCACTGCCTTTGACGAATTGCGTCCCAGGTTCTTGGGTGACTTTATATTGATTGATCAGGATTGCACATAATAATTATAAACACGTATAAAGTGTTCCATTCCTCTGAAGAATCCAATATATCGTACTTACTAGTTACGTTTCGACTCCTTAATTGGATGGAGTATTCATCAGACTGAACCTCTTAATTGTAATATTATTTTATATGGACGCCAGTAAAGGGTGGGCCTTAACTCGGATGGTCGTAGATGTACCTCAACTTGTACGCCCCAAGTATTTGCCATCTCGTGTACGAATAACAATGACAAAATGTAGTATTGTGATCAACAGAGAGAGATGCATATAGTTACAACGGCAATACGACATAGGTAAGCTATTGTAATGCGGATCTATCGACGTACAATAATGTGGGAAATCACATATTAGATCAGGATAAATTTTGATATTGTGAAAAGTGTTTCGTTTATAAGAGATCATAACCACTCCGATCTGCATTTAGAATCCTATTATACGAGGGGCGGTCAATAAATAATGAAAGTGATCATGGTATGGGATGCATGAGTGATTCTATTGAGGCGATAATGTGATCAATACAAAGTATGAACCTTTGTCTTTCAAACAATACACTTTTGGATTGTTAGATACCTTTGGTTATGTAATGTCAGTAGCATAAACACAATAGGTTTCAGACACTGACTGAAATCTGTCAATTATTTGGCTGGATATGTAATATGTTGAATATGGGTTGATTGATACATTTGCGTATATCTCGGCAATGCAAGCATAAAAACAGATAACACTTGGCACATGGTTAGAATACACACTTATCTCTGTTTGACACTCTTTTTTAGATCTGAATGCCTTAATACGAACAAGAAGGGACCATCTCAAATACGCTTTTATTTAGCAAAATCCGCAATAATATACCTTAGAAAACAACAAAGGATAAAGAACAATGGAGGGATTATAATTTAATAAATTGTTGTGGGATGTAAAGCAATAATAGTGGGGATTTTAAAAGGAGCTGTTCATAAAATTTCCTCAAACCATTGAAATTATATGACGATTACCTACACAATACATATCTAGTAGCTCTAAAGATAACAGTAATAAGAGAGGTTGTGGCAGCCATCTTTGATTGATACATTCCTGTATATCTTCATTTTGACTATCACAATATGTTTACACATTGATTTAAGCATTTTTCATTATTTCTGATTAGAATTTGAAGGCACAGTAAGCTTTTATCTGGTAAATTTCATGATTTTAGCCATTTTGGTCCCGTTTCAAAATTATCTGCCGTCTGCGCATGCGCATTTTTTCTGCGGGTTTTATGCGAATAAGTTAAGATAATTAGTTAACTATCATATGGAATCTTCCAAACTGGTTAATTGCTTGAATTTTTCCTAAATTGTTTGATTTTCCGCAATATTAGTGATTCACTGACTGGGCATTTTTTAATGAAAATTAGCTATTTGAAATACTGATATTTGTATACCTTTTATTCAATTGCTTCTCCTTACCTTTTCCTCTTATACTACACATTCCAAATTACACAGGGATTAAAGTTATTGTCTTTTGTATCATATTTATGCGAAAAAAATAGGGATTTACCTGCTTCTGATGTCATGTTATGCAATCTTCTTACCACGTGTTTCATAAAAACAATTCAAACTTCCCGCCAAATAACTGATTTAGCAGTGTCCCAAGTGTACTTACTTTGAGACAATGCTATGACGTCATAGTTCACACTTAAAAATCCAAAACTGTATTGTTTGAAAGACAAAGGTTCATACTTTGTATTGATCACATTATCCCCTCAATAGAATCACTCATGCATCCCATACCATGATCACTTTCATTATTTACTGACCGCCCCTCGTATTAGAGCATTTTGTTTGATGCCAACATTTTGACAAGCATTTTGTTGGGCACAACTTGACTCAATCTGTTTCCTATGTATTATCTTTTTCATTACGCAATTTAGTATCACATTTCTTCATTAACCCCCTGCATCCCAAACCACATTACATCATTACACACAACCCCCGCGCGTATTAACACGGCGCACTACGACGCGTTATGTGTTACTCGCGCCGACTGCAAAGTTACAGTAATAATAATAATAATCCAAAACAGCCATGGATTTTTTCATATCTTGGATAATTCTGTACGGTTTTCAGCCATTTATAGCTTATAACGCGTCTCCAGTCATCATTTAGTATCATGAGAAAGCCTTTTCAGGATACATACATACACACATACATACAACATTGCGCAAATTATAGTATGATAAACCCAGATCTATGAAAATGATGAAGAATACAATAATATCTACTCTTATCATTCGCAAAGGACTACAGTAGGAGAGGTTATCGCAGATATTACTGTCATGGAATAGCAATCAAACTCCACGATAGAATCCAATCATATGATATATGGAGAGGGATTTTCTATTTAAGTCACGGCAGCGAAATCTTACACAGAAACTTTATGTGCAATAATTACTATGTATAGCATAGTGTAATAAAACTGTCACCAGATATGCAATGACGGGCTAAATGTGTAATGACTATAGATATGTATAGTTCTTTGACTTAGAGTAGCCAATGTAAATCATGTCCTTTCATCCTATTGAAGGCAAAGTGAACGACACAATTGTACTTTCGTCATTTAAGTATTTTAATGAATCAGATTACAAAATTCAGGGTATACTCCTATACAATTGATTGTATCTTTGCACACATTGGTGAGCAAACTGTAAGTACTTGAAGAGAAAAAAAACCTTTTGAAATTCTTATTATATGGCCCCTTTGAATATCCTAAATTAACTTAACTTAGAGTTACACATCGGATCGATAGAAATGTATCAAATCTTTGCAAAGACAAATAAGAATACCCCGACATTTATAACTTTGAAGTGTCTTTGTCCCGAAAACAAATTCCAAATCAATTAATTTAATTTTGTTAGTGTATATTGGAACATGTGGTAGCCTGATGCGATGAACGTGAATATTTAAATAATAAAAGTGCTTACAGCCAACTGTTATTGATAAAAATGTTTAGAAAGGATTAACCGTATTGCAATTGCAGAAATGAAGATTATATGCAAACAAACTGGAAAGTCTCTGTAAGGTCGGGTTTATTTAATAATTATCCTCTTCATAGGAGATGCCGAATATGGGAAGTGTACACTAAGTTTGCATTAATTTAATTCAGAAATTCACACTTTCGTGTAACATGGAAATGACAGGTATTTTCTTTATATATATATAGCAATACCTTTATCACTATGCTTTATTGTAACCCATAATGTGATCTATTGGAAATTTTACTATATTATACAAAAAGCAAATACAATCAATAGATTGTAAAGCCTTTATCGGCAACTATGTCACTAATATTGGCCAGTGATTTGGAAAATGTGATTCGACGCAGAGTGTTTATTTCTGTAGCATTAGATACATTCTGAAATATGTTTGTGTGTTGTAAATGATGTAAATGATATAGAAAATGTCTTCCATATTTCAATGGTCAAAGGAAAGGAAATATATGCAGCACATCTTGATTGTGCTTTGAGATCGGGTTGCTTTAAAGGCCCAACCAAAAACTCCAGATGGTAAAGACATTACAATTGTGGTCTCAGATTCTACTGAAAAGCTCAGAGGGTCTACTACATCAACTGTGTCCCTAAACATGGTCAAGGTTTGCATGAAATATTTATGTGTATGAAAAATTTCGCGACTGGCTAGGATTAGTGAAATTGTCATAGACGTTATTAGAAATGTGTACATTTGTAAACATTTCATGATGTAAAAATGTGGGTTCTTCTGCATTATGAACATTTGATGCCGCGAAAAATAGTGCTTGCTTTAGAATATACCTATCATGTCCTTGTTGGGTAGCAATGCATTACATAATGATATGGTGAACTGGCACTACATATTACTCTGTACACATCATGTTCTGGTGGACCATGGATATGTACCACAGATCACTCCATTTCCATGGGTGGATTTTTTGGTTGGGGCTTTAACACTTATCATCTTCATAGGAGCTGCTGAATATGGAAAATTTACACTACGCTGTAACCAATCTAAATTAGATATTCACACTTACTTACCTGTCATTTGCATTAATAACAAACATTGCTATTTATAATCTCGTATCGTGTTTCAAAAAAGCTGGGAGAGTACGGTCACAATTTATGGTAAACAAGATATTAACAATTGAAAATTGACAGGTACATCCCAAAGATATTTTCTGTCATGAAGATAGTTTGAGCAGTGACATGTAAATGATATCGAAAGTACTGCAATTGTCAAAATGAAGCTAATTGTTAATATATATAACACTATAGGAAGTCGCTGTAAGGTCGGGTTGATAAATGTATATAGTCATACTTACTTACGTGCAATTTGAATAACTAACAAAGCTGAGCCAATCTAATTTAGATATTCACACATACGTGGAATTTAGATGAATTACAACATTTCGATTTATAATCCCGTAGCAAGCCTGTCATGAAAATAATTTGAGCAGTGGCATTTAAATGATATCGAGCAGTCATACTGTAATTGTCAAAATAAAGATATTATATGTAACGCACTTCGGCAAGTCGCTGTAAGGTACGTGTCCTCTTCGTAGGATCGACAGAATATGGAAAGTTGACACTAAGTTGTAACCATTTTAATTTGATAAATGTTAACACTTGTTTACGTTAATTTGAACAAATAATACATTCTCTATTCATCATCCTGTATCATGATTGAAAATACCCCGAATAGTGTACCTCTAATGTGAAACGTACTCGGTATGTTGATATTACAACAAATAGGTTTATTCGTTAATAATAACACGTACGCCACTTTCTATGTAACTAAATTTCAGTGAGAGGTTAAGAAGACCGTTATCGCCTTATTTGAAGCTAATTGAAAAACATGACTGATTATTCGCTGTGAAATGCGTTTGACATGAACTTTTAATATCTACGGAATGTTTAAACAATAACACTGAACTGTACGATTCAGAACTCGTACTATCCAAGAAAATCTTTAGATTAAATTCGCGCTTTTTGGTTTCGTTATTATTAATTTTTACTTTCTCTTAAGATCCCCACTTAACTTATGCACTTGAATGCTATGCCATGTTCTATGTACGTACGTACACGATAATGGTGAATGTATATAGCTTATATGACTTCGTGTGTAACATTACATAGATTTGAATTAAGTAGCATAAATATATATCAATTATAAGTATTAACTACCTTGTACGTAGGTATAAGACGTAATAAGAGACAGCCATCTTGACGGATATTAATAAATGATTTGAAATGGTGTTTTCTTGAATATCCTCGAATCATGCGTGAAATGTATCCCAGGGCTGAATTTTCCAATTACTAGTTTCGATATAGCTAAGAATTTCAAATTAGACATTTAACTGCATCGGGCGGGCTAGCAGTTTCGAACCATGTAAAAACTATCAAACCATGCTCATTTTGTAAAATTTGTAAATCTGTATTGTTGATGTTCGTCTGAAAGTGACAATAATATTGAAAATAATAGATGATTGTACTACGTAGGGAATTAACACATAACTACGGACGTTGTAATGTTTTGAAGGATATGAATAATGAATAATATTAATAACACAGATTCGCCTGATGATTGGACAAAATGACCGTATGGGATTGTCCATGAAACCCAGAGTAGCGATAATATTCAGGAAGGTCTATACCTCTGAATTTTTATACGCTCTACCGTTTACGGTATTGAGCACTCTATTCAAATGTCGTAGTCTAACCAGAAATGGTTGTCAATAATAATTATAACACAGATTCGTATATATATATTTATGCTAATAAAACGTTAATACTAGAATAATGATCGCCACGAAGGTTGACAGTGCTCAGGTTGAGCCTCTGTTCGCTACCCAGTGGTGTCTATTCTTCCTTCATTAGCTGCAAATGCTAGGGAATAGATCTACTCTTTTAGGGAAGAATTTCAAGTTTTATATTGTTTAAAAGTTAAAAAAATAAAAACAATAGTAGAAGAACATTATTATTTGTGTATAATGGTGTGTCACTCAAAGTTATCTGACCCATTTGAACAGACAACTTTTAATTATATGTTCAAATGGTGATTTTTTTTGGTCAGTAGGGTGACAGCTATACCATTGAAGAATTTGGGGATGGTTTTGTCAGATGACGATAGTGCTGGGGAATAATTTAGTGTTTTCTTGAAGAAAAGACACCCCTGTTACTACCCATACTACTTTCGCTATAGTCTATTTCACAGACAGTGACGTCACCGTTCCATTCACTTAAACGCGCCCGCCTCCTCAAGGCCCTGGAACATACACGCACGCGTAAATGGACATAGGGGTGCGTACGTATTGTGCCTGAAATTTGTTTAATTAATTTTTTTCGGCAAGAGTTTTATTAACAATCCTCACTTCTCTTTACAGCATCTTGTACATCACACAATTTCGTACTTATGTTATAGTTGTGACAGTTTTAAGATCATTGTTAATATATATCGAAATATAATAATTACCTAGAAGTACCCTTTCTGATCGGCTTAAGAAAAATACCTACGTGGCCTGAATTAAAAGCCCAAAAGGATGATAAAGGGATGATCATAAAATTGTTTCTGAATGCCAATTTAGGTTTAAGTTTTCAGAAACGATATGATAGCGTTTTTGAACAACCGTTGTATTGGACAATTTATTTCTGGTCATGGATATCGAAAATCTATTGTCTTTATTTCATCTGTAACACTCCGCCTGTCAAGCGGTATTATCCGGATGAATTGATTCAAACACATTTTCAGGGAATAATTATTATCGTCATAGATAATGCCTTAAGCAAAAACACTTCAATTGTTAAATGCATTAAATTAATTTATATGACAGTCTAATATTCAATATATCATGCACCCACTTTTGAACGGAGAAGAATGTCCTCTTCGTAGTCTGCCATTAACATTATCGTTTGAATTTATCATGAAAATCATATTTTTAAACATTAAATGAATATCTAGCAAACTGTTCTAAGGTATAATACTGATTAATTTGAAACATTTTCTCGTCGAGAATCCAAAGCAAGTAAGGCACCAAAGCAAGAAGATCAACATTATTGGTATCTAGAGCCAAGCTTTCGGTAGAACAGCTGCTCTGATTTAATCAACACTGAAGAAAAGGAGACGCAATTATTATATAATACAAGTTATAAAATGTAATAAACCTTATTATATACACATTTCTTCATTTGAGGACCCTAGATCTAAAAGGGGGTTAAGTCACAATCTTGTGAAATTGTAGTTAAGTATCAGTTTCTGCTACAAGAAGGATCTCTACACCCTCTGTTCAAATGTTACAGTTAAGTCATGTGGTAAAGCTATGTAAGAGTCCATGGGAGGTACAACGCGAGTGGGTCAAGTCCACACATGGACACAATGAAACCCAGTTTTTGCCATTTTTCTCAATGTGACTTAACCCCCTTTTAGATCTAGGGTCCTAAATTATTGTTCGCTGGTTTCAAACGCTAAACTACTTGGGTCGTTTTTTGACTTTAAAGTTACAAAAATCAATGGCAAACTGGAATGAATGGATCACACCGTGAATAACTTAATTGTCTGAGCACAACGAGCAGAAAATCATCACCAATGAAAGCGGGAGGAATAACGGAAATGCTTGACAATAAAATAGTACGTAATAATACTTGCCAAGTATAGTCGTATGCTTACTAGTACTATCAGTCTGTTTGCGACACATATTGTCTCTCATACTATATGTCATGATATATAAAACTTTCTTTAGAAAGAACGCGTCGGTTTAAATTATTGCATACATTTACGTAACAATATTTAAAAGGTATTTTATACAATTGTTTCCCACGGTGTTTTATTACACCTAAACACGAACTTACGAACACTCGGGACCCGGACTCGGGACAATGAATGTATCTTTTCAGATCGATAATAGTCTTTGGGAATGAGAGTGTCGGGTTATTTATTATTGGTGAGGAGTTATGTCATGACAGCGCTAGAGGGTACGTGGCCTTTAATGATGCTTCCTTATGGTCGATTTTAATCCGAGACACACATAGATTCAACCGAAAATACCGGCTTACCCGTTCCCGTAATTTAAATGTCACTGCGTAAACTGAAGCTTGCGCGCGCGTAGTTTGTGTGTATGCCCATGTTTGATTTTGATCATAAAAGCATGATACTTATGATCGTATTATGCTAGCTAGTCTAGCCTGCACATCCAATTCGTTAAAAAAAACATGTGAACAAGAGAAATCGCCAGAAGTGTTCACAATAGTATGGCAAATTGGGAACTTCATTTATTGATAAAATTGTGGAATGTTTTGAGGAAGGCTAGTGAATTATTGATACTCAAGTGCAATCTAATTTGATCGATGTCTGTTTCCTTCGTTAGTGGATACAATTTAAAATAACACGGAGTTTCAGAGTTTCATACGTAAATCAAAAACGTCAAACTGCTATACCTGTGTAAGATAACAATGCGATGATAAATATAGCATAGAGTATGCTCAACAAATAATATTAGCGGTCTGTAGTAAGCAATAATTAACCTGGTGGTCGTAAACCTTTACGACTTCATCAATAATTCCTTCCAACGATAACGACTTTGTTCATACGTAGAGATGTACAAACGTGCTAGGATTGAAACGAGCGACGAGAAATATCTCTTTAATGAGACGGACTTAATGAGGGGTAGAGAAAAACATCATGTCTTTCCTGTCGATTGCTCTGAGATAAACGCTGTATGAATTGATTGATGGGGATGCGGAATAAGATGGCATCAAGACAAACCACTTTTTCATTGATAACAATCTCTTTTATAGCCGACATCGGTTCATTAGTATACTTGCAAAATATGTTGAACCTTATGTTACAAAGAGATTTCGAAATATTCAACATGAGAGTCGTATTATAATTAGGGAGTTACAGAAAACATACTTTAAGATAAAACTGGAAGTTTGCACGTTGTCTGAAATACACATGCCAAAAAGCATAATTGGGATTAAGCTTTTAGTATTTTAGGCTAAAGGCGATTGTCAAATAAAATTTGAAGAAAAATTGATAGAATCATATTTATATAGCTTTTGAACGATATCAATTATGATAATTATCTAATCAGCTTTAATCAAACCATATAATCATGGTAGGCCTAATAGTAAAAGTCACATGACTCAACTCAATGTAGTCATTCTACGGAAACTTGAATGATAAAAGTATCAAAACCGATATTGTATTTCATAATAACCATTTATCTAATAAAACTAACAGAGCTCTAGAGTTTGTATCACAATGGGTGATTTAAATTATCATGATTATTGTTATCAAGAACAATCGCTTGATGATTCTAACTAGCAAAAATGTCCCGATTCCATCAAATACATAGATAGTTTGGCAACGAGATCTGAGGACGTGGGCTATATGACATAATTTGAAAGCATCTTTGCGTGTGTGATGCCATAGATCACAAGCTGGATCGATACACAACTTAACGTAGAATCTTGGACACGGCTGGGGTGCAATTGCCGCTTACGGAAGTATGGTGGATGCCATGTATACATATTTATGAGCCTTAACTGACGTTACACCTCGCATCGCACTCGATTGGTGTCTTCAGCCGCGTAGCCAGCCCAGCCACTCCGAGGGGGCAAGATCCCCATATATCCCCATAACGGTCCCTATTTCAAAGAAACCAGGTCAAAAAACGGCTGATTTAACATGATTTTCCGCCCTTTTCGTCCCCATTTTGCCAATTTTTTCCCCTCCGGGGGGGCAGTTCGCCCCACCCGCCCCCCCACTCGCTACGCTACTGGGTGTCTTAATGTGTATGAGGAACTAGGGAAAACAGAATCAGAGAATAAACTCATGCAATTCAACCCCAATAAGAAGCCATGGCTCGTAAAGTCATACAATTTAGACAAGCTAACATGTCATAAATTTAATAATAATCAGAATTGATATGATGTAAAGCTATTTAATTCGTTGTAGCACGATTCAGCACGTTAAAGGGTACGATATCAATATATGTTTGCTAGTAATCGATTCTGAATTACATATGGGTCATTGATTTACTTTTTATTATGACACCATTCCGGCGGCCATACCAACATTTGTCGACTGGATTGCAATCAGTTACAATAACAGAAACATCGCGGCGTCTGAACAAACCATCAAACAATCCTGGATGTTATTAGATCAGTACGTACACAATCAGTGATACGCTGGGATCGACAACCCTTTTTAACGGGGGCAAGGACTAGCTTAACATATTAAGAGGGTTAAGGGGTCACATGGGTAGAATCACTTGGTCCATGCTTTTATAATGATTAAATGTAAACTTGTAGACCCATACACATTATGACAGAGAGTAATGCTTGCTTTTATATTGCTGCCTCTGTTCTGCTTCGCCTGCTACTGTCCTGCCGCTGTGTCATTGCTGCAGCAGTAGCGTAGCCAGGTCACTTGTCAGGACGCGGCAAAGGGTGTTTTCCCCGGTGAATACCAGTTCGACCCGGTGGCGTAGCCAGGTTTTTCATGTCACTTTTTGATTTTTCCCCCCGTCGAGTAAGAAAATAACCAGCTCCCTCGTTGTCTCCTCGTCTCCCTTTCTTTCCCTTCCTTTGCCTTCCCGATTTTCCGCTGCCTTCCCGATTTCCGGTCAATTTGTTTGCACCCCCTGGCTACGCCACTGTGTGCTGCAACCCGCAGCGGCTGCTATAACTGCTGCTGCTGCTTCACTACTCTATTCACTATACTGCTACAAGTAGGCTATACATGTACTTCTCAACAGATGACAGGAATTATTCTTATATTCTTATTTTGCAATGGATTTACCTGTAATTTTAAGGATATCATTTCTGATACACTCAGGGCAATTTCTATGAATCTACAAAGCCATGTTTACATATAGATTTTAAGGCCTCACATGCAAAGGAATATTCATCTCTTCGAGTCTTTCTATAAACCCAATTTTATCATAATTTATTATTATCACATAAAATAATTCTAAAGGGGGAATCTCAAAAAAATTGGATACAAAAAATGGATAATGCCCACTCCCCGCCCCCTGCCGTATTAAATGATCGCTCCCTAAGTAATATACATACTGCTGAACCAAACTAAAGACAGCAAAAAAAAGTAACTCGGCTGTTGTAAAAGCACATATAATTTTAAAATTGTTACTCATATTCTAAAAATGAAAATACCAGGAGACGGAAAATTTTCAAAATATCAAGTCCATTTTCTTTTATTACTTCCTCCATCACTACTTGCCCATTAAATCCAATTATTTTTACCTTTTAAAAAGAATACATCTTTTGCTCGTTACGCTCTTTCTCAATTTTAATAAAATATCAGATACCCTCCCATAATTTATATATGTTTTATTTCTGTCACCGAGAATATGTTACACATCCATTTATTTACATTTTTAAAACTCAACAAAATAATATAATTTGTGAATTAGCTTGCATTTTTGTAGTCTGTTTATTCTTTGTCCAGACCCCATACCTGCATACAGAAACTGTTATGTCTGTATTAAGTCACTAAAAATTCTCTCTTTTCAAGTTATTCTCTCCATTAAATGATCTGTGTATTGCCTTACTGTTGATTGATAAGCCTTTTTCGATGCAATTCATCCATTCATCATTTCCAATCAAATCCAACCATTTCCTGTGTCAATAAGGTTTATCGCAAATAGGTAAAAAAACAATTGATTATCCTTTTCTGATGCATTGTGGGATCGCAAAGTGTAATGTGTACACTTTGCGATCTCACAATGCATCAGAAAAGGATAATCAATTTATTTTTACCTATTTGCGATAAACCTTATACAGAAAACTAAACATCTAAGTTGAAATCAAACAAGTACGAGGAACTATTTATTGTGTCTCAATTTCAATTCAATAAGTCGACATTGCAAAATGTCATCATTTTAACTTTCACCTTCTAAAAACTCTCCTTATTTCTCTTTAACATTCTTCTTCCTTTTTTGCACATCTACGAAGTTCTTCCACTTCTTTTTCTTTTAATTTTGCCTTCACAATTATTGGCGTACTTCACAGAATCGCGTACTCTAAAACAAGTACCTTCGTAATGGGCCTACAATAAGCTGGTGTATTTATCCAAAAGATTTATCCGAAGATCTATTGAATATTTTGCCGTCAAATACGAGGGGCAGTCAGTAAATAATGAAAGTGATCATGGTATGGGATGCATGAGTGATTCTATTGAGGGATAATGTGATCAATACAAAGTATGAACCTTTGTCTTTCAAACAATACACTTTTGGATTGTTAGATACCTTTGGTTATGTAACGTCATTAACGTAAACACAATAGGTTTCAGACACTGACTGAAATCTGTCAATTATTTGGCTGGATATGTAATATGTTGAATATGGGTTGATTGATACATTTGCGTGTATCTCGGCAATGCAAGCATAAAAACAGATAACATTTAGCACATAGTTAGAACACACACTTATCTCTGTTTGACACTCTTTTTTAGATCTGAATTCCTTAATACGAACGAGAAGGGACCATCTCAAATACGCTTTTATTTAGCAAAATCCGCAATAATATACCTTAGAAAACAACAAAGGATAAAGAACAATGGAAGGACTATAATTTAATAAATTGTTGTTGGATGTAAAGCAATAATAGTGGGGATTTCCTCAAACCATTGAAATTATGTGACGATTACTTACACAATACATATCTAGTAGCTCTAAAGATAACAGTAATAAGAGAGGTTGTGGCAGCCATCTTTGATTGATACATTCATGTATATCTTCATTTTGACTATCACAATATTTGTACACATTGATTTAAGCAAATTTTATTATTTCTGATTATAATTTGGCACAGTAAGCTTTTATCTGGTAAATTTCATGATTTTAGCCATTTTTGGCCCAGTTCAAAATTATCTACTGTCTGCGCATGCCGGCATAGGTTTCATGCGAATAAGTTCAGATAATTAGTTAACTATCATATGGAATCTCCCAAACTGGTTAATTGTTTGGATTTTTCCTAAATTGTTTGACATTCCGCAATATTAGTGATTCACTGACTGGGCATTTTCCAATGAAAATTAGCTATTTGAAATACTGATATTTGTATACTTTTATTCGATTGCCTCTCCTTACTTTTTCCTATTATACTACATATATCAAATTACACAGAGAATAAAGTTATGGTCTTTTTTATCATACTTACGCGAAAAAAAATTGGGATTTACCTGCTAGGGTAGGACATGTTTTAGTCCAAAACGGCCCGAAAAAACGCTTTACACAATGGGAAATGGGGCGTTTTTCGGAAAATTGGGGTGGGTGGGGGGCGTTTTCACAAAAAAGGTACATTAGTAACAAAAAAAGGTACATTGGTACCAAATAAAGGTACATTGGTACCAAAAAAAGGTACATTGGTACCAAAATTATTATTTACTGACTGCCCCTAGTACTATGATGAGCGTCACCTATCGCAGGTTTTATTATTCGGACTTTTGCAAACGTCTCGCAAATTCATTTTCAAGGAAGATAAGTGGTCTATGCCATCGTTGTCCCTTGGGGAGCTCTTTCTGTTCATTAAAGAACCTTAGCCGATTCTATGATTTAGATTTAGATAAGCCAATACAGGAGCGATCCCCTGTTTGCAAAGGTTACACATCCTATTTCTGCATGAAGGAGTCGTTTAAATATTTAGAAGTGTACTTTTCCCCTTTAGTACCCCCTGGACATAAAATAAAATGAACAAGTAAATTACAATAATGAATAAATAATGATAAAACCAATAAATATAAATACAGAATTTAATTTAGAAAAATGTATAAAGTTACATTTATTTAATTGCTGAATATTGTGTTTTCACGTTTAACGTGTTTCACTTCTTTCACTATTGGAACTGTGCTAAAGAGTCTTGTTGTCAGATGGTATACAATTATACTCCCTGTCATAGTCCCTTGGGCATAATTCGCGTTATTTCACGCGAGCGTATTTTGTTATTGTTTGCGGGAGCGGCGTCAAAATGCTTAACAGGCGCGAACAAGGTCACGCGCCGTCAATCACGGCGCGTGACGATTTCACAATTTCACAATTAGGATGCGCGATTATTTTTTTAAAGGGATCGGTACGCACTTCCATGTTTACGCACATTCGCACCTACGCAATGTAATTCGCACCTACGGTCATACATACGCAACTCGCACGTACGCATGATTTGATGGAATTATGTCCAAGGCATTATGACAGGGAGTATAAGGATAGTAGGGAGAACTAGTACGCGAAGTACATTTATGTCCTTAATTTGTCATGCCAATTCATGAAAGTGATGCTTCCCGCTCCTGTTTCATCTGCAGAGCTCCCCTCCTAGCGTCATATAAACTGTACACGGTCCTGGTTGTGAGAGGAACACAACCCTTGGGGTGTGATGAAATTATCTTTTTTTACAATATCAATGCTGTAGAGATGTCAGCATATCGCTGGATGCAAAATACAATGAAATAAAACACAACGAGACTCAGTCTTTGCTTGCTTTCTATCTGAGTGTTTAGGTCAAAGGTTACATAAGCATCATGGTCAATAATCAATTATTAAATGCATATTATGTGATCTTTTCCAGACAGCGCCCTCTATTCATTATTTTTTTTAGAAAGTAGATTTTCTTGCAGATTTACATTTCTGATCATAAATCATAAATACATTCCAAGTTACAGAGCGATACGATTCCTAATTACCTCAAAATCATGGTTTTAGAGTGAATTTAGAGTAAAAATATAAACTGTCGGAGTTATCCGACAGTTTATTTTCACTCTAAAATCATGATTTTGAAGTAATTAAGAATCGTATTGCCCTGTAACTTGGAATGTAGGTACGATTTATGATCAGAAATGTAAATCTGCAAGAAAATCTTCTTTCAATTTTTTTTCGATGTTGAGGGCGTTCCCTGGAAAGATCACATAATATACCTTTAAGGCTGACATTACTTCAACGACACTACATCCCTCTTCAACGACACTACATCCCTCCTCAACTTTTTGAAGAATGACAACCATGAATTTGCAATACCAAAATGAAGAAGTCAACATTTTTGTTAAACCATAAAAGAGGGTATTTGACAGGAATGCAATTCAAGTTGTTATATACATTGAATGAAATATAAATCATACTCAAAATTAACTGTTATCGTCCTTCTCTACTTTAGAGAGAATGGTGTCCTACTCCCATGTACTTTCATGGAAAATGTTAATTTGACATTGCCAAACCAATTGTTCATTACTAGCAAGTGTTTTTTTTTGTTTTAAATCAAACAACATTAAGAACAGTCTTTGTTGATCCTGCTTGAGAGAACAATTTCTCATATCATTGTGGCCCATTAAGAACTTGGAAAATGGTAATATGACCAAAACTTGGTTGCACAGATTATTAGCATCAGTTTGTGCTAAATTGACAATGAAGTCACATAACAAAATTGTAGCATATTATGGGCTCACAAAATTGGCATTTTCTTTATAGTTTGTTGCCAAAGCTTTTAATTGTTCACAGCATAATCATGGAATCTTCCTGGCAGTTGACGGTTTCGCTGAGGATTCCGTCGGACCGGTGGATTTTGCACAACTGGAACATCTGGTTGATACGCTGGTTGATCCATTTCACCATCAGAGTCTGAATCACTGGTTTCATCAGGATCATCCTCACCCCCATACACCTTAAAGAAGGAAATGTTCCTAGTAACCTTCTCATCACCTCGTTGAGCCGTCACAAGGGTACCTTTCACAATTATGACATGATAAGGAAACATGTCAAACGGCATTGCGGCAAACGGTGAATTGTTCTTTACAGTATAAGTACCTTATCGCCAACATTGATTCGTTTGGGACGACTATTTCGTCTTTTCGTCTTTGTCAGATTTTACTACCCTAGGAATACCATGTGTTGAGAAAATTGTGTCAAGTTTGGGAATCACAGATTTTGCACTGGTAGAATAAACAATATCAACCACTGTAATCATCTATCACCACAAGTAAATACTCTCATGTAGGAAGACTCTTGAAATCAACACTAACCTCTTGCCAAGCTGCCTCTGGCAATTTTGACATCTGCATTCTGTTGAATGCCTTTCTGGGACTGTTACCTGACAAGCCAAACAATTTCTGACAGCATGTTCAACCACTTTGTCAATCCCTGTGAACCAGACTTTTTCTCTCAACAATTGTTTTGTCTTAACCAACCCTGGGTGACCTTCGTGTACAATCCTTACTACTTCCTGTTAAAGCGATTTTGGAATCACTATACGGTGATCTCTTAACGTGACACCTTCATTTATGTTGACACTTAACTCTTCTCGTAGTTTGTAGAGACTTTCCATTTCTGGTTTGTTTTCTTCTGTCATTTGCATACGGAAGGTATTCCAGTCATTAGTCTCGATAGCTGTCATACATTCCTGTAGTATTTAATCTTTCTCTGTTGCTTCTCTTATCTCAGCTACTGTGAGCGTCTTTGGAACTGCATATTGTGTGACAAGATTCACAAATTCCTCCGCAACATTTTCTTCATGCTCTGTTGATTGTGTTGTTGGAATTGTCTGAACATGTAGTCAGACGGATTCAGTTTACCTTTCTGATATTCTAACTCAAACTCATATTCTTGTAGTTTTAGAATCCATCGCTCGATACGAAGAGGTGGTTTGGAGTTTGGTCGGTTGAATAATGGAACCAGATGTTTATGATCTGTGATCACTCTGAAGGAGCTTCCATACACATACAGATGAAAATGGACAATAGCACAGTACACTCCAAATCCTTCCCTTCCGGTCTGCGATTATCGCTGTTCTACCGAAGAGAGCACTCTACTGGCTAACGCAATCACTGAACAGTTGCCGTCATTATCATGTTGTACCATCATCGCTCCTACTCCAACTGGCAGTGACTGGACTTGCATCTACAAGTAGCTCAGTCGCCTTATTCATGTCAAAATATGCCATACTACAAGCAGATGCCATCTCTGATTTTCTGCATGGCTGTTTCATGTACATCTGTCCACATCCATGAAGATTTGTCCTTCAGCAGGTCACGAAGCGGATTTGTCAAGGTCGCTAATCCGCGTATGAAGCGAGCGCAATATATCGCTAAATCGAGAAAACTGCTCAGTTCTTCAAATGACTTGGGACTCTTGGCTAATTTCAATGCTTCTACCTTTTTAGGATCAGGTGATATTCCAGCCGCACTGAGAACATGCCCACATAAAACTCTATGGTATAGGTTTATTAAACTCGCACTTGTCAGGATTCAAGGTGAGATTCTTGTCAGTAATGCGCTGTAAGCATTCTTCAATCTTTGATCATGCTCTTGCTGATATCGGCCATATACCAAGATGTCATCACTCATATTTAATACTCCATCAAACCCGCCAAGTGCTGACTGAATGCAATTCTGAAAGACTTCCGCTGCACTGTTGATTCCAAAGCTCATCCTCTTAGAATTTAATAAGCCTACGTGAGTAAAGAATACTGTTATGTACCGTGATTCAGGTGCCAATAAAACCTGATGGTATCCTGCATTCAGATCCAACTTACTGGAGACTGTAGCTCCATTCAAGCTGATGATGATGTCATCTAATGTTGGCGTTAAGTGGCGCTCACGTGATATTGCCTGATTTGACATTCTCATGTCAACACACATTCGAATTTGACCTGGATCTTTCTTACTAACAACATGAATTGGAGAAATTCAAGGAGTCGCTTCATCTTTCACAGGCTCTATGCATATGGGGCCATGGCCCACCACAATTATGGTAGCAAGATCTTCCTGCTCGCATGCGCACCTTTTGGCTGCCAGCTTGCGCTTGCGCTTGACTAGCTATTACTACCTTGTTTACCATTTCTTTGTTGTTGAGGCCTACCTACACGACCAGAACGAGCAAACCTGTTATTGTTATTGTTATTTGGGCGATTACTGGAACCAGCATAATTGACCCGTGCACGATTTGGTGTTAACTTAGCTTTTTCCATCTCTGCAGCTTGTGTATCAGTTAATTCAGCATCTTTTCGTGCTTCAAGAAGAGTGCTGAGTGTCAGGTTCGGTTCCCTAAGTCCGCGTCTCCGAAGACTTGAGGACGTACAATTACGAATCACTTGTGATTTGACAGATCCGTTCTTGTCTGCGAAAGCACAGTCAGCGGCTAATTGTTGCAATCGCGTATTGATCTTATACCTTCTGATGCATTGTGTTAGTAAAAATGGATCTTGCATG
Source organism: Ophiura sarsii (assembly GCA_035610835.1). Lineage (NCBI taxonomy): Eukaryota > Metazoa > Echinodermata > Ophiuroidea > Amphilepidida > Ophiuridae > Ophiura > Ophiura sarsii. The sequence goes on along the minus strand of CM069442.1, from coordinate 89,880,486 downwards.
TTCTTTGCTCTTGTTGGAGGCAAAATGGTCAGTTAGTTTGTCTTTGGCCGTCTTGTAGTCATCGCCTGTTTTAGGTAAAATGTCAAATATAGCGTTGACTTCCTCCCCAACTTAATAAAGCAACAAAGCCCTTTTCTACTTTCCGCAATACAGCCAGCGGTGAACAAAATGTCAAGCCGTTTTATGTACCTTTCCCATCGGACGCCTGCGTTGGTAGGATCACTAAGTGATAATTCAGGGAAGGGTGGAATGTATCCCTTGAACCTCAGCGTTTACCATGGTATGGACGTTCGACACACGATGTAAAAAGACGTGTTATGAGTTTAAGAGTTTTATTGTTGATTAGTCAGTATTACGCATCTCTCTCTCTCTCTATGTCAGATGGCACCAGGTGGTGTTGCTGTGGCCTTCACAAGAGCTCGCCATTTGGTTCGGTTTGATGCACGTCGTGTTGCTTCTATCGTACTTAAACCAGTGATCCTTTTAATGTCATCAGTCCATGATGTTATAGGGCGTCCTCTGCCACGACTACCTTCTACTGCACCTTGCAGAATTAATTTCTCGACACTGTTATCTCTCCTGGTAATATGACCAAAGTAGCGCAGCTTTCTGATGTTGATGTCCCTCCTTAGTGTGAGCTTTGTTCTAACCTTTTCCAATACCCAGTGATTGCTTCTCTTCTCCCTCCATGAAACTCGTAGGAGTCGCCTATAGCACCACATCTCAAATGCATCAACTCGTTTCCTGTCATTCTTTGTCATTGCCCATGACTCACTTCCATATGTGGCGATGGAGAAGATGGTTGCTTTCAGGAAGCGTACCTTGAGATTCATTGATAGCCCTTTGCTCTTCCAGATAGTTGACATATCTTGTAATGTCTTGCGAGCTATTGCCAGTCTACGTTTGATCTCCGTTGAACTGTCACTCTTGGTGTTGATAAGAGATCCTAGGTACTCGAACTGTTGTACAACATCTATCTTCTGTTTATCTAGTGAGAAGTCAGCCCCTGTGTCCTCTTTGTCCATTACCATTATTTTTGTCTTTTTAGTGTTCAGCAGAAGACCTTTCTTCTCACTTGCTTCTTTTACCCTTTGTAGAAGGTCCATGAGTTCTTTTCGGCTGCTGCATATGAGTGGTATCATCAGCATATCTTAAGTTGGTAATTTTAATTCCTCCGAATTTCACACCACCTTCAAAGCTCTCCAATGCTTCTCTCATAATATCTTCAGAATACACATTGAAGAAGCTTGGTGACAATATGCACCCTTGCCGTTATCCTCTTCCTATGGCAAACCATTCTGTATCACCACTTGATGTTCTCACTGCAGATTCTTGGTCTTCATACAGCCTACAGGTCAAGTCGATGAGGTGTTTTGGGAAACCCATTTTCTTCATGGTCTCCCACATTTCATTGTGGCTGACACAGTCGAAGGCCTTAGAGTAGTCTATGAAGACCATGTACAGGGGGAGTCGATGTATTTTGCACTTCTCCATGATGTTCCTGATGTTGACAGTTTGGTCCCTAGTTCCTCTCCCCTCTCTGAAACCAGCCTGCATAATAGAAATCTCCTGATCTAGCTTTAATTTCATTCTATTTATGATGATCCGGAGCAGCACCTTACTGGCATGTGAAATGAGGCTGATGGTGCGATGATTGGAGCATTCCTTCAAATTGAAGCATCACGCATTACGTAGATCTAAATTTAGATCCTCGGTTTACCCCAATCATGAAGCTAGCATACTCCATCTCTGACTGTCCAAATCCAGTGTCCATCGAGCAAGCTTGTCTGGCAGGACCAACAGTGACAGTTAATAGTAACAGCAATAGTGACAGGACCAACTAACTCTAGGCTATACCAATGAATGGCTATACACAGTGGTGTACTAGTCTGTGACTGATAATGCAATGGAAACATGTAATGTAAGGCTGGTCACTGGGCTGGTGGTCAGGAGGATGTATTTTATACATCGTTGCGTGTCAGTGACCAGCGGGTTTTTGTAACACGGACGAAAATCAGTTCATGTACGCCGTATTTTATCCACCAAAATATCGCTAATCCTAGGTTGAAATGTTTACCTAATTACCCCCTAATTACCTACGCTGATTCCTGAAGCTTAGTTTTATCACTCGTCGCCAACTGTAGAGATGTCAGCATATCTCTGGATGCAAAATACAATGAAATAAAACACAACGAGACTCAGTCTTTGCTTGCTTTCTATCTTGTTTTTTAACGTGAGTGTTTAGGTCAAAGGTTAAATAAGTATCATGATCAATAACACAGAGGAATACTAAGGAGGGGTCACTCTGGTAGAAATCGAGAACAATGATACCGCCCTCGCAAGAATGTTGGGACAATCCAGTTAAGGTTTGAACTCTACAAGACTGCGGCAGTTCCGCCTAAAGTTAGCCTGCATTGCCGTGGCGTTTTAACATTACGTCATTTGTATGACTGTTTCGGCGCGAGCCCGCAATAGCGTAATAAGTCTTACTCTTCTGATTTGAAGAACGGTTCGGTGTATTTTCAGGAGGGGGCGGGGTTACTGAGCGGTACTATATCCTTCAGTGGCATAACTACCGCGGGGGAGACATTCCCCTAAATGAGTGACAAAACTCCATGTATATGACTAAAAATAGTCATTTATATACAGACGACCACCGGCCTATCTCTCCACATGCGGGGGGAGGGGGGTTCAGGGTCTCTAAAATGGGGGCTTTGGAGTGGATTTGGACGAAAACTAGATTTCGAATGCAAATTGTCACAATTTGTGAATTTATAATAAAAGGGGCCAGGGGTCATCAGCTTCTGAGTTGCAAATGCCCGTTCCCTACCATCATTTCTTAAAAGACCATTATAGTGTTCGTGCCTTTTAATTAAAGGGTTTAAAAAACAGTTTCTTCAGATATAGAATCCGTTTACACTCTAATATAATAACGAAGCAATTACATATTTTAAGCGTTTGAGGTGGCGGCTAAATAGTAAAAAAGAGAATTTTTAAAGTTTTTAGCCACCAATCTCTCAACAGCTACTCTTTGGGGAATCGGAAGAAATCGAGACCATGATATAAATTGTTGTTTGCATTACAGACGAAATGAGTGCATTTATTCCTGTCGAGTCTCGGTTTCTTTTTGACCGTAGCCTCTCCGCTCAATGCAGACGCCATTATGATTTAAATTAGACCGAATGGATATTAGACCAAGTGGAAATTATACCATTTATTATTAGACCAATTGGCATTAGACCAACTGGGTTTTAACAAAATGGTTATTAGACTAAATGGTTATTAGCCCAATTGGATGTTAGACCGACTGACATTTAGCCCAACTTGTCTTAGACCCATTGGTATTAGACTAAATGGGTATTAGACAAAATGGTTTTAGACCTAATGGCATGCAAGTCACCCGCTGCACATGCCATGCTGCCGGTATACATGGTATAACCTTTTATTAAATCAAATTTACCGCTGTCCGCGTAATTTTTTTAGACTTATCCAAGTCTTTATTTACGCTAAACGGGGATAGGGTTGTGCGAAAGTTGAATTGAAACGTGTATTTATATATTTTATTAGTGTAAAGTGTGTGTGGGTTTTTATTTAATTTTCTTGTACGAATATTTCGTTGGCGCTAGCTATGGACACACCAGAAATGATAAGTATCGTCGCACGCGTTTAGAAGTTGAAAACTACAATGCAAGGAGCTTGTTCAAAGACTAAACCCCGCCATGACGAAACGGTGATAAATTCAAGTCCAGTAGCCCCAGTTGGATTGTCCGTATTTTGGTCGGACAAAACAACAGCTCAAAGTTCAAACCTTAACTGGATTGTTCCAACATTGTTATGTTTCGTTGTTTCTCCGTCCTGTTCTCGGCATTTAGCCGGTATCGTCTGTCTTAAAAATTGTTTCCATAAGATTTGCACGTTGTATCGGAGTGACAGCCAGCCACCGAGAATCTCAGTAGCAGGGGCCTGTCAATAATCAATTATGTCATACTAGCTTACAAGGCGGACATTACTTCAACCAACGACTCTACAAATGCGACGAGCAATCAAAGAGTAATAATATATTAATTAACTACGTATAATAATCACGAATACGATACGCATGGGAATACACAAATCATATTTCATTACAACCCAATGAATATCGTGGTCCTTTCTTCAACCAGGATCGTGAAAAGTCTCTTCCGAAGAGAAGTCCGTATGCCAAGCCCATCCTGGAACGTGACTCTTGCAACTCAATGACAGTCAATGATATAATAAAACGTTCAGGGTAAATGGGTGTGCGCATCGCCATAATCGGCCGAGTGCACCAATGACGAGTAGCTGAAGAATAGCGCTACCTCGCTAGTAACTGAGGCGTAACCCAACATTTTGAGAGCACCAAACCGGGGCCCGGGTAAGCTACTAGGCTAGTAACTGGCGAGTAATTTACGCTAAATCTTATACCTGACCGGACCCAAGAGTAAGTTGGGGCATAACGTTTTATGCCACAAGTCAATCGATGTAACAGTGCCGTAAATTTGTTGTGAACAATGGAGAGGATGATTCGCTGATGCGGTAGGACCAATCGCGCTTATGCACAGGGGGGGGGGGGGGGGTCTATCTGAGGTGGGATGTGACCCTCATAAGCTGAAAGATTTTGTATTTTTGAAGCTCCATTCATGCAATTTGGTGAATACTTTTAGTCAAAATTGAGATTCAAACATTAATCGCACCGATTGTGGGTCATATTTTGACCAACATGTACTAATTGTCCAAGGATCTTAAATAATGACTAAATAAATAAATAAATAAACTTATTATTGTTTTATTAATTAAAAACTGATAAAGCCAAAGTTTCAACATTAATGTGAGTGGAAGGGTAGTAGAACAAAAAAGAAAGCATATCGTGACGTGCGTGGGGATCGCAACCGGGTTCTGTGATTTACAATCGAAGGACAAGGCAAGGCAAGGCAAGGCATCCAAGTCGAGATGTGTTAAGAGATGTGTTATAATTGTATATACATGTACCATTGAACTATTACGTAAATGTTTTCTCCGTCGTATAGGCCTACTTTGTTTACATCTGTATTTTCATCGTTTTTCAACTGAATTGTGTTCTTTTGTGAGAAACTACAATGTCTCTGAGTGACTATCCGTCTTCGTTGTGAAAATCATTTACCGTGAGTGTGTATTGGAAGACTTTTATCGACATCTACTGCTTCAATGAACGTTTAGTCTGCAGAATTCTGCACTTCGCTTTAAAGGTATATTATGTGATCTTTCCAGGGAACGCCCTCAACATCAAAAAAAAAATAGAAAGCAGATTTTCTTGCAGATTTACATTTCTGATCATAAATCATGCATACATTCCAAGTTACAGGGCGATACGATTCTTAATTACTTCAAAATCATGGTTTTAGAGTGAAAATAAACTGTCGGAATCCCGACAGTTTATATTTTTCACTCTAAATTCACTCTAAAACCATGATTTTGAGGTAATTAGGAATCGTATCGCTCTGTAACTTGGAATGTATGTATGATTTATGATCGGAAATGTAAATCTGCAAGAAAATCTACTTTCTAAAAAATATCATGAATAGAGGGCGCCCTCTGGAAAAGATCACATAATATGCCTTTAAGCTTAACGATTCGATATTTAGTTCGTCCCACTATAGCGTCCAGAACCCGGGTGGCGAAAAACCTGGGTTTAGAGTAAACACTAACTGGACAAAACCCGGGTTTTGCGCAACAACACTCAGGGCAGTGCCCAGTGGCGTGCGCAGGATATTGTGAGTGGGGGGGGGGGGGGGGGGCACCTGGCCATAAATTAAATTCCCCCGACTATTTTAGTAAAGAACTGCGCGCGTAGCGCGCGATATTTTTTCATCTGTGTTTTTGACTATCATAATTCCATGATGCCACTGACCTAGCCTCCTTCTCAATTCCCCCGACTGGCCTAAGTTTCCCCCGACTGACTCAATAGTGGGGGGGGGGGGGGGGGCGGCCCCCCGGCCCCCCCCCCCCCCCCCCCCCCCCCCCCCCCCCCCCCCTTTGCGCACGCCACTGGCAGTGCCACTCAACTTACCGATCTGAGGCTGGTGTCCCATTGTTGGCCGCTGTTGAGTCTGCCATAGAAATCCTACAGCTTACGGGCAAGCCCTGTACGCGTAAAGGTTATCGTCTGCTTTTGGTATTCGAATTAATTGAAGTTTACAGGGAATTGTTCGGAAAATTCCCCAATGGGGCCGGTTTTGAGTTTATGATACCGCGTACTGGAGGATATATACCATGCGCTCCCCATAGACGATACATGCAAAGTAGGAGGGGTCAAACAATCGGCTCTAACTTGAGTTATCCCATACGTCCATGACTCTATACAAAGAGTGCTGGGAAAAGCTGTTTTCGAACCGTTGGAGCGATTTGGTGAGTACTTTTGACCATATTTTATTGAAAAGCAATCACTTTTTTTTTCATTTTGCCTGTTACCATCACATACACTATATGAAAAATCAGGGGGATGATCACATTGACCACCCCACCCCAGGTTAAAAAGGGGGAGGGGTACGGATATCCCCTACCGGGATTTCCGCCCTACATGTATATATTAGGAAGAACTCCCTTTTCCATTACGCTACAAGGCCCGCTTAGCAGCGCTATAAATTGCTGCCCTAAAAACCGGCAACAAATTTAAATATTCGCATTCCATCAAAGGTGGTTGCTATATGACATAATTCTCGTGTGCAACCAACCGGCAGTATTGCAACACCCATTGAGTAGTTTAAACGCATTAAGCGTGGATGTAATTTGCAACATAATGGAAACTCACCCATGCAGTTAGCAAGAAGTACCGTCGTACACGCCCCGAATTTAAATATACAACCAGGAAATCCTCTCATAGTAAGTGATAACAATAGGTTTACTAGAGCTCAGATCAGACGACTTATTTTAAATATTACGGAGGACCATTCACGTCAGAATTTTAAAGTAAAGTATTGGTTAACACTTGACATATGCGACAATTAATTTTTGTAAGGGGATGATGCTGATTAATGTGGATATTTACCTCGCTAGTTACTATTCTGGTGTTACTCACCAGTTATGCTCTCAGAATTACATCGTTAGTAAGTAACGCTACAGTTAAGGTATAACTACTAGGGAGGTAGCTTACCTCCCTATTAAGTTACGCCGGTTTCGCGCACTCGCACGATTGTATTGTAAATAGGTATTTCTCTTCGGGGGTTGGAATAATTCGATTTACGTTGACAATGCACCTTCACCTTCATTATAACAGGTCATGTAATCAGTTTAATGTTGTTATAACGGGTACGTCATGTGATCAGTTTAATGTTGACAAAGCATAACATATTCTATTCCAGACAAACACAAGTCAAATCCTATTATCAGTTATGATATCCAACTTTTGGAGTTTTTCGACCTCGGCTTCAACTTGTTTGCGAAGATGAAATGGAATTATACGGTGTGATTGCGCAACGGGCATGATATCCTCATTGATGTGTAATTTTGCTTCACCTGACAACCTTCATATCCCTTTAAACCTATCCCGATACTTGCCTACTAGATCATCCAACACACCAGCACCATAATATGTGATTTGAATCAACCCGAGGGCCTGACCCGTTTCAAAGCTTAACTGTGTGTCGCCATGTTTAGACACACATACCCCACCACGAACCATGCAATCACCATACATGAAGGTTGCATCAAATAAATTTATACCAGTTACAGACAGGGGAACGTTTGACCCTTATGGATAAACAGGACACTTGGGAGGTTTAAACTCCGGTTTATTTATCCATTTGTCAATAATCTTTTGAGAGATCATGTTAACAGACGCACAAGAGTCTACACTGTTAGAAAAAAATACTCAATACTGAGTAAACTAAAACACTTTACGATGGTACAACGGCCACAACTAAATAATTGGGTAATCCAGTACCCATTTGAGGTTGGGTACAGTTTTACCCAGCGACAGGGTTATATTTTACTCCAGAAAGGTGTAATTCGTTTACACAACATATCGGTGTAAAAGTGTACACCAAAACCCGCACCAAAAGGACCCTGTTGCCGTTTGACCTTGGGGGTAAAGTTTACCCAATTTGAAGGGGGTACTAGTTTTACTTAAAAGTTGTGTTACTTTTTACACAGAAAAGGAGTACACCTTTTTACATGATGTATAGTTCTGGTGTTCTTTAACCATTTTAGAGTTATTGATTTTTACACCATAGCTGGAGTTTAAACAAATTAATAAAACTCAAGCCAATCATATTTAGCTATGGTGGGTGACAGAACGGTCAAAGATTTCTTGCAGCAGGCAGGCCTTGAAGACTTAATCCAGGATTTAGAAAATGTGATGATCCGTGACATGTTATGGTTATTTAGAGTAAGAACATTTATATTCTTAGGAATGAAGTAGCCGTATCAGTAGACCATCCAAAGGCAATAAATGTGCTTTAAAAAAATGCATCACGGCATTTTTTGTTACAGCTCTACATGTAGGCTAAATTAAGTGCTTACATAATAAGGTTTCCAATGAAGGGGGGTGTCAAAAATAGAAATCGATTTTTAGGCCATTTTCAGCAAAAAAAGACCGTTTTTGGGCAAAAATCTAATTTTTGTGTTTTTTGGTGCAATTTATATCTTTGAACAATGTACTATCCACCAGTAATTAGTTTGACCTGATCTATTGGGGTTTTTAAGGAATAATACATATTTAAAGCTGCTAAAATATAAAGAAAATAAAGGCACAATGGAGTACAAAAGGGCACTTTTCTCAGTTTTATAGTTGTAGTTGGCACTTATATTCGCTAGTTGCTTAATCTGTCAAGCGATGCTGGAATAAATCAGCAAACTAGTTTAACATGGTCTATGACATTTATATATAGTTTAATATCGACAAATATGGTAAAATTCAACATTAAAGGGGTATTCAAGGGTTATTTAACACGAAGGTAAAGAATCGTTATAGTGACTTAAAGGTGTATTTAATGGAGTGTCTTACGTGCACTCACAGGACTCCCCCAAACCTACTTTTTGAACTTCTTTTCATGGTCCTTCAACATATTTAGGGTGTTACCGAATTTAATGTTAGTATGCTAAGGGGTTATTCAAAATGGCGTCCAAAATGGCCGCCGAAAGGGTCAAATTTCATAAAAGAACATACATCAACCAAAAGGTATGATGACAGTATACATTAGTTTTAACTATAGGATGTATGTATTACACTCACATCCAGCACGTTCGCATTGTTAACATACTTTGAATCCAAGATGGCCGCCAAAATGGCCGCCAAAATGGCCGCCAAAATGGCCGCCTAAAACATAGAAATAGCCAATAATAACAGCATATTTTGTATCATATTCATCAAATAATTTAAGGCTACCAGATGGACACCAATAACTACCAATTGGTCAGAAGAAATTAGCAAGATGGCTACCAATATGGTCAAAAATAGCTGATTGAACCTTCTAGTACATTTTCGCTAAATACCAGTATAAGCAGATAAGTTAGTGATTTCATGGAGATAATTATGGTGATAATTATGGGCTTCAAAACCCTACCTTATATTGAAATATCCAAAAGGATCATCAAGCAGTCTCATTCGCCACCAACTAATATGCATAGGTAGTTGTATGAATTCGTCAATGACCTTATTAATCAGATATCCTTTATATTACTTACTTGATTGGGTCATTACGGTATCACTCGCGGTCTGTAAATGATCAACTGGGGTAATTAAATGATCACTCGGGGTCATTAAACGATCCGTTTGGATCATTAAATGGTCATTTTGGGTCATAAAATGATCAACTGGGGTAAGTAAGCGACCGTCCGGGTCATGATATGATTGCTTGGGGTCATTACGCTATCACCTAGAGTTTTTAAATTGTCAAATGGTGTAATGAAATGATCACTCAGGATCGCATTTGGTCATTAAACAATCACTTTGTGTCAATGGTCACCACGGGTTATCACATAATCACTTAGATCGAGTCAATAAATGATCACTTGGGGTCATTAAATCATCTCCTGCTGTTATTAGATGACAGTTTGGGCGGCTTGAGTAATCAAATGATAGATTGGGGCCATTACAATATCACTTGAGATCATTAATGATCACTCAAGAGTCATTACACGATCCATTTGATTCATTACATGGTCAGTAAATTGGGGTCATTGAATGATCTCCTGGGGTTAAGCGACCATCCGGGTCATTAAATTATTGCTTGGAGTCATTAATCTATCGCCTAAGGTTATTAAATGATCACCCGGGGTAATGAAATGATCACTCAGGATCGCATTGGGTCATTAAACAGTCACTTTGTGTGTCAACGGTCACCAAGGGTTATAAATTATCACTTGGATCGAGTCAATAAATAAGTCATTAAATCATCCCCTGCGGTTATTAGATGACAGTTTGGGCGGCTTGAGTAATCAAATGATGGATTGGGGCCATTCAAATATTACTTGGTGTCATTAATGATCACTTGGTGTCATTAATGATCACTCAAAATTAATTACACGATCCATTTTATAAATGACACGATCCATTTGAGTCATTACATGGTCAATTGGGGTCATTGAATGATCACCTTGGGTTATTAAGCGACCATCCGGGTTATTAAATGATTGCTTGGTGTCATTAACCTATCCCCTAGGGTCATAAATTGATCACCGGGGTAATCACTCAGGATCACTTGGAGTCATTAAACAATCCGTTTGTGTCAATGGTCACTTAGGTTTACTACAATATCACTTGGATCGAGTCAATAAATGGTCATAGGTGTGTGTTGGAAGAGATCAGTTTTCCTTACACTTCCAAAGAAAGGGGATGCTAGCGAGTGTAAAAACCATCGTACTATCGCTCTGATACCACATGCTAGCAAAATCCTGCTGCACATCATCAACGAACGTCTCAGACCTCATCTTGAACGTGAACTTCCTGCTGAGCAAGCCGGTTTCCGGAAAGGCCGCGGCACAAGAGATCAGATAGCCAATGTACGTCACATAATGGAAAAATGTTTTGAATTCCAGAGGGAGCTCTTCATGTGCTTCATAGACTACGCTAAGGCCTTTGATTGTGTGAGATATTCCGCATTGTGGACAGCACTGCAAGAAATGGGAATCCCTTACCACCTCGTCCACCTAATTCGCAATCTGTATGATGGTCAAGCTGCCTGTGTGCGCACTGAGAAAGGAAATAGTGATTGGTTTGCTCTAGGTCAGGGAGTCCGTCAAGGGTGCATACTTTCACCAGCACTCTTCAACCTTTATGCAGAGTCTATAATGAGACGTGCATTGGATGATTGGCCAGGGGGGCTGTCAGTAGGTGGATACCAAATACACAATCTACGTTATGCCGATGACACCACCCTGTTTGCAACAAATATGAAAGAGATGGCGGAACTCCTGAAGAAAGTCAAGGTGGAGAGTGAGCAGCTTGGCCTACGTCTAAATGTCAGCAAGACCAAGATCATGTCCATAGGCACAGATGGTGTTGGAGAGCCTCTCATAATTGATGGTAATGAGGTGGAATCGGTCTCGAAATTCAACTTCCTTGGATCCCTGATCACCAAAGAGGGTGGTTGCAGCCAAGAGATTAGACACCGTTTAGCAATGGCCAGATCAGCAATGATCAACCTAAGCAAGATCTGGGCTGACAGAGGAATAACCAGAGCAACAAAAACCAGGCTAGTCCAAGCCCTTGTATTTCCAATTGCCATGTATGCATGTGAGACGTGGACCCTAACCAAAGCTGACAAAAACAGAATAGCTGCTTTCGAGATGTGGTGTTGGAGGCGTATGCTTCGTATCGTATGGACAATGAGAAGGACCAATGCCAGTATTATTGAAGAAATAGGGGTGTCTAAACGACTTCTTCATGCTATCAACACCCAAATGCTGAGCTACTTCGGCCATATTTTACGTCGCAAGGGTAACAACCTAGAGAAGATGATCATGCAAGGCATGATTGAAGGGAAGCGTAAGAGAGGCAGACCTCGTTCCCGGTGGATTGACCAAATAAAATTGATTACTGGACACCCTCTCCGTGATTGTTACTCCTTTGCTGAAAATCATTATTTGTGGCGTAGTATCTGTAAGGTCACGAGCTGTCAGTCATGACAGGACCGAACCAACCAAGGTGTGTGTTAGCTGACGGCTCGGGTCATTAAATGGTGAGTTGGGGTCATTAAATGATCACCCAGGGTTATTCAATGATTAACTTTTTCGGCGACCATCTTGGCCATTTTAAAATATTAAAAATATTACATTTTATCATAGAAATATAATGAATGCTGTTTCAATAGTTTTTGCGGTATAGGTATTACATACTATTTTCAAAATGCAAAACACATGTTTTAGGTCATTTAACATCAGTTCTAACCATCTGACGGCCATTTTAGAATGCGCTAAATATTCTAAACCTTCACAGAGGTGAGTCGTTTATCTAAAAGCATTAGTTTAGCAGTTTAGAATATGGTATATATGACGCAATATACGCTATTATAAGCTATTTTTACAATTTGGGCGGCCATTTTGGCGGCCATCTTAATTTAATATATGTTAACAACGCAAAGTACTGGATATGAGTTACTAGTGATCTAATACATACATACCATTGTTAAAAAGTATACTTTTATCATACATTTTGTTTGATATTATGTCCTTTATGACAATGACCCCTTTGGCGGCCTTTTTGGACGCCATTTTGAATATCCCTAGTAGCATATCAAAAATAATTTTTGCATCACCCTGAATGGGTTTTAGGACCATTAAAAGGAAATTAAAAATGTTCGTTTGGGGAGTCTTGGGAGTGCACGGAAGACCCCAAGTAGATACTACGCCTCTAATTCACTATATGATTATATAAATATATATACCATTGTCAAATAACCCTTGAATGCCCCTTTAATGTTAAATTCAACCCGATTTGTCATCATAAAACTATCTATAAAGGTCATAGACCATTTCAAACTAGTTTGCTGATTTATTTAAGCATCGCGTGACAGATTAAGCAACTAGCGAATATAAGTAGCAAATAAAACGACAAAACTGAGAAAAGTGCCCTTTTGTTCTCCCTTGTGCCTTTATTTTCTTTATATTTTAGCAGCTTTAAATATGGACTATTCCTTAAAAAAGCAATGAATCAGGTCAAATTACACCAAAAAACACAAAAATTAGATTTTTGCCCAAAAACGGTCTTTTTTTAGCTGAAAATGGCCTAAAAATCGATTTCTATTTTTGACACCCCCCTTCATTGGAAACCTTACTATTTAAGCACCTAATTTAGCCTAGATGTAGAGCTGTAACAAAAAATGCCGTGATGCATTTTTTTAAAGCACATTTATTGCCTTTGGATGGTCTACTGTATAGTCCTATAGCCTAGCCTAGCCCTTGCTCTCCAATACATACCCTACCACATACACATAGAAATTAAATTGGCTGCTGGTATTCTTGAATGCGTATCGTTATTATAAGCTTATACTAGCTCTGTAGTGTATCATAGCTCTCATACGACTCGAATAAGCTTACCCAATTCATTTTGTTCAAGGTTACTCGAGTGGTTAGTAAAGTAGAAAACCCCGATAATTGTAGTTTGAATCAATATTGATTCATAAAGTACACTTTTTGGAGGCGGGGCAACGGCCTTCGCCTCCTCTATGGGTATAGGTTTTGACATATGGAAAAACGACATCTTACTACGGTTTACATGCTACAATAAATCTCTGATGTTTTACGTATGTCACACTACATAAAAACAGATCCTCTCTGTTGTAGCGCATTACTATCACCAATGAGTGTTTACCGACCTTTTTCAATTAAACCTGTTTAAGCACACGTTAAACATGTATAGGGCTACCTTTTGGCATTAGCTGAGATATTTTAGGCGACATTTGTGATGTTGTCTGGCAACACTGCATATCTGATCAAATAACAGTTGTTTATACCAGGGAGGTGTCTGTTTACACAGCTGCGGGCAATTCATGGACTGTATAGGACCAGCAATAATTACATCTTGATTGAGTGCCTAAGTGCTTTAAAAAAATCAACGTTTTTTATTGTTTTAGGAAAGTTTAAAGACAAAATATGAAAATAACGTGTCTTTATTGATATAGTTTCCCTTTTAAACGGTGGAAATCGGTTGGGGATTAATAAAGTTACCGAATTCCGATGTTAAAAGATATTGAATCAATTTACGTGCAAAGGGTATATTTTGCGACGTTATTTGTTCACGATTTTGTCCCAAGTAAACATTGTTGTACGAATTCACTGTGTATCAAATATTCATTGGACTGTATTCAAATATTCATTTGAATTTAAAAAGTGATGGCTTTTTTGATAATTAACACAAAAAAAATGAAGTTATATAAACATCGGTAATATGTACTTATTGTTACTGTTAAAATAATGCTTAAGGATCGATGTAAACAATAACATTTTTATATACAGAACTAAATAGAAATACGCAAATTTATTGGTTGTAGACAATCTTTAACAAAGCCACTTCACTTGACGTTCCGAGTTACAGATTGAAACAATCATAATCAAAATCATATTTGTTAGACAACATTTCAACTGTTTGTGCAACCAATCTGTTTTCAACCCTTAAAACCCATAAAAACCCATATTTTCAAGTATAATGCTCATATAGATTCATAAAACTTGTCTAGAATAATTGTATTCACGCTTTATGATCAGAAATGTAAATCTGCAAGAAAATCTACTTTCTTTAAAAACAAAATATGCTTATAAGATCAATATACTATACCTTTAAGCACTGTATCAGAAATAAAGTACCTTTTAAAGGCAAGCTACCACTTTGGGTTTCTAGCCATACCCAGTTCTCTTGGGGAATTGACAAATTTACAATTTCTCCATTAGACTGTCAGTCACCAAGTAACAGGTTATGACCAATTTATATGTGGTAAAATGCCAACGTGATAAACCAGCTCTAAGATATGATGTAACATACTTGATTCCATAAGCCTTTTACTCGTCGACATTGTCCTGACTCTTCATAGTATTATCAACATTAGTTAGTGATTTCCATTCATGTTAAATTGATAAATAAAACTTATGACATAACCACTCTTTTTGTTACCTATATCACACTCTGCTGTCTCTTTCTTTAAATTTATATGACCGCCTCTTTTCCTTTTTAAAGGAATTTTTATTTGTTCTACCCCGTACCAAAGTACACTCATTATTTCTAACAGTGTATGTACGCTGTAACATTATTGTCATTAATCATGACCTCGACCCTTTGAAGCTGTGTTTTCCCACTTATACCAAACACGTAAGTATTTTGTCATTTATTTTTGATGGGGCAACTCGTAACGTAAGTATTATTCCGTAGTAATAGGAATGATTGTTAACACCTAAATAAAAGTATTTTGTCATTTATTGTTGATGGGGCAACTCGTAACGTAAGTATTATTCCGTAGTAATAGAAAGGTTAGTTTTTAAACACCTAAATAGAAGTATTTTGTCATTTATTGTTGATGGGGCAACTCGTAACGTAAGTATTATTCCTTAGTAATAGGAATGATTGTTAACACCTAAATAGAAGTATTTTTTCATTTATTGTTGATGGGGCAACTCGTAACGTAAGTATTATTCCGTAGTAATAGGAATGATTGTTAAAACCTAAATAGAAGTATTTTGTCATTTATTGTTGATGGGGCAACTCGATCGTAACGTAAGTATTATTCCGTAGTAATGGGAATGATTGTTAAAACTTAAATAGAAGTATTTTGTCATTTATTGTTGATGGGGCAACTCGTAACGTAAGTATTATTCCGTAGTAATAGGAATAATTGTTAACACCTAAATAGAAGTATTTTGTCATTTATTGTTGATGGAGCAACTCGTAACGTAAGTATTATTCCGTAGTAATAGGAATGATTGTTAACACCTAAATAGAAGTATTTTGTCATTATTGTTGATGGGGCAACTCGTAACGTAAGTATTATTCTTGAGTAATAGGAATGATTGTTAACACCTAAATAGAAGTATGTTGTCATTTATTGTTGATGGGGCAACTCGTAACGTAAGTATTATTCCGTAGTAATAGGAATGATTGTTAAAACCTAAATAGAAGTATTTTGTCATTTATTGTTGATGGGGCAACTCGTAACGTAAGTATTATTCCGTAGTAATAGGAATGATTGTTAACACCTAAATAGAAGTATTTTGTCATTATTGTTGATGGGGCAACTCGTAACGTAAGTATTATTCTTGAGTAATAGGAATGATTGTTAACACCTAAATAGAAGTATGTTGTCATTTATTGTTGATGGGGCAACTCGTAACGTAAGTATTATTCCGTAGTAATAGGAATGATTGTTAAAACCTAAATAGAAGTATTTTGTCATTTATTGTTGATGGGGCAAATCGTAACGTAAGTATTATTCCGTAGTAATAGGAATGATTGTTAACACCTAAATAGAAGTATTTTGTCATTATTGTTGATGGGGCAACTCGTAACGTAAGTATTATTCTTGAGTAATAGGAATGATTGTTAACACCTAAATAGAAGTATGTTGTCATTTATTGTTGATGGGGCAACTCGTAACGTAAGTATTATTCCGTAGTAATAGGAATGATTGTTAAAACCTAAATAGAAGTATTTTGTCATTTATTGTTGATGGGGCAACTCGTAACGTAAGTATTATTCCGTAGTAATAGGAATGATTGTTAACACCTAAATAGAAGTATTTTGTCATTATTGTTGATGGGGCAACTCGTAACGTAAGTATTATTCCGTAGTAATAGGAATGATTGTTAAAACCTAAATAGAAGTATTTTGTCATTTATTGTTGATGGGGCAACTCGTAACGTAAGTATTATTCCGTAGTAATAGGAATGATTGTTAAAACCTAAATAGAAGTATTTTGTCATTTATTGTTGATGGGGCAACTCGTAACGTAAGTATTATTCCGTAGTAATAGGAATGATTGTTAACACCTAAATAGCAGTATTTTGTCATTTATTGTTGATGGGGCAACTCGTAACGTAAGTATTATTCCGTAGTAATAGGAATGATTGTTAACACCTAAATAGAAGTATTTTGTCATTTATTGTTGATGGGGCAACTCGTAACGTAAGTATTATTCCGTAGTAATAGGAATGATTGTTAACACCTAAATAGAAGTATTTTGTCATTATTGTTGATGGGGCAACTCGTAACGTAAGTATTATTCCGTAGTAATAGGAATGATTGTTAAAACCTAAATAGAAGTATTTTGTCATTTATTGTTGATGGGGCAACTCGTAACGTAAGTATTATTCCGTAGTAATAGGAATGATTGTTAACACCTAAATAGCAGTATTTTGTCATTTATTGTTGATGGGGCAACTCGTAACGTAAGTATTATTCCGTAGTAATAGGAATGATTGTTAACACCTAAATAGAAGTATTTTGTCATTATTGTTGATGGGGAAACTCGTAACGTAAGTATTATTCTTGAGTAATAGGAATGATTGTTAACACCTAAATAGAAGTATTTTGTCATTTATTGTTGATGGGGCAACTCGTAACGTAAGTTAACGATTGTTAACACCTATTTAGAAGTTAATAAATATGCGAGTGTCTGTTTTGTACCTGTTGCAATGGCACAAAACCTAATAATCTTTTACATACATATGGCCTTTTATCATAATAATTTTCATATCGTTTAATGAAGATACGAGCATTAATACAGATACTTGTCAAACACAACCCCGAGGAGGGACTCCCTAAGAATTGCAAGGGGAATGAGCGGCCTTTGTAACTCTTTTTGCACAAGTTGTCCTGATTTCCCTACCTAAATACTCCCGTTTATAATCCGTTTAAACAAATGACTTTTGTAAACTAACACACTCACAATCCACTATAAAAGGGAGCATGTGGCAATCTCACTACATTACCCCTTTTGGACAGTATACGGGAATGGCGTGTTACAAGTAAAAACAACATTATGAGGTAGGAGCTAGAACTTATTGAATGACCGACCCTTCATAAAGACTTTTTGCAAGCAACGTATAAGATATGTTTAAAAGGGTTAAATCAGTTGAAGATAACTGCCAGTTCCAAAACGTTCCTGTAAGTACCAAGTCTAGACTATTACAACTTTCATAATATTATATATTCGTAACATGTCTTGATGGAATTTTTAAACAATCTACGTTTCCTGAATTCCTTTTTAATTCAGGTAAACCTGTCATAAATGGAGCTAGACGATGCATTACGTGTACTGGGGAACCGCTATCAATGGGTGCTCTACTCGGTATTAGCTCTGTGTTGCCCTTTAAATGCTTTAATTGTGATGGGTATGGTTTTCATTGGAAGTGAACCAAAGACTTTCTACTGTGTACCTGAACCAGGGTTCGAACCAAATGAAACCGTACCAGGATATGGAGAACCGGAAGTAGATTCATGTCATATGTATGAAGTGCATGATGGGATTGTGACTGGGAACACAACTTATTGTAAACATGGATGGACATATGAAACCGACTTTGGTGAAACTACCATCGTAATGGACGTAGGTTTAACTCAATTCACAGGAAAACATGCAATACAAAGATCATCCTAAATAAACTCTAAGATCATCACAATGATCATCATATATGAACGTCAATAATGGGAGTATATTTCACAATAAATGACGAATAACAAGAATATTTCGTTAAAAATACTGTGAAACGATGCACTAACCGCAGTATGGCTAGTGAAACGATGCACTAACCGCAGTATGACTAGTGAAACGATGCACTAACCGCAGTATGGCTAGTGAAAGATCTGAATCTGAGTATAGGTTTCATAGTCAGCTATTATCCGTTTATAAATTTATTTCATTGTTTCATGTTAATTTCACAGTTTGACTTAGTGTGTGACGACGCCATTTTGGTTAAAGTAGCACAATCAATATTGATGGTTGGTGTTATGTTCGGAGCTATAATGTCAGGACAATTAGCAGATTATTTTGGAAGAAAACCCGTTTTGTATGCATCGTTAGTAGCTGACGCAGCTAGTGCCATGGGGTCAGCTTGGGTAGACAACTACTACGCCTTTCTCGTCTTCTACTTCTTCCTCGGGGTATTTCAACAGGTAAAATGGATGTTATATACATAATTGAGATGACAAATGTTTTACCTTACCAACAGCATTCAATTTCGAAAAGTGCCAACTCATTATACATAGAGCCCATGCATAAGGAGTGAATTGTCAACATAGCCCATATAAGGAGTGAATAGTCAACGTATAGACGTTGATAGGGGAATATGATGCCCCTTTCATCCCCCTCTCAAGCCATGATATAATGTTTTTAAAAAGCTCTTTAACTCAGTCAAACGTTTGCTTCATCGATATCTCCCCGTTTTGCTTCAAGGAACGGTACATTTAGATAAAACCGACTAAGACTTACGTCGAACGGGTAACGCAGCTCTTCAGTTTCTATTAATTGGTTTGAACCTGAGACCATAATAACTAAAGTTATTATTATTTTAGTTATTGGTCTCAGGTTTGAACAGATCCATAGACTCCAGTAGACTCATTTAAACGGCCCTGCTGCGCTGCGGGGTTTAGCCTTTGGTTGGTGTCTTTTGTCATTGGTTTGATAACTGTTCTTTTCAGTTAAGATTGCGTTGTAGGCAGAGGAATTGAAAGTCTCGATATTTTAAACTCCAGGTACACATAAAGCCAACTCAACTTAGGCCCAACGAAAAATCGAGCCGGTTCGGTTAACGGCGTACTGCTATTTACGCTTAAATTAATATCTGAGGCAATGTCCATATGACGTGGACCTTTACATTAATTTCGCACGTAAACATATCGGTCAACATTTACGATTAAGTATAAAAACGGGCAAACTGTCAATCTGTAGGTCAATACAAGACCATGAGCGGCTATTTACAAGATAATCTTTCGCCGCAAACATTTCTGCTAGGATTTCAGCGTTAGCCTTAATACATGTATATGGTTTAATGTGTTCCTATTGCAGGGTGTTCTTAACAGTTCCTTCGTGATGATTACAGAGATGTTTACGCCGGAATCACGCACATATCCAGTATCTGGTCTCAGCATAGTATGGGGTGTTGCCGTTTCATTTGTGGCTCCAATTTCATACCTGCTCCCGAATTGGAGGCATTTTCAATTGTTCACATCGTTAGCGTACCTGGCAATGGTGCCGAGTTGGTGGTATGTAAAGTAATAATAATATAACATGATAAAAAGAAACAATGAAGGCCTATATAATAATTAATATAATATAACAATATTCATGGTGTAAAGCTTGTGGATTAAAGTAAAGTGATGATCTACTTATCATTTTTTAAACTAATAATTAATTTGAAAATAAAACACGGATCGAAAGAAAATACTGATTTATTTAATACCAATTAGCCTACAACATTTGCTGAATGAATTTGATGGAGAGTAGTTGTGGGGTTATGGTTGCTTCTTCAATACTGGCACAATAATATATTGTGTTATATTTGCTTATTCTATATTAAATATTTCATTTTGCTTTATTTGACAGGTTTGTTCCTGAATCAACGAGATGGCTTATTTCCAAAGGTAGAATGAAGGAAGCGGAGGGTAATTTACAAATTATTGCCCGATTTAACAGAGTTAATGTTCCTCAAAACCTCCTCACAGAAAACGTGGGTTTATCGGAGGTCAAAGAGAATGAAGAAGAATCAGAAAGAATAAGCAATAGTCAGGATGAACATACTGAGAATGCAGATAGTGATGGAAAGACCGAAGGCAAAGTCTCAGAAAACACAAGAACGTACTATGGAAAGCACGTACATAGACCTAGTGAAAGCGAGGTTCCTGCAGATATAAAGAATTATAATTTAACCGATGTTATCAAATCCCCTAATCTTCTACGCACTTTCCTCATCTTATCATTCTGCTGGTAAGTATTTGCACTAACCTTTCAAACCTAGGATTTTGGGAGGACATTTTTCGGATTTTTACATGATCTACGAACATTTATTTTTCTAACCAGGGGGTAAACTTGGTTTTAGTATAAGTAGCCTATAGTCATTGTCGATTAATAGCTAATTTGATAAACATTTATGGATTGTTGCAGGTCATTCATCCTCTTTTTAGAATACTTGAAGAGACTTTTGCCATTTTGTTTTAATTTCAGGTTTACAAATAGTACCTATTATTATGGACTTGCACTAAACAGCGCTCTTATTCGAGGCAATAGATATGTGAACGTATTTCTAGGTTGTGTAGTTGAACTTCCATCCGGAATGCTTATGGTGCTTTGTTTAAAATGGTAAGTGTGCTTAATATGGTATTGTTAATGTAGTTTAATGCAGTCAAACTAATCTGAAGTCAATGTACCCATCAAATCAATTATTTCCTTTCATATGATTATAATATGAGACTCTATTAAAATATTGGAAGCGTCATCAAAGCTTTCATTTAGGGTTTGTAAAACAGCTTGCAGCATACGTTATGAATAACATGATTTTATTTTATCAGGGTCGGTCGTCGTTTGAATCTTAGCTACGCATTTGTCTTTGGAAGTGCTTGCTGCATAGTGATAGCATTCCTCCCAAACAAAACCGGTAAGCTCAGTTCAAGCCCTGGTCAATACACGAGGGCGCATATATAACGTACGAGGGCGACAGATACATACGAGGGCGCACTTAACCGTCAGCTCACTGCGCATGCTTGAAACTCATAAAGTTCGGTAACCAATCAGAGATGTGAGATGAACCTACGTAATACGTGTCACTTACAGCTTAAGTTTGATCGTTTTTGGGTAAGGTTGATCTCGCCTGCTTTTAGCTCAGTAGACAAATATATTTGTCTCAGCTTTTAGCAGGGGTGGATTTAGGGGTGGGGGCCACCACCAACGTTAACTAAACGTGTACAAATATCGCAAAGGGGCCTTTGTCCAACCTCCGCAAAGGGGTTTTCCCCCTTGACCCCCGCAAGGGGCTGCCGCACCCTTGACCACCGCCCGCTTTGGCGTCCCCCCTATTGAGAAATCCTGGATCCGCCCCTGTTTAGGGATTTGTTTTTATGTTTAATAACAACATAATTAAAATAATTGTCACAGTTTTTCACATCACTGAATAATAAATCATAAAATGACCTAGTCCTATATTTTTCCTAATCTGTATATGTAAAGCAATATTATGCAGTCATTACCTTTATCGAGTGGTTCGCCTTCCAATACATGCTATATTTTATTTATACACACAGAAGCTGGAACGGATCTATCTGCTTTAATTATAGTGATTTCTACCATTGGAAAGTTTTGGGCATCATGGTCGTTTGGCATGGTATTTATTATCACACCAGAAATTATGCCTACTGTGATTCGGTAAGAAGATTTTTAAATCAATTATTTCAAACCGGCTCGAAGAAATCTGTATTTTATTACATATGCAGTGATCTCAAAAATGAATGGTTTGACGTCTAATCGTACTTTTGATGGCTATTTCGAACACCTTTAGTAAATAATGAGGTTTCTAAATAATTTATAAGGGAGCGCATCAAAACTCGACCGCCCGGCAACCGCCGGTTCCGTGCAGTTCCGTGAGGTTGCAGCCGGTCTATATTGTTCTAAACAATGATATGCGGTCCAACCGGGCGGAACCGCCGGTTGCCGCGCGGTCGAGTTTTGATTTGCTCCCTAATGGGGCAATCACATGTATCCGTGTGAGCTGGGCGGCCCCTTACCGTCTTATAGAAAAACAACAGAGTCCAACACGGTGAACAATCAGCAAAAAATGTCAACGGCCGCATTGATTTTTTTTTGGTCACCGGGTTCATACTGTTCTATACCGGGTCCTTATCGGCCTGGAACCGGGCTCATACCACCTCCTCACCAGGTCCTCACCGGCCGAAACGCTTGGGTACCGACCGAACCGCCTTGATAACGTCATCAAACTGCCCTGTATAAGCTGAGCGCTCAAGCTCGCCGCTTCGCTCACATTCCGGGAATCTCTGTAAAATACATTTGTACTCACATGTGTCCGTGTGAGCTGGCCGGCCCATTACCGTGTGACAAATTGGTGCAGACGGTGGCACACGGTGATGTCACACGGTGGGCCGTTTCCCGTCCGTTGAACACGTTGCCGGGGACATTGCCGGCCATCCGCGCCCGGCAGGAAGTTTGACCATTCTCAAAACTCTTGCCGGGTGAGTAGAAGCGGCGGCAAACGGTGAGAGCCCGGTTTGAGGACGGTATACAGACGGCGCACCCGTTTCGCGCCCGTTCGCAGGGCGGTAATGGTAGGCGGCCACCTTACCGTCTAATAGAAAAACAACAGAGTCCAAACAATCAGTAAAAAATGCCAACGGGCTCATTGATTTTTGTTGGTGGTCACCGGGTCCATACCGTTATATACCGGGTCTATGCGGGGTCCTCACCGGCCTGGTACCAGGCTCACCGTCCTCATACGTGGCTAGCTTACCGTTCTCGCCGGGTGCATAACACCTCCTCACCGGTCCTCGGTCCATACCGCTCTACACCGGGTCTGTACCGGGTTCTCATCGGCCTGGTACCGGGCTCACCGGCCTCATACAGGTCTAGCTTACCGTTCTCACCGTGTCCTCACCGTGTGCATACCACCTCCATACCGGCTCCTAACCGGTCGGAACGCCTGGGTACCGGCCGAAACGTCTTTATTATATCATCAAACCGCCCTTTTTAAGCTGAGCGCTCCGGAATTCGTACGACCAACATCTATAATACTCTCTATATGTAAAAGAACTAAACCTCACTCTTTCGAGAGTTCTAGGAGTGACGGCTTTTCTAGGAAGTGACGTTCACTCTTTTCAGATTGATTTTTCACTCTTTTAAGAGTGATTTACCCCCTTTTCAAAGTGATTTTAACTCTTTTTAGAGTGATCGCTCTTTTAAGAGTGAACTTCACTCCAAAAAAAGAGCTGTCCCTCCTAAAGCTCTCGGGAGAGTGAGTTTTAGCTCTTTTACATTTAGAGAGTTGCAACATGCCTGCTGAGAGTACGTTCCGCGAACGGTTACCAGGCTGAATGCGGCCATTCGCAGCCCGCGTCGCTAAGATGGTCGACGTCCACTACCGTCCATCACCGCCCTGCGAATGGGCGTGAAACGGGTGCGAAACGTGTGTGAAACGGGTGCGAACGGGTGCGCCGTCCTTAAACCGTCTTCATACCGGGCTCCTATCGTTCGCCGCCGCTTTTACTCACCCGCCAGGAGTTTTGAGCATGTTCAAATCTCCGGTGGCCGGCAAAGTCCCCTGAACGTGTTCAACGGACGGGAAACGGCCCACCGTGTGTGCCGCCCTCCGCACCCATTTTTCACACGGTAAGGGGCCGCTCAGCTTACACGGATACATGTGATTGCCCCATAAGTGCCGCTGTGTACAAATAATGGTCGGAACCGATTTATCATTTGAAGACGACATCGATAACCATATTCATTAGAAGTTATCTTAATTGAAATTATAATTCGCTCTTAATTACACGATGTGATGCAATGAAACTATCCATCCGTATGAATAGTGGTAAAGTCAAGATTCATATACACCATTCGTGTGATGTATCATGTATCAAATACACCTCATGATTCGAAATAAGAATACATGGGGAAAATAAAATTATGAAAAATAAGGATCAATTGAAGAGCAATAAGACACAATGCAGGTTTATGAGACTGATCCTTGTATCATTAAGATAACTAATGCTCTATGATGTTCTGTATGAGACTGATCCTTGTATCATTAAGATAACTAATGCTCTATGATGTTCTGAATTCACAGCCAAGTAACACTAGGTGGTTGTTCCTTCTTTGCGAGGATAGGTGGTATTCTTGCTCCATTCATTATTTACTTGGTAAGCATTAGCATATACACTATTTGAAAATTGATCGTTTCAAGTGCTTTCTGAATAAAAGCATTTGCGAAATTTTATATTGGCTTTGAAACCATTTTTTTTACTTTGAAGAAAAAAATACGTTTTTGTTTACAAAACAATTAAGATTAGGTCAAATGTAATCAAATCAACCTGCACAGCTGAGTAATGAAGATTTGACTGTGAATAGGCTTGCACGAAAAGACTTTTTTTTCCTGGTCGACCAGTCGCCACCAAATAGTCGCGACAAGTCGCCGTCTGACGACCATTGGACGTTAGATTCTGACATTTCGATGCTCAATTGGTCTTGAAAATGTATAAATGAAGGAAGTATGACATAAACTAAAGAACAGATAACTTACGGAAGGATTTTACATACTTTTATTCGTTCTCGGGCTTGAAGACTAAATTGCCCAGGAATATTAAAGGTGGCTTAAAGGGACATTAAGTGGTGTTGAACATTTTAAATGTTTAAAAATTTACTTCAGAATTCAAGATGAACATTAAAAATTGCCATTATTGTTGTTTCTACTAACAAAAACACAGCAAAACTTGATTAAAACAATATCATCGCTATTTATTGAAAAACGCCCTCTATGCAAATATGGTTCGCGTTATGTATGTATCACGCGTACTGCAGTCTGCAGGGGGGATACTGTCGGACGTAAAATGCTCGTTGCGGCTCTACGAGCATTTTTGAATCGACGTTTTCTTGTACAAAGAGGGCTAATTTTTCTTAATCCTTATATAGGTGTAAGTTCATACATGTAATACAATTATAAAAATATACTAATCCCAGTTTTCATCATAATTTAGGGCGCAGCCTCCAACACATCTCTTAGTGCCCTTTAATATCACATGCGTCATTTTAAATAATGACTTGGGAACAGATTTTTCTTCTCATTCAATGTGCATGTTTAGGACTTCCGAAAGTATACTTTACTAGTCGACTGTTGCGAGGTACAGTCACAGTCGCGACTAGCGCCAATGGTCGCGACCCCGACTAATGGCGACCAGGCGGACGACCAGGTCGTGCAAGCCTAGTATGTGGTGTATGTTCTGATACAATTCAATGTCCTTACCTGAGGCGGCTTGAGGCCTCTGTTTTAGTACAACTATTTCGATGTAATCTATCCTCTTATCTATTTCATAGTAATCTGATGGCAAATATCCACAGATACAAGTTTAGTATAGGCCTACCATATATAATTTAGATTGAATCGCTCGAATAAATAAGCATCATGACCTTGATTAATTATAAATTGCTCATCAGTATTCCTTATTTACATGGTAGACGTATAATTCGTACTTTATTCGGTGAGTTCTTCCATAATTCCATTGTAACTGCATCCATTGCCATATATCTCAATTCTTGCTTACAAATTTAATAAGAATTGTAGGGATACGAATTATATCACGTGTTTGTTTCACAATATAAATCATGGCACGTACTTATTTTGTTTCACACAAACTAACATTGTTATCAATTGACTCTAATATACTGTATATGATTGATATTCTGTTTGTAATTCCGTGACACAGGGAGACATCAATGGGCACATTCCACTCAGCATACTGGGAACATTGGCATTTATGGCAGCGTTTATTTGTCTCATCCTACCAGAAACACGTAACAAAGCTTTGCCAGAAACAATAGAGGATGGAGAACAACTCAGTAGACGCAACCATTTTCTTATCAAATGTAGAAGCAATAAACATCGATTGTAGGCTAAATCACCATCATATATTTCCATCAAGCCTTTTCTTAAGCGAAAACTTTCATTCACTCTCGACTTCGTACCTATTAGTCATACTGCCTTTGGTTAGCCTATACAGAGTGTGCCAAAATTATATTTTATATAAATGTAAAAATAAATATGATAGAAATCTGTTGTAATGTTATTGTAGAAATGTCTTAAACCGTTTTCCTGAGTCGATCCCGATGTTTTTGAAGGAAATTAGGACAGCATTGCGGACGCAAGTTCAATTCTCATTTGGCCACTTTTGATTCGAAAGCTATCTAGGGATGTATATGTTGTCATGGCTGCGGAAGGAAACTATGGTAAAACTATATTTGCAAGAGATGTCATACACTCCTTGACCCAGATTTAACATGTCCAGTGACCAAAAAGTGACCAATCTCAGTTCAGTTCAGTTTTATTCACTACAAATGAGATACATGCAATGAAAATACAATTAATATATATATATATGGTGGGTTGACCAAATCAGCACAGTTTAGGGAACAGTGGAGTATATTGTGAAAGATGATATTAATAAGATCTATGCAAGTATAAAATAAGTTTAATATTTGATACCATTTTTATGAAATTCAGGGCATTGTGTTTAATTTCATTAGGCTATGTGGTAACCTTTGTCATTTTGGTTATAACACGAGTGGACGGTACATCACAAAGAGGTCAAATTATGCTTTTTCTGACACACCGAACACACGTGATATAATTATATGCTTTTTGCCAAGCCAAGATGTGAGTGTTGTTTGAATTTGTCCCTTGTATATTACGTTCATGACACATTCCCGAATTCAACCCACACTTTTGCGAGGGTGTCTCTTATGATGGTGTTAAAATTTTCAAATCCATTAAGAATGGAACTATCGATCTCCAAAGTCATGGAATGATTGAATTCGACCGCATTTGACATTTTATCATTTAATTTGATCGTTACTACTGTATCTGTACTCATGAAACTCGATTTTCGCTTCAATCGGTAGTCATGGCCGAGCGGTTAAGGCGATAGACTAGAAAAATATATTGGGGTCTCCTGGCGCAGGTTCGAATCCGGCTGACTATACGTCACTTCCTCCTTTTATTGCGGAACCTTAACTAATATTGAGGGAATCATTCAGTGTGTACTGAACAAAAATAAAATCAATAATATTCTTAAAGGGGCGTGTACATCTCAAGTGTTTGTCCTGGACAAAAATCACATGACTCCCTACGTATCTGAGTCTCCGTGTTTCCATGTAATAATACCCATGGTGCAATAGATTTGCCGCGCCGAATTCCAATCGAAAAAACGTAATGGCCAACATTTTATGTACGAACGAAATACTAAGGTGTCTAGTAGTTGAAAGGCATCTTCGAGTTGACCCCAAATTATCAAGTGCGAGGGCGCCCTGCGGTAAATACAGAAAAATGAATTTACAAAATTGCGTAGATCAAAATAATAAGAATTTATTCATGCCGAAATATAGTCAAAACAAGACATTCGATCGTTGATCAATTAACATACATTGAAGTATATATCCCTCACATTCAATATTGTTTCCATTGAATTAATTTATAAAGTACAGTTTACCTGAAATGTGTGAAAACATGCAGCTACATCAGAGTAAAAATTGACATGAACGGGATGAAACTGTGTCAAAATCAGGTGGAAAATGTCCGTAAATATCTTATTTTTGAACGCCGTAAAAAATCAGTTCACAGGATGATAGATTATAATAAGATGTTTCATATTCCTCCTTTGAGATTTTTTTTGAGTGTTTAAGACAGCTGTTTGGCATATCAACTTGAGCTCTAATCCAACATCAAAATTCGGAACCTTTTTGACAGTACACTTCTGCAATGGCCAGTCGCTCAATCGAATGGTCCGCCTGGGTGCGATTGTGCTGAAGTTATTCCTTCACCCACTCAAATAATATTAGTTTCAAAAGACATACGACACATAATGGCACAATAAATGAGGAAATCAGGTGTACGAGCAGCAAAACATTAATTTTTGTCATGAAAAACCATGGACCGTAATACGTCTTTTAAAATATTTATGAATACAAGTCACTGATCCCGAGCATAAGTCACTCCCGAGCAGCATATCGAGGCCTATCGCTTTGGGATTATAGAATGGTGGGATCTGTTAACTCATGAAAGAAATCAACCAAACAATCATAAATACATTAAATATTAAAAAAAAGAATTATAGCAAAACCAACAACATTCATTTTGACGACGGAACAAAGAATCGTATGACATTGTGGTCAGCGACAGGATCGAACCCCGGACCTCCTGTTCTGAAGGCGAGCGCTCTACCGACCGAGCTATCAAGGGAAACTATACAAACGTTGCAAAGATTCAAACCATTTATCAATTCCGTTTCTAGAGCCACATAATGTAAAAACTTCATTTATTCTGTTAAATAAAAAGGAAATCACAGTTATTTTAGTTAGTCAGTTGAAAAAGATTTCCACGAAACTTGTTCCTTATGCACATATCCCGCAACCGTTTAAAAAAGAAAATATAACGCGATCGCACACGAATGGACAAATGAAAAAATGCCAATGGTTCCAAATTTTGCTCTCATTTCAAATAACTTTTAATGTACTTAAATGATCACGCCGTAAAACCGATTTAAGAATAATAGTTGCTAAAACCCTCATTTATCTCAATACACGAAAATTGTGTAATTTCGCTGTTTAAGACAGCTGTTTGGCATATCAATGTAGACACTACTATCGGACGCATTTCATTTTCGATATCGACGGATTTGTAAAATGCTGATGTGAAATGATCTGCTTGTAGATGTCATAGACTGGATTCAATACGTTTGCAAGACAGGTCCACTTATCAGGAGTATTTCAAGACCTTAATATTAATGAAAAACTTTGATTTCACCTCAAGATCACTCTTGAAACCGACGGTTCAATTTCCGCGGGAGTTTAACTCGGTGTTAGTACCCAAAGTGCGCGGTTCGAAATTGCGCGGTTCGTTGTTGTGATAAATTGACCTACGCTATTGTTCACCGCTAACTTGCCTTTCAACTATAGAATCGTTTCGAAAAGTATAGTGTTATGCATTATAATGAAATCAGAATTACAATCTCCTTCAGCATATAATCAACTTTTGAGCGTTAATCCTATGTTAAAAACGCACAACAATCGAAATATAAAGCATTTTAGCCCGCATTTTTGCCCCGATTCATGTGATATTCGTATTTTGAACTTTATGTATTTTATTTTCTAAATATCTATGTGTAGTCTTCATTTAATAGCTCAGTCGGCAAAGCGACAGCTTCATAATCATGAGGTCAGTGGTTCGAATCCTAGGATTGTTATATTTTTTTCTGTTTGTTATTTACACTTTATTTTTAGAAATTGACAGGATTGCATATCGTACGCAATATTTATTGAATGTTGAATGATATTTTTTTCTTCTTTTGCAATTTCACTGCGATAAAGAATACCCTATAAATATATTGTATTGACTATTCCGTTCAATTGAACTATGGAGACCCTAGCTAGTCTATTAATGAACATGATTTGCAAAGGCCAATTGTTATGTAAATAAGAAGCCAAACGGCTAATATGTCCTTGAATCGATTTTCTTATTTCCTATACGACCGATATTTGTATTTGCTGATTTGCAAAAAGAGAGTGGTACCTTCAAAAATACGTTACGCGGTTCACGGCTTTCACGGCCTGGTGTGAGCGACTGTATTTTGGCGTGGATTTGATACCGTGCTCAGTGGCGAACCCAGGGGTCCAGGGGCCGGTGCCCCCCTGAAATATCCCCGTCAGTAAACTTGAGCTTCCGTCGGTACAGTCAAATACCAACGTTGAGTGAGTCTATTGTATACGAAGAGAATTTATTTTTCCCTTGAAAAGCGGATGTCGATATCGTGCAATTCAATTTATGCCAAAATGTCAGCCTTATACAATGACAACATTAAGGCATTTAAATGTGGTTCAACGTCATGTGACTAGGGGGATATTTCCCGTGGCGCTGACCCCTGTCTCATTAAAAGCTTTAAATTAATAACCTTCCACGATCATCAATTTATTGCTCTTTACATTGAATCCAAACCTAGCTTGCAGCGACACCGTTTTCACATTTAAAATACAATTTAGAAACTGGGTTCAATTTGGCTACATTTCGTCGAATACTCAATAGTTCACCACTAGTTCATTATTATAGAGAACACATAGACACGTCAGTAAGTAGTTATGGCCGAGCGGTTACGAATATGGACTAGTAATCTAATAGATTCTCCCAGTGGCGTAGCCAGCTTTCCTTGTCAGGGGGGGCAAACCCATTTTCTTCCCGATCTTGGAATTTCATCCCGTTGTACAAAAAAAAATCGCGCGCTACGCGCGCATGTGTCCCCCAAAATGCAAACTTCTATCACTTGTTTATAACCAAAATGTACCTTTTTTCCCCTTTTTCTTCCTTTTTTCCTTCCTCTCTCTCCCCTTTATCTTATCTTTTTTTTTTCTCCCTTCTTTTCCTTCCCGATTTTTCGCTGTCTTCCCGATTTTCCCGGTCAAATTTTTTTCAGGGGGGGCACTCTGCCCCCCCTTGCCCCCCCTGGCTACGCTACTGGGTTCTCCCCTCCTCGGTTCGAATCCTGCTGAATACCTTTTTTTAGAAAAAAACGATTTAGTCTCTGTGTGTTGGAAAATGGCGTATATTTTTACCGTAGGTGAATAAAAGTCGTGGCCCTGACCCCTGTCCAAAAATGTATTACAAATAAATATATTTTTGATCAAGTTTAATACGTTAGGAACATTTCTTGTGCATAAAGTTTTTGCTATGACGTCTAAAAATCATCAAAAATACGATGTTTACGATCGCATTGAAAATGCATCTTTATCGACTCAAAGATAGTAACAAAAATCGTGTTTTTTATTAAATCGGAAATGACATCTTACATAAATAGGACTTCCCCTTCAAAATGAGCCTAAGATGATCAAAAATTGATGGAGGCAATCCTTCACAATCGCGAGTTGTAAATGATCCGATTTCTATTTGGTTTTTTTTTTTGAAATCTCACTTCACTGGCGGCCGGGGCGAACATAGACGGTATTTTCATGCCTTGACTTCTGACTGGGTAGATTTGCGATTTCTACCAGGCGATTTTTCAGCTATTGTTGACAATGTCATCGCTACCCCCACTTTTCAATATTTCAGCTACTGACGAGAAGAAGAAAATTGGGTCATTTTTGCGATTTTTTTGTCGGTACATCATGACTTTCGTAACTATCCCCCCCCCCCCCCCCACCCCCAGTTTCCAAAAGCTGGGTACGCCACTGACTGAGTGCTGAACTCATCATGTTCATTGCTGCTGCGAGCATCTTACTATAAATCTGTGTGGGGGTGTGTGTGTTTGTTATCCTTATGTCTCCGTTAGTTTTGATCAAAGTGGCGCATAATTTGCATGCAATATCGAGGAAATAACGGTGTGTTAAAGTTTATTCCAGTGAAATTGGTTAACAATTTGCTCCAAAAACAGCAAATCACCTCTCAGATTTGGCTCATAAATGCCACTAGAATTGAACAACATTGTGCGTTGCGCGTACTGCCGCGTAATCATACCGTGGTATCGCGTTGCGTGTCGCGTTTGCGCAAATGCTAACGGCTAACTTCACTATCTATAATCACTGTCATAATGGTATAATGATATATTACTAAATTCAAGCTATTTCACACGAGCATGTTTCGTCGTTGTTCGCGGAGCTGCGTCCAGATGCCTGAAATGTGCTAACTAACGTGCGTGACGATATCACGATTGACGCGCGGTCATTTTTTGAATGTGCCCGGTACGCACCTCTGGGTTTACGCACATACGAATGCACACAAGTTCGCACGCATAGAATGGAGTTGACCATAGCATTATGACACTGACTATACGCTACTTGTACGCAATCCTATTTCAAAATAAAGCAAGGGGGTTCAAAAAATTTCGCACGGTCAAAAAAAAATCGCACAGTACATGTACTATTTTGCCTTTTTTTGACTATTTGGGCTGAATATACCAATATATCATTTTTTTCCTCCTTTTTATTTTTTTAGAGGGGCTGGGGGCGGGGGCACAAATGTTTTTTTTCTGTCAGGGGGGCATTTCCCCCCCCCCCCTGAGCTACGCCACTGGCGTCATCGCGTTAGCGTCCCCTACACAAAGTCGCCGCCGTATGCGTTGTGGGTATAACGCAGCGATGACAGGTGCGTGTGTGCTAAATAACGCGATTAATTTGAAGCAGGATGTTGGAAAACAGCTGGATTCGCCGATTTTATAAAGGGGGGAATTTGTTGTTGTTTGTTTAAAATAAATCTAACAAACTGCGTTATTTTATGATAAAAGATCAAAATAACTAATAACTAATAAACTAAATATTATAATGAGAATAAAACATAGTTCTTAGCTGTTTTGCTATAGACGATGGTCTTATAATGTATAAGCTGTACCATATTTGTGTCGTCGTGTATTGACGCCTGCGGCGACCATACACGACTCCAAATATGGTACAGCCTATACACTATAAGACCATCGTCTATAGCAAAACAGCTAAGAACTATGTTTTATTCTCTAAACGTACAACAACTTTCCCCCTTTATAAAATCGGCGAATCCATCGAGCTGTTTACCAACTTCTTGCTTCGAATTAATTGCGTTCTTTAGCACACGCGCATATGGCAACGCTGGGTTACACGCACAACGCATACGCCGGCGACTTTGTGTAGGGGGCGCTAACGCAATGATCATGCGCACTGAATGTATCATTATTCAAACGAATCAAGCCCAGCCCTAAATGTCTCATAATATAAACTGCTCACAAAAAGTATCGAAACACTTAGAAATGATCCAATATATAGCGGCTCGAAAGAGTATGCATTAATCGAAGCAAATAACCAAGTGTATAATATTGTTCTGCGTATTTTGACACCTCGATCGATGAGATACGATGTTGCGGAGCGGAGTTATTGTCATTTCGATGGTCGTGGGTCCAGTTTCAAAAGTGACAATCATCCTATAGAAAGAGGTTTGCATTACTGTTTGGAATGATCAAATTCGTGATTTTCAATAGGGATGAGTGTCACTTTGGAAAGTGGACGCACGATCATTGAAATGACAATAACTCCGCCCCGCAACATCGTATCTCAACGATCGAGGTGTCAAAATACGCAGAAAAAAATTATGCACTAGGTTATTTGCTTCGATTAATGCATACCCTTTCGAGCCGCTATATATTGGATCATTTCTAAGTGTTTCGATACTTTTTGTGAGCAGTTTATATTATGAGACATTATGAGACAGACGCACCCGCCCGCCCCCACTCGCTACGCTACTGATCCAAAACCACACCCACTGTAAACATGGTCAAGAATCTACAATATTGCAATGAAATCAAAGTCAAACAAAGTACACCCTAACACATAAAGAAGTTTGTCACACTTAAGTGATGTGTGACGATCCATTTTTACTCTTCAAATTAAAGGATGTTAATGATTTGAACAACCATAACGAACAACAGTTTATAACAGACGGGAACAATAGCAGACAAGGCATTGAGAGACTATTTATGTTTCTTTCAAACAAGTTTAAAACTTTCCACGCGGCTATTTTAGTTTTACCACACAAAACAGATGTTTCAAAAGCCTTTCCGAAATTTCAAGTAAACTCAAGAATTAGTGAATCAATACAAGGTATATTTGTACTTATTTTAATGTATTTCTTGTGGTGATTCCAAATATGGTGATGGAAATTCAATCATTTTGACATTTTTGAAACATTTTGTTCGGTTCATAGACGCCTGCCGCGTGGAAAGTGTTAACACACACACCCCCACCCTTTTGTACTTTGCCAAAGAGGTGAAATAATTCCGATATTCGTGATCGTAACATTTTAATGAAATGGTTATGTCAAAGATGATGAAAAAACCTGGACCTGAATCTCATTGATTTTAATGATGGGCATCGATGGGTAGGCGCAGCCTACTATATCATTTTGGGACAGCCTGTATATGAATAAATGCACCAAATTGGAAATTGGACAATTTGCGCATTTGACATTGAAATGTTCTCTGAATACGTGTCATTTATTTAATGTTAGCATAAAACTGAAGTTTTGTTGACAATTTGTTTTTGCAAAAGCCGCATGAATATAAAAAATGAAATCTGAAAAATTATCAGCACGTGTTTACCATGTTGAATCAATGTGTCTTATTTAAGTTATGCGATCAAACATTTTAGCTCATATGGCCATGGGGCCTCAAGATTTTTTTTTAACTTGTTGAATTATTTCACTGAAGTTTAAAAGGGTATCAAAAGAACGTGTTTAGATATATAGATAGATGGATATATTAATGGATAGATATATTGGTTCAAACGGTCTTTGTATAATTATATGAACAAAACAATAAATGAGCATTTTTAGATGGTTTCAGCTTATTTTACAACTTATAGAGCCACTTTTTGGCGCATCTGTTACGTCGGTAGCCTCAATTATGTTGAGATTTGACATAAAACTATAGTCGGCATACCCACTTATTTAGTCCAGGCCCGTAAGAAGGGGGGCGATCGCCCCCCCCCCCCCCCTTTGAAAATCTTCCCCGGAAAATTTGTACACAGATGAAAAAAAATCGCTACACGCGCATAATTGACTCACAAAAATCTTCCGGTGATTTTTTTTTTTTTAAAACGCCCCCCCCCCCCTTTGAAAAAAGTGTCTTGCGGCCCTGTAGTCTCACAGTAGTGGCACAATACAAATATTGGGTTATGATGTGCTCAGGACCGGGAGTCAAGACGAGAGAGATTTAGGACAGCGGACAGCATTTTATAATTGCGCTCTTGCAGCGATGAGCATGATGAGTTCAGCACGGTATCAAATCTACGCCAAAATACTGTCGCCCATACCAGGCCGCGTAAGCCGTGAACTGCGTAATGTATTTTTGAAGATACAACTCTCTTTTTTGAAGATTGGAGCAAATTACAAATATCTGTGTTGAAGGAACTAAAAAAAAATCGATTCAAGGATATATATAAGCCGACTGGCTTCTTATTTACATAACAATTGGTCTTTGCAGACCATGTCCATTATAGACGTGCTAGGGACTCCATAGTCATAGGCGTAGCCAGGATTATTTTATCCGGGGGGCACTCAGGCTCAGATCCAGAAAAACTGAATTTGATAAGGTACCATCCAAGCGGTGCGCAGCACTGCCCTCCGAGCTATGCTCGGACAGGGGGGTGTCTGAGGGGGGATGTGCCCCCCGCAGTAGTAGAAAAAATTTTCAATTTTGGAACTCATTTGGTGCGATCTGGTGTATACTTTTGACCAAAATTTAATCGAAAAGCCACCTCTTCATTTCCAATAAATATTTTGTTTTTTATCAAAGCACGAAAGAAGTTGAGCATTATACTGATATATTCTTGATTTAAGTATATTCCCCCTCAGAATTGGACTTTTTTCAATTTTCGAACTCATTTGGTGTGCGATCTGGTGTATACTTTTGACCAACATTTTATCGAAAAGTCACCTCTTCATTTCTAATAAATAAAAAAAATTATCAATGCACGAAAGAAGTTGAGCATACTAATATATTCTAGATGTTTGCTATATTACTGGCAATAAAAACATTTTCTTTCGGGTAATTCTATCTTCTTTTTTGTACGTTATATGAATATCAAAATCTTAATTTAAAAGAAAACTAAAGCTGCAAATCAAAATCATATATTTTTGAAATTATTATTAATCAGATACCTATACATTGACGAAGTAAAGAAAAAAGTGACCTGATACCTTAACAGGTGCGCGTAGCGCGCGAAAAATATGCTATTTTACTACAGTTTGCTATGATTGAGGCTTGCATAAAGTTTCATAAAGATAAAGTTAATGTTTGAAGTCACATTAGCGCGTAGCGCACAACATTTGATACTAATTTGTTATGAAGCTAAATGTAATGTTTGAAGGTTCATGCGAGCTTAGCGCGCAAAATTGCATATTTTACACTAATTGAGCGACTTTTTTTGCTGATAACAAGCTTTTAAAAAGAAATGTTAATATTTTGAGGTTCTAAAAAAATCCACCCACCCTTCACCCACCAGCTCGGGCTCTCCCGAAACGGACAACAAGAAATGAAGTCACACAAGGACTGGTCCCAAGTCTTATCGTTTGGGGCATGTGCGTGCGTAGCGCGCAATTTTGTTTGCTATTCTACATATTTTGCCAATTGTCGCTGGTACAAGCTTAAAAAAGCAAATATTTGGAGGCACATGAGCAAAACGCGCAAAATATTGGCTTCTTAACTAATTTTGTCATGATCGAGATACATTTTGTCT
The DNA here is from genome assembly GCA_035610835.1 of Ophiura sarsii. Taxonomy (NCBI): domain Eukaryota; kingdom Metazoa; phylum Echinodermata; class Ophiuroidea; order Amphilepidida; family Ophiuridae; genus Ophiura; species Ophiura sarsii. Next base: position 89,843,566 of record CM069442.1, on the reverse strand, counting down.
TAAAATTAGATTCCAAAATTAAAGTTAACGTTCATGTCACGTGCGCGCGTAGCGCGCGAATTTTTGGGGACTATTTTACATAAATTGTGCCGCGATTGAGATACCAACCACGCAAAATTGACTTCTTTACATTAATTTTACCAAGATTGAGATACATTGTTGCTTCTATTAAAATGTCACATTTTATTTTTATTTTTTTACGAAAACCCCTGGCTTCTTTATACTTATTTGCCACATTTGAGATATATTTTGGCCTTATGACACTGCTTTTATTGTTAAATGTTTTGCTATTTTACCCGGTTTTGCTAGGATTGAGGTACATTTTGGCTTCAAACTATCTTCTTAATTTGCAATGAATTTATTTTTTGGGGAAGGGGCACATACAACGAAAAATGCTATCTTTGTATTTGAACGTCATAATTTAACTATGATTTCTCTTATCAAAATTGAGGCAACAATGGCAAAATTGGGTGACAGGGGAGAAGGAGCGGTCGGCCCCTTCTTAACCCTCTGGCTACGCCATTATTGCCTTGATATGCCGAGATCTGTGCCGGGAACGTACAAAATAAGGGGTGGGAGGATGGAAACTTACTATGTAACAAATAAAGAACTCTATACCATCTAATATTTCTCTTTTCTTTCTTCCTTTTTCTCCTTTTTCTTTCTTTTTCTTCTCCTTTTTCTTTCTTTTTCTTCTCCTTTTTTTTTTTTTTTGGTGCCAGGGACCCGGGGGGCACGTGCCCCCCAGGCCCCCCCCTGGCTCCGCCAATGATAGTTCATATGGTTCAATCAACACAATTATATTTACAGGACATTCTTTATCGTAGTGAAATTGCAAATGAAAAAAGAATTATTCAACATTCAATAAATATAGCGAACGATTATAAGCAATCCTGTTATTAAAAAAAAAAGAAGTGTAATAAGAAAAAGAAAAAGACATTTACAAGATTCGAACCACTGACCTCATGATTGTGAAGCCAGCGCTCTACCATTTGAGCTAATGAAAACTATGCATAAAACAGTTTTTTTATAAAATTAGATAGAGTTTAGAATACAAATATCACTGAAATCGGAGGGTAAAATGCTTTATATTTCGATTGTTGTGCGTTTTTATCAAAGGTTATCGCCCAAAAGTTGATTATATGCTGAAGGAGATTGTAATTCTGATTTCATTATTATGCATTGCACTTCTTTTTGAAACTATTCTAGACACAGTTCGTTCGTACAATAATTTCAACATTACGTTTTGTCGATTAAAATTCGCGGCAAATCTATTGCACCATGGGTATTATTACATGGGAATACGGAGACTCAGATACGTAGGGAGTCATGTGATTTTTGTCCAGGACAAACACTTGAGATGTACACGCCCCTTTAAGCATGTGTAAGGATATAAATGATGACTTTCCTCTTTAGGCTCTTTGAATGGATGGATTACAGTCCCTACCTTTTAAATTACAATGGAATCCATACTTAATATGGCTTGATGCCATGAGTGAATAGGCAATATGAGTGAGTAATTACACTACTACTAGACTGGCTACCCGGGCTACCCATTGATCTCAGTCGCACAGATGTAAAGAAGGCAAAAAGTGTCTCACAAATAGAAGTATTTGTTTAGCCAATATTTCGGTTCATAAATCTGGCCTATATCATTATAATCAAATTGTAAATATACAAATAAAATACCACGATTACAATACGATTTAATAATCTATTATCTTTCTATAAGTCAACTCGACTTGTTCAATGTTCAAACGTGTCGTGTAGATATTGAATGGGATCGAATAGTAACTCCTGTATATTACCATCACGTACAGGATCATATATGTAAGTAAAGCCGGTTTTAATATTGTTATACATTTTAATCCTAATTCATGGTTTGCGCATTCAGATTTGGAACATAGAGCTGCAAAAAGTAAACGCTAATAAGCGCTAAGATTTAATCGGTAAGTTTTTAATCCCCCTGTTTCTACTCGCGAAAAGTTACCGCTAAGTTTATCGATCCTAGTCGATGGGCCACGACATTTGACCTTTTGTAATACCAAACAATGCCACCGCACCTAAAAAAGATTGCTTCACAATGTGTATAACCCAGCTTGACACGGTTCACGGCACAAACCGCTAATATTAATCGCCTTTCTGTTTCTATTGGGTTTATTGTCGATTGTTACCGGTTCCAAACCTGGTTTGTGAAGGTTTTTGGGGGTGAGGTCAAAAAATTTCGTACAGTCCAAAAAAAATCGCACAGTAAATGTACTACATGAACAAATTCTCGTCCCCATTTCTCTTCTCTTTCCCCTCTCCTTCCCCTTTCCCTTCTCTTTCTCCCTCTCCTCCCCCTTTCTCTTCTCTTTCTCCCTCTCCTTCCCCCTTCTTTCTCTCTTTTCTCCCCTTCTTCTCGTCCCCATTTTTCCGCTTCGCCGTCCCCATTTTAGGTGTCCGGGGGGGGCGACTCGCCCCCCGGCCCCCCCACTGGCTACGCTACTGCTGTTTCTACTGGGCAAATTTACCGTTTATTAGCGGTTTCTTCCCCAGTAGAAACACGCTCATATTTTCTCAATTTCGTGTCTCTGGTATTTACCACTGAGCTAGCTACTGACTTATGGGAATCCATACCGTACCTGAGTGTTTTAGAATCAATCCATTCACAACTTATCTCTAAGGTAACAAGGTGTGCTACACAGAAAGAAAAAAGTGAGCCATCATCGTAAAATGAGTCACTACACGGACAAAGTGACTCATTTGAGCCATAGTGTGTCACTACACAGACAAAATGACTCATTTTTCGATGATGACTCACTTTTTTCTTTCTGTGTATATGCACTATACGTTTTAATAATTTGAATCTGTACCAAAACAAAGAGTAATTCATCTGTAGATGAATGAATATGTGAAAAATATCAATGTACCAATGTTTTATGATGAAAATATTTAAATAGAAAGAAATGTGAAGGTCTGTTAAAGAATGATGAATGTATTGAAGCACTTAAAAAAGCCCAATAATAACAGTCCATGATGTGATGGACTAACTGCAGAATTGTATATAAAGTTCATTGGAATTTGATTGGTAAAATGAGTGTAGAATCGTTTAGCGAGAGGCATATGAAAATCGGGAGCTTTCCTCATCTTACAAACGTAGGATTATCACGTTATTATGAGTGTGTAGACTGAGTGTGTAGACTGAGTTCAATAACATACTATCTCAAAACTGAGAAGATGATGATACCAATAATGTTAAAAATAAAATAATAAGTGTTAGTAAATTAACAATTAACAAATTCCGTTATGGGAAGCACTCAAATTTAATCAGCTTGTTATTGTTGAACTTCAGATTACAGAATTAATACATAAGATGTTAAAAATAAAATGATGCAAAATATATTCTAAAAATGTAAATGTAACACGGCTAGCCTGACCGGGCGTAGAAGCCGATGTTTAAATTTGTAAACTTATTGGGTTTTTTGTTGTTTAAATTTGTATAAATATACATGTGCTGATAAGACGAACATGTATTAATAAATGTAAATTAGTATTCACAACAATGTGCATACAATTATTAATGGTTGATATATTATGCGAAACCGATGAACTATTGTCACGAATAGGGGGGGGGGGGGTGGGGTACCGCGCCATTTTGTCCCGAAGCAATGGTCATGACGTCATATTTTGGTCGATTTTCTGAACTTTTGTATTGGATTTACGTGCAAAATATATGCCCTTGGCAGCATACTTTCCCGGGTGTGTGGGTGCACTTTAAATTTCAGATGTTCTAAAATGGACGGATATCTAACCAATTTGATAAAAAAACACGATCCACACACCCCAGAATTGCAAAAAAAGCATAAAATAAGTCCACTTTTTTGTGCCTTTGAACAGAGTGGCGGCCGGGATTGTAGATTTAACACAGTGCATTAACCCATATGATATAAATAAATTATTTGCGTTACATTTTTTCAATTAGCACGGTTAGTGTAGTGGAAAGAAAGTCGCTTGAGGAGCGAGAGGTTGTGGGTTCGAGTCTCATTAGGAGCACTTTTTGTTTTATATGCTGGATTTGCTTAGCATCATCTGTATGCTTGCCCACGCGGACACCACACTGCTGGCGTTTACCGTATCAGGGTTACGCCATTTTTTTCTCTCGAAAATGTCAAAAAAAATTACCGTTCTTTTAAAAATAAGAATTATAATCAAATTACAAACACATTTTGTGCGAAAGCAACACACACATTTGGCAAAAATGGCACAATAAAAATCCGTTCGTTATAAATAAATGGACATGGTTAAATAATAAAACTATCACAATTACAGTCGTAAATCTCTGTGGCGTGCGTAGGTTGGCCATGACGTTGGCAATCGGAAATCACGGGTTCGAATATTCCCATTATTTTTCTATTTTTTAAACTTGATGGTATATTAATGTAACATCATTGTTATGTCAATTTTTATCAATTATAAATGCCGCCCATGCGTTTATAGTTTTCTTTTTATTTATTTATCTATCATAAATGTATCCTTGATTTATTTAACTTTGTCTAAACAATTAAAATGCGTAAACAATTATATTATTGCTCGATATAGAGTGATTTAACTTGAGTTCAGTTTGATAATATGATAGCAAAACTTGTTGTAAAACCATTTTACCAGTGTGTCCAACAATTTCACACTTTGGTAATACATTCAGAGATGTCACTTATAGCTTGTTATAGCTAGGCTCAATATACAGTAAGCAAGTTTGCGACCGGGTTTGCGACCTCTATAATTTTAGGCTGGTAACACAATCCCACAGTGCATTTCGTTAAAACAGTGTACATTATTTTTCCACGATACGTATCACGTGATAACCACGATCGATTTCGCAAAATATTGCAAAATGGCGCGGTACCCCAGCCCCCCCTATGTCACGAATAGAATATATGACATAGCGCCCTCTCTCGGTAGGATCAGTCCATCCCGGCTACATGTAGGCGCTGTAATTGATTCAGATTGATTGGAGCACCGGCCGAGCAAGGTCGCATAGTACACGATGGATAAATAATAAATAAAGTGTTGTATTTTGAGATGAATAAAGGATTGTGTTTGTAAAACGATGTAAACAAAGCGAGTGTTTCTACCTCTGAGGCTAATTACCCCCGTGACGACAGATGAAGAGGACAAATCGTCACATATGGTGCAGATCCGGGCAGGATTTGAGACATTTATTTGCCTACGGTACCTCTCGCCGAAGTGGAAATCAGGTTTTGCGAAAGACGAACAATGAACATGGCTGGACAGTTTGGACAGCGAAGCCGTAAACATGGTAAACATGGTAAAAGTGACTGATATGGATCGAGGAGACAGTGACTGAGAGACGACGAACGACTTAGTAAAAATGCAGAACTCAAGATTGCAATCAGGGACGTCAACAATAGGCCTTTTCGACATAATGATTTCGAGATCGTTTATACCCGTGTGATTTTGATGGACGATAGAATGAGACATTCGACAACGACACAACAGAATATTATTTCCGATCGCATGAATCGTCGAATAGTAGATTATAATATTATATGGCGACATTTTGATGTATTTTACAATTTTGCGCAAGGACCGATTGATTGTGAACATGATACGACCAAGGAGAGTTTTAAACCACTGGCGATTACCGCAGGCCTATCAGTCTCCCAACAAGTAGGCCAAAGCCTATGAAACAGTATGCCACGAACGAGTTGCAGAGACCCCGGCAGAGACTCCAACCAATATACACGACCAGCAGGTGAGATCGCTATGGAATTCAGTAACATTTGAAACATTTTATGAATCAATTCGTCCATGAAGTCGTATTCTCTGTACGATAGGCCCATACAATACATTTACGCCGCCTCTTACACCGTGCCTGTGTACCGGATTCAACGGGGGACCCGATTCAACAGCCACCGACATTTCCGAGCAAGCCGGCCAGGTGTTCCGTTTAATAAATACAACGAAGACAATTCATCGATGGATCTAAAAGGTGCGAGTTGAATGAACACTGATTAAAACAAACACAAAGACTCTAAACAATGTGATTATCATTTTCATGCAAAACATTATTCATTAACGTTATTCATAAAAGGTGTATTCACCAATCATGCCATTGATGTTGATGTGACAAGTCCATGATGTGACAATGATCATGATGCCCATTTACAAAATGTTTGACAATTGATTTTTACCGTCTATGTTTGGCAATGTTTGACAAAATTTGACCATGTTGACTGACGAGACTGAGACGACCCGACCGTAGATAAATGTTAAGTTTACTCTGCTGACGAGACCAGGTGATAAATAGGACGTGTCCTTCCATTTTGCTTGATTATGACATGTAGTAGATTTAAGACTGTAAGATGTAAAGTAGTCTAAGATGTGCATGAGAATGTGGAAATCTAAACCCTAGCTTTAAAATCCTAACATGTAGGACGAGGTAATTGTGTACAGCATTTATGGGATAGTTAATCAAAATTTCAAATTCACTCGCTTCAAAAATGTTATGCAGTGTTTTGGTTTTTTGGCATATTTTAAAACCTTTTTATGTGATTTGAGCCTACGCTTACTTTGTACAAAATGTCTGACAGAAATCACACGGCAGTAGTTTGGTACACTTTGCAGGTTTTGCATAAAAATGTGTCTCATTTTTTTCTCTATTCGCTCCAAAATATTTTTTTACCGTGTTTGTAAAGTGAAGATCTTGGTTTCTTGGGATTGATCACCTCATTGGAATCAGGATTTTCTCTTTCATCTGAGGTGTGCCAGGCATTTTGATCCAATTCTTGGCATATTTTGGGTGCTACACTTTTATGGGGTTGACCATTTACTCACATACTGTAATAAATTTTATGTAGGGCATTAATTATGTAAACCAAAATTGTAACTGCGTGCGCGAAGCCTTATTCTAAAATGTATGTACACATCCCACCCATTTAGAATAGTGTGAAGTTTGGTTCATTTGCTCGTTCAGACCTACATGTATGCGCGTTGCGATTCCGCGATTTTGGACAGATGCACATGAAAATTGTAGTGTAAGATGTAATTTAAGACAGTAGGATAGTTTTGTAAATTAAGGATTTAGGGGATTTTTTTATGCGCGATTGAAATGAAGCGCGTTGAACTTGAGCCAGCCAAGGGAATGCTGAGTGGTTTTTTTTTGTTGAACTTGAGCCAGCCAAGGGAATGCTGAGGGTCTTTTTTATAACTTTTGAAACTATGTCTATAGATCATGGGTGAATTGGTACCAGGTATAGGCCTCTGTGGTTTTTTTCTGTATGAAATTTGCAAGCAGTGCGAGTCGCAGAAATAAAATTGTTCTTCCTCATTGTACGAGATGCGAAAATGAAGCACCGCGATGAATGTCCATAATTGTTTTGATGTCCAAAAATGTAAGTTTTCCATACACATGATACATGATTTGTAGCACTAGCTGTTTACAATGTATATTGGCTTGCTCAGTAAGTAAGTTTTCCGTACACATGGTACCCATGATTTGTAGTTCTGAATTACAATGTATGGCTTGCAAATGTCATGGTGACTGCGCGTGGATTCGCCGAATACCATTTAAATGTTTTTATGTATTGGAAAGGGGCAATGTTGGTGGAGAAATCATGTTTTTTTATATAGAAAAAGCGTTTCTGAGAAGCTATAGCATTTGTCGCGTTCTCCAAAGCTTGTTGCTAATGTGTGTACGAGCCGTCGGGATATGGAATCAAAATCTGGCTCTGTTTTGTGTAGGTATTTTGTCCAAAATACATGTTTTAGGCCCATTTAAAATAGTGATTATAGGCTAGAGTAAATAGTTATAATGTTATAGGCTATTTTGAATCATACATTTTGCGCTGATTGTTTTTGTGATTTCGATGTTTCATACAGCTGCACTGTACATGTTTGGGCGTGCCCGCCGCCGTGTGTTGCTCAAGTGTTTACGACGCGCTCAAAGTTTTAGGCTTTCATGTTTGCCGCTTCAGACATGGGACATGTACGCGCTGTACCAGACAAACAATATTGCAACATCATAATCGCGAGGCGCTTGTTTAAAAAATGTTCGGAATTAATAGCTCGCATCCAGGGTCGCTTACAATTAAAGGCACACATTGTATTTGGTATTAATTTGAGACTTCTTACTTTAACTAGTTGGTTCTCTCAATGATGTCCGAATACTTTTTTTTTTCTTTTCCCAATGGTATAATACACATAGAAAAAGTTCATTCCATTATTACTTGTGTTTTGCATGCCATGATTTGTAAATGTTTAAATGATTTTTTTTTCACTAACAAGTCAGCTCGGTGGAACTCGCTTAGCGGGCGAGGGGGATATGTCACGAATAGAATATATGACATAGCGCCCTCTCTCGGTAGGATCAGTCCATCCCGGCTACATGTAGGCGCTGTAATTGATTCAGATTGATTGGAGCACCGGCCGAGCAAGGTCGCATAGTACACGATGGATAAATAATAAATAAAGTGTTGTATTTTGAGATGAATAAAGGATTGTGTTTGTAAAACTATATAAACAAAGCGAGTGTTTCTACCTCTGAGGCTAATTACCCCCGTGACGACAGATGAAGAGGACAAATCGTCACACTATGCAATGAGGAATTGTACGTTAATGTCTATAAGAAAATACTTGCAAAATTGATCTTGAATGAAAATTCTAAAAAAAATAAGTATACTCTATAATAATATAAAATGTTTAAATTATACGAAAATGTTAAGATGATTATAATACGGTGTGACAATGTATATAAAGGAAGTAAAATTAAATTAAAAGACAACAACACGTTTGCAGGTCATTACTTGTTATCATGTTTCCTTCTTTGAAGTCAAGTCACGGTAAGAAGATTTTAAAGTTACATTCACATCAAATGAACCACGCATTTTAAACTACATGTATATCTATAAAGTATGAGCATAAGTTTGTATTTGACCTAGATCCAAATAATGATCTTTTTATAAAATATAGGTAAAACATTTTTCAAAATGGAGTTAGACGCCGCCTTCAGACTTCTTGGTAAGCGATATCAGATCACCATCTACTCTGTGTTATCCTGCACTCTGCTATTATCGGCATTCGTTCTTATGGGTATGATATTTATGGGAAGTGCACCGAGAAGTTTTTACTGCACCCCACCAATAGGATTCAAACCAAATGAAACCGTTCCAGGATTTGATGAACCGGAAGTAGATTCATGTCTGATGTATGAAGTGCATGATGGGATTGTGACTGGGAACACAACTTATTGTAAACATGGATGGACATATGAGACCGACTTTGGTGAAACTACCATCATAATGGATGTAAGCAAATCTTAATTAAAACCGGTAACATATAAAAGGTGAATATTTAACTGTTTGCTATAATTGATATTATAATCTTCAGTATGTGTGATATATTTTCCTTTTCAAAATGGAGAAAAACAGATTGATATTAACTTAATAACAGCAACCAAGGGCGTTATCCCGTATTCAAAAGTGGGGGTGGGGGGGGGGGGGGGGGGGGGCACGAGTGGCGGCTCATGGGTGTTTGTAAACCGATTAACACTAGACACTTTTCAGCCTCAGGGTTATTAAAAACAAGTGGGTGGGGGTCATCTGCTATTATGCTCCCCCCTCCGTATATGACGCCCCTGAGCAACAAATAGGTTATCGTCTCTCTGACAAACTGTAGATTTAATATAGCAAGGCATGAATCGTGTAGCGGTGCTGAGTTGAGAAATGGTTAAGAAGCCTTAAACATGTTAAGCAATAATTGAGAAATACAGGGTGTGTCAAAAAAGTATCCCATGTGAAACATGATTTTTTTGAGCTATGAAAAATATAACAATTGTATGTGAATTAGTAATAATCATGTTCATCAATCTTTAATGTGTCATAAGATTTTTTTTATCCATTTTGGCGCTTTCTTTATCAAATTATGGGGTATCTACTCAGGCATGTCAAACATTCAGCTTACATAATCAATAAATCAATAATAATCTAACTACTACATGTTAATACGTAGTTCAGTTTGAATGTTCAAGTGTTTTAAACAATACATTGATGCATCCTATAAATCATCATTGGAATCTAAAATGCATTTTTATTCAGTTGAAAATCCAATTCCTGTTCAAAAGTGGCCAAAGTGGGATTCGCACTCTTCTTACTGAATTGATCATATTTGGAGTCATTTAGGGATGGGGTTAAATGGGATGAAGTCACAAAGTGTATTTGATAGAGGACTAATTATACTAATCGGGCCTTCAAACAGTCTATTAATTTGAAAATGAAATACATGGTATGTATTTTAAATTATTTTTACCTTGTATACTTGTATACTGGTAACTTATTTCACAGTTTGATTTGGTTTGTGACAACGCTATTTTGGTTAAAGTTGTGCAATCTATACTCATGGTCGGTGTCATGGTTGGATCGATCACGTCAGGGCAGATGTCAGATTATTTCGGAAGAAAACCAATTATGTATGTATCGATATTAGGAGGCGCAGCCAGTGCTATGGGGACGGCTTGGGTTGGTAATTACTACGCTTTTCTGGTCTTCTATTTCTTCCTTGGAGTATTTCAACAGGTAAACATTTTAAGTTCATTTAATAATAATAGCGACTTACATTGTTTATAAAACAAAATATCTGTAGCTATTGGGTACTCAGAATATTAAAGGACAGTTCTGAAATATCTTGGACATGCAACGAAATGTCTACCAGTGCCTCACACTACCATTCAGAGTTAGGATTAATGAACCACACCAAGTAGAAACTGACCACGTTAAAGGCTTGGGAGAGCAGAGATTATAGACACAGTCAGACATGAGTCTGATGGGGCCCTCACATGTATCCGTGTGAGCTGGGCGGCCCCTTACCGTCTTATAGAAAAACAACAGAGTCCAACACGGTGAACAATCAGCAAAACATGTCAACGGCCGCATTGATTTTTTTGTGTCACTGGGTTCATACCGTTCTATACCGGGTCCTTATCGGCTCTTACCTTACCGGGCTCATACCACCTCCTCACCAGGTCCTCACCGGTCGAAACGCTTTGGTACCGACCGAATTGCCTTGATAACGTCATCAAACTGCCCTGTATAAGCTGAGCGCTCAAGGTCGCCGCTTCACTCACATTCCGGGAATGTCTGTAAAATACATTTGTACTCACATGTATCCGTTTGAGCTGGCCGGCCCTTTATTGTGTGACAAATTGGTGCAGACGGTGGAACACGGTGATGTCACACGGTGGGCCGTTTCCCCGTCCGTTGAACACGTTGCCGGGGACATTGCCGGCCATCCGCGCCCGGCAGGAAGTTTGACCATTCTCAAAACTCTTGCCGGGTGAGTAAAAGCGGCGGCAAACGGTGAGAGCACGGTTTGAGTACGGTATACAGACGGCGCACCCATTTCGCGCCCGTTCGCAGGGCGGTAATGGTAGGCGGCCACCTTACCGTCTAATAGAAAAACAACAGAGTCCAAACAATCAGTAAAAAATGTCAACGGGCGCATTAATCTTTTGTTGTGGTCACCGGGTCCATAACGTTATATACAGGGTCTATACCTCACCGGTCGGGTACCGGGCTCACCGTCCTCATACATTTCAAACTTACCGTTCTTACCGGGTGCATAACACCTCCTCACCGGGTCCTCGGTCCATACCGTTCTACACCGGGTCTGTCCCGGGTTCTCACCGGCCTTGTCCCGGGATCATCGGCCTCATACAGTTCTAGCTTACCGTTCTCACCGTGTCCTCACCGTGTTCTCACCGTGTGCATACCACCTCCATACCTGTTCCTAACCGGTCGAAACGCCTGACCGGCCGAAACGTCTTGATTACATCATCAAACCGCCCTTTTTAAGCTGAGCGCTCAAGCTCGCCGCTTCATTTGCATTCCGGAATTCGTACGACCAACATCTATAATACTCTCTAAATGTAAAAGAGCTAAACCTCACTTTTTCGAGAGCTTTAGGAGGGACGGCTCTTCTAAGAAGTGAAGTTCACTCTTTTCGGAGTGATTTGTCACTCTTTTCAGAGTGATTTCGACTCTTTTCAGAGTGATTTTAACTCTTTTTAGAGTGAAAATCGCTCTTTTAAGAGTGAACTTCACTCCAAAAAAAAAAGAAGAGCTGTTCCTCCTAGAGCTCTCGAAAGAGTGAGTTTTAGCCCGCGAACGGTTACTAGGCTGCATGTGGCCATTCGCAGTCCGTCGGTAAGATGGTCGACGTCCACCACCGTCCATCACCGCCCTGCGAATGGGCGCGAAACGGGTGCGAACGGGTACGGATGCGCCGTCCTTATACCGTCTTCATACCGGGCTCTCATCGTTCGCCGCCGCTTTTACTCACCCGCCAGGAGTTTTGAGCATGTTCAAAACTCCGGTGGCCGGCAAAGTCCCCTGAACGTGTTCAACGGACGGGAAACGGCCCACCGTGTGTGCCGCCGTCCGCACCCATTTTTCACACGGTAAGGGCCGCTCAGCTCACACGGATACATGTGAAGGCCCCATGAGAGATTGATAGGCCTATAGGAAGCGATCAGGCGTCTTTTCGAAACGACTTGATATATCCCGATATATTTTGGAATTCCAATTTGATAGCCTATAGGGCCATGCGTTTTGAACTGGGCCTGCAAAAAGGTGGAGTTGTGACATCGGCACATCAAAAATGACATTGTCTATTCAATTTCTTGTATAAAGATACCACCTACATAGCTAAATTTGGTATCAAAATAAAGCTCTTATGCAGGGCAAGAAGATAAAAGTATTAGCATGTGTTAAAATTTTGTCATATTTTGTTAATTAATGGTTAATTAACCAACATCAGGGGTGGAGGAGAGTCTGGCGCAGGAGAGTCCGGCGCAGCAAATTTGGCATCTACAGTACAGTTCAGTGCAATTGAGTTAAATCATGTTTATGGAATGAAATTGTTGCATCTAAATACATAAACTCTGGTAAATAAACTGATTTGAATAATTTAGATGTTTAATAATGGGTAATCACCTTAATTAATAAAGAATTAATCAATAATTACAGACCCGCAATGCATTGAAGAACTACCAGCACATACGGTTAGGCAAAGTGATCATGGTATGGGATGCATGAGTGATTCTATTGAGGGGATAATGTGATCAATACAAAGTATGAACCTTTGTCTTTCAAACAATACACTTTTGGATTGTTAGATACCTTTGGTTATGTAACGTCATTAACATAAACACAATAGGTTTCAGACACTGACTGAAATCTGCCAATTATTTGGCTGGATATGTAATATGTTGAATATGGGTTGATTGATACATTTGCGTATATCTCGGCAGTGCAAGCATAAAAACAGATAACACTTGGCACATAGTTAGACTACACACTTATCTCTGTTTGACACTCTTTTTTAGATCTGAATGCCTTAATACGAACAAGAAGGGACCATCTCAAATACGCTTTTATTTAGCAAAATCCACAATAATATACCTTAGAAAACAACAAAGGATAAAGAACAATAGAGGGATTATAATTTAATAAATTGTTGTGGGATGTAAAGCAATAATAGTGGGGATTTCAAAAGGAGCTGTTCATAAAATTTCCTCAAACCATTGAAATTATATGACGATTACTTACACAATACACAATACATATCTAGTAGCTCTAAAGATAACAGTAATAAGAGAGGTTGTGGCAGCCATCTTTGATTGATACATTCCTGTATATCTTCATTTTGACTATCACAATATGTTTACACATTGATTTAAACATTTTTCATTATTTCTGATTAGAATTTGAAGGCACAGTAAGCTTTTATCTGGTAAATTTCATGATTTTAGCCATTTTGGGCCCGTTTCAAAATTATCTGCCGTCTGCGCATACGCATTTTTTCTGCAGGTTTCATGCGAATAAGTTCAGATAATTAGTTAACTATCATATATGGAATCTTCCAAACTGGTTAATTGCTTGAATTTTTCCTAAATTGTTTGATTTTCCACCATATTAGTGATTCACTGACTGGGCATTTTTAAATAAAAATTAGCTATTTGAAATACTGATATTTGTATACCTTTTATTCAATTGCTTCTCCTTACTTTTTCCTCTTATACTACACATTCCAAATTACACAGGGATTAAGGTTATTGTCTTTAGTATCATATTTATGCGGGGAAAAAAATCGGGATTTACCTGCTTCTGATGCCATGTTATGCAATCTTCTTACCACATGTTTCATAAAAACAATTCAAATTTCCCGCCAAATAACTGATTTAGCAGTGTCCCAAGTGTACTTACTTTGAGACAGTGCTATGACGTCATAGTTCACATTTAAAAATCCAAAAGTGTATTGAAAGGTTCATACTTTGTATTGATCACATTATCCCCTCAATAGAATCACTCATGCATCCCATACCATGATCACTTTCATTATTTATTGACTGCCCCTCGTATGTCAGATATTTTTCTTCGCAAAATGACATTTTTTCCAGCCCGGTGCAAAATACTGTAAACATTACCTAGATATAGAAAGTTATATATGCTTGGAAAGCTTTAACTGTCAGAAATTTAAATCTGCAATAATTAACCTTGTAGGGTATGCAGAATTTTTTTCATATTTTTTTTTCTCAGCAGATTTTTTTCATAAATTGTTGACCTTTTCAAATTCATAACCTTCTAGGGGTTCATCCTATGTTAATTTTAAGTGCATTTTTGAACTCCTAAGACAATTTTAATCAAGAAAATGTATACTTTTGTGGGGGTATTGCCTAGTATAGAAAAGTTATCGCCATTCAAATGAAAATACACGCGATATTCACCAATTTTAAGTTCGTCACACGAGACCGGCCCAACTTAAAACGCATGGCCATAGTCGAACGATCGTACATGCACACTCCATTAAAAGTTACAAATGTGTCCACATCATTGCACCGTCGATATCGAAAGGTATCCTATTTATTAGTTGTCCAATTTTCCATTTTCAGGGAATTCTCAATAGTTCTTTCATTATGATGTCTGAAATGTTTGCACCAGAGTTACGTACATATGCAGTGTCTGCGACATCAATAACATGGGGAATTGCCGTATCATTTGTATCGCCTGTTGCGTATCTACTTCCCAATTGGAGACATTTTCAACTCTTCACATCATTGATTCATTTAGTAATGTTTCCGACATTTTGGTAGGTATTTCAAGTTTTGACGCTTAATGTCAAATAAAATAATAATGCAGATGACATTTTCTACTTACGCTAGAAAAGAAATAAAAGGGCGTTTGCTATTAATTTTGTCTTCTCATTTTGACGAACCGTTAAGACCGGGCGTTAAGATATGAAATGTAAAGGAAAGCCGTTTGGCACTCATTGCATAACAAACCGAAATCCGAGAATTTGTTATTTCTTGTATTTTACGTCTTTCTTGAATACTAATCCGATAAGGATTGCTGAAGTGTCCATAATGCACAGGAGGTGATTATGTTTAGTTTGATTAGTGACTATCCTGTGCCGTTTATGCTTTGCAACTGTAAATCGGTCAAACTTAACGTCACTGTTAACATTACTTGTCCACAAGGTTTGTTCCAGAATCCACGAGATGGCTGATTTCTAGAGGTCGAATGAAGGAAGCGGAAGAAAATTTACAAACGATGGCTCGATTTAATGGAGTAAATCCTCGCGATAACTACTTAAAAGAAAACTTGAAATTGTTAGAGTTGCATAACACCCAACCACAAGAAGCAGAGACAAACACAAAATATATGCCTCTTGACCAAACTAGACCTATAGAGACGTGTAATGGTGACAATGCTGATAATAACGAAACCGTTGCAACAAAACGATATTACGCCATTGATGTCATCAAATCTGCAATTCTTCTACGCAGTTTTCTAATCTTGGCACTCTGTTGGTAAGTGAATGTTTAAAGCACTCAGCATTCGTCATGTAGGTCATAATATGGTAAAGAGATGCGCCTCTTTTTGTTGGCTCAGTCAACAGAAAGATTGAACGACGCCGCTTGCTGAGTGTTTCTGATTATCAATGGCATTTGCTAGGTGAAAATTCATCATATATTTGACCAAATCGCTAATTTAATTTTCAGCATACATTTTAAAGATGCAATCAAATGTAATCAAATACTGCCCGCTTACTCCCGATCGGCTGTTTCACTCCTTTTTAGTATGCCTTAAAGGAGTCTTGAAATTAGGGAAGTCGGTATCGAGTGGCCTAATGCTAGCAAAGTTGGAGCCGGGCATTCTGTGAATGTCTCGAATCGAGAGCCCTTGTCAAGAGCTCACAAATAAAGATACCAATTCCTGAATTAACCGGATGAAGCCAGACAAATCCATGACGTTGTATTTGAACTGGTAATTGTTACCACCGGTCAATACTCAACGTTGATATATTACAATTACTAAATTTAGCATAACAATATTGTCATGAGTCGGTTTCATAAAACAAATTGATCACCCATTTTTGGGCTGAAAAATGAACGCTTCTCGTACCTCTTACAGTATAACGTCACAGCGTATTATAATGCAAGATTCTCATACACTGGCGTATTATGTATTACATCAGGCAGTATCCACACAATCCAAATAAAGGGTTCAACAAAAGAAAGTATACCACTTTGTTTATGTCATTTTGAGTAACATTCATTTTTTTTGGACCAAACAGGCTAAATAGGCATTTAGATGAATCTTTTAGGCATAATTTGATACCAAATTTGCCCCCTAACAACAAAGATAAACCATGATTAGCACCATTTAAAGAACAATTTCCTATTTTCAAAAGTCTCATTTCCAATACACAGCACGAGAAAAAAGGACCAATTGTTAACACACACAATGTCGTCCGACCCAACGCATTTTGCACTGTGCGATCGATAGCCCCGTTAATCGTGGCTAAACACACACACACCCCAACCCCAATTGGTCCTTTCTTCTCGTGCTGTGTATTGGAAATGCGACTTTTGAAAATGGGATATTTTTCTTTAAATGGTGCTAATCATGGTTTATCTTTGTTGCTAGAGGGAAAATTTGGTATCAAATTATGCCTACACTCTCAGAACAAAGGTTAAAATCTTTAACCATGCTGGTTAAAATTTTAACCAACGGGAGGTTACCAGGTGAACCACACAATTGGTTGGTTAAAACTGTAACCAACAGCTGTTGGTTAAACTTTAACCTGTGGTTGGTTACAAATTTTAATCATTTGTTGTTTAATATGTTTTGACCTACAGTGGTTGGTTAAACTTTAACCTGTGGTTGGTTACAATTTTTAATCATTTGTTGGTTAAAATGTTTTAACCAACAGTAGTTGGTTAAAAAATGTTGGTTAAATTTTAATTGTTTTGCTAAACTTTAACCCATACAACATAACAATATTGATGTTTCATTGGCCCGATATTGGCTTTCAATATTGGCGCCAACCCGTGGCCAGGACCAACAAGGAACAGGACAAGGCACAAGATCCTAGCTACGAGGCCGGGAAGCGATAACTTGAAACAGCGGCCGCAATTTTTAGACCACGTCAGAATTTGTATATGAAATCAATCGTGTTATTTTCCGCCCCTGGTATAATGTGCCCATTATTGGAACAATATTGGATGCCAACATAATGCCAATTGAAGAGCGCCAATGTAAAACCAATATTGGTCCAATATTAACTGGCAACATGATGCCAATTGAAGAGCGCCAATGTAAATACCAGGGTCGGGAAATAACACGATTGATTTCATATACAAATTCTGACGTGGTCTAAATAATATGCGCAAAATATTTTCCTCGCCAATGAAATTCTTTGGCGGGAATCTTGTTATGACCTATTGTTGGTTTAAATTATGATGCCTTAACCAACGTTGAATAAACTAAAAATTAATTATATTTTTACTCTTTAACCAACGCAGTATTAAAAGTAATTTTTAACCAACGCTTCATTTTTAACCAATGTTGTATACTTTTTAACCAACATTCTTTTAACCCATGGTTATTTAATACCTGTTCTGAGCAGTGGCGTAGCCAAGGGGGGGCAAGGGGGGGCAGCTGCCCCCCCTGTGGGGTTCTCTGCCCCCCCTGTTGCCCCCCCTGTGGGAAATGTCAGTTGAAATAATTTGGGACTAACCTATTCACAACACAAGGAAATTCAATCCTCAATTTGGTTGTTGCCCCCCCACCAAAACTCCCGGCCCCCCCCTTTGCCCCCCCACTGAGAAAAACCTGGCTACGCCACTGGTTCTGAGAGTGTAAAGGATTCATCTAAATGCCTATCTAGCCTGTTTGGTTAAAACAAAATTGAATGTAACTCAAAATGACATATAAACAAAGTGGTATACTTTCTTTTGTTGAACCCTTTATGTCCTGTCCCCCTCACGTCGTATACCATTATGTTGTTGTTTATTAGCCATTGGAATACGCTCTGGCGTCACTGCACTGGTTTATAGTGATATTCATTTATTGATCTTTTCGTTTTCAGGTTTACCAACAGTATTGTCTATTATGGTCTAAGTATTAACAGCACCCTGATTCAAGGAAACAAGTACTTGAACGTGTTTCTAATCTGTTTTGTGGAGTTTCCATCTGGAATAATCATGGTACTTGCTCTAAGATGGTAAGTCATGTTTCGTATTGATATGTTTGTAGTGAAAGGTTTGTATATGAGGAACTCAATCAGACTGGTTTAAAGTTTCCTGGACACTCAGGTGCACTCTAAATCAAAGATGGCGTCCAAAATGGCTGCCATTTTGGCAACATTTATTGTTTTCCTTGTTAAAAATCCAATGCACACTCAAGATGGTCGCAACATTGTTGAATCTTCTGACCAACAACAGAGAAGAGACAGCTGTGTGTGATTGTTCAGGCAGCCCTCTACAGGGATAGCACTGCCTGCCTCGGAATGAGAAGCCCATAGAAAAGGTTGGGTAATTAAAGAAAGCTTGCTCAGATCAATAACCAGGCTGGTTCACCGTGGCCATCTGCAGGTCTTCATGACAGCGGTAAAAATACAAACAAAAGTAAAACTAACTATTGCCACGTGGAATGTGCGAACAATGATAATTCAAGACCAGAAAGAAGAACTGCTTTGATAACCACAACATTGATATTACCGCTTTACAAGAGACATAAAGGATCGAAGGACAAGGCCAGATTCAAGCAAGCACTCATGCTTTCTTCTGGATTGGGAAACCCAATGGAAGAAGGGATGCAGGTGTAACATTTGCCATCTTTAATAAAAGTGCTAATAAAATACCAACACTTCCCACAGGAATATCCGAACGTCTCATACAATTATGTGTTCCCGTTGGAAAGGACCGTTTCTTAATTAAGTATTATCAATGTATATGCACCAACCATGTCATATGCGAATGAAGAAAAGGAGTCCTTTTACCAAGACCTGACTAAGGTACTTGATGATGTACCCAGGGCGGACAAACTGCTTATTCTGGGGGCTTAAATGCGGGGATTGGCAAGGATCATAGTACCTATGAAGGTGTAATTGGTAAATTTGGCAAAAGAAAAAAAGAACACTTAAGGTGAACTAATGTTGAATTTCTGCATGGAAAGATACTTGTGTGTTACCAATACTTTTCTTTTAACCAGAGAAGAATTTCTGCACTTGAATGCACCCTCGGTCAAAGCATTTTCATTTACTTGACTCGTAAGGACAGATCTTATGCTGATGTCTTATTAACAAAAGCAATGAGGAGAGCAGAATGCTCAACTGACCACTACATGGTACGTTCCCAAATCAGACTCCGTCTCCTACTGCCAAGGCGAATAACTTCTAGCAATGCACCCAAGATATTAGATGTCAACAAGTTGAAAGATGAAGAACACAAAAGGAAACTTGAAACAGCAATGACAAAATATCTTCAAGGCAACAAAATCACCTCAGATCCAAATAGTGTTGATGAACAGTGGAAACACCTTAGAGAATCCATCTTCTCAACCGCTATCGAAATACTTGGTCATCCTAAATGAAGAAAAAAATCCTGACTGGTTCCAAGAACAAGAACAAGATTACCGAATTCAAGCATTGTTGGATCATTTAAGAACATCAAATCCAAAGTTCAAAAGGAGATCGGAGCTTTGAAGGACAAATGGTGGAATAAAAAACAGCTGAGCTTGAAGCAATGTCGAGCAGAAATTACACTCATGGGCTCTTCTTAGGTCTAAAACTATCTATGGACCATGCAAGAAGTAATACAGTGGCCCAGTGAAAACTGCAGATGGGAGAAAGCTGTGCACCAATTGGAATGATATCATTGAGCATTGGAGGGAACACTTCTGTACTCTACTAAACCAACAAGGTGCAGCTGACAACCAAGCTTGTAAAGGGCTCACTACTATAAAACAAAAGAGGAGCTATGTAAACCTATCACTATGGATGAATCGATAAGGCTGTGAATGACACCAGAAGTGGTAAAACGCTAGGGCAAGATGGCATACCATCAGATGTTTTTACTAAAGAATTAATTATTAGACCTATTCAATGCTTGCTTGCAAAGCGAATGTCTCCCTGGACTTTAAAGACGCAATGATAGTTACCATTTTCAAAACAAGGGTGACAAAAGTGACTGTGGAAATCATAGAGGAATTTCCCTCCTGTCCATAACTGGCAAAATCATGGCAAAAATAATCCTCAACCGGCTATCGCAGAAAAGGTACTTCCTGAGAGGTAGTGTGGCTTTAGGGCTTCGATGACATGATTTTTTACTTTGAGGCAACTTTGGAAGTAGGCTGTAGAACGGCAGCAACCATTGTATATTATACAAATATTGAATGCCGGAGAGTGTGATAGTAAAAACTATATCACGAGGTCAAATTTGGATTTTTCCATTACACGAGGCGCAGCCGAGTGTGATGGAACAATCAAAATTGGACAGAGTGATATAGTTTTACTATTGCACGAGCAAAAGGCATTCAATATTTGTTTTATATCATGATATCACATCATTCTTGTCCAGCCATAATGATAGTAAAAACTATCACATGGTTGAAATTAGGCCTATCATGATATAATAGTTTTTGTTGATTTCTCCGAGGCGTTTGATACGGTGGACCGAAAAACTCTCTGGGAGGTGCTCAAGGTATACGAATGTCCAGATAGACGATGATCAAGTTGTTCCATGAGGACATGTTTGGAAAGGTGTCCATTGGAGGAAATGTTAGTGAAGCCTTGCTCCAACTTTGTTTGCTCTGTCTCTTGCTGCAGTTTTTGAAACAATGGCTACAAACCTTTAGGCCTACAAGGTAGTGCGCATCAAGACTCGTTCAGATGTAAAGCTGTTCAATCTGTCAAGACTCAAAGCCTTAACCAAAGTGAGAGAAATATATATCAGGGAGCTGTACTCAGATGATTCTGCCCTGGTTGCAACTAATGCTGGCGATATACAAGACATTGTTGACCGCTTTTCTTCTGCTACTACTTTGTTTGGCCTAAAAATCAATGTGTCTAAAACTGATCTCCTCTTAGTTATGAGTGATTGTTTACTTAATCCCATATAGGGTAAGGGTGGGAGGGTAGAGTGAACTTTGAGTGTGTGATGTTGGGAATGGGATGAGGGATATCAAATGAATTTACATACTCTACTGCTAGTCTATTTATTTTAAGTGTTTATTTATTGTATTTAAAACAAGGAAACAATCAACATTTTGCCATAAACGGCGACCATTTTGGACGCCATCTTTATTTTATTGTACACCTGAATGTCTAGAGTTATTTAAACTAGTCGGGTTGAGTTTATTACCCCCAAAACCTAAGGATAGACAGGATAGACACCCAATTTACATACCCAGGATGATTAATAACGGAGTTAAAGTCACATTATGATATTGGCGGTCATCTTGGACGCCATCTTTGTTGTAGAGTGCACTTGAGTGTCTAGGAAACTTTAAACCAGTCTGATTGAGTTTATCACACCCTAAAACCTAGGAATAAATACCAAATTTACATCTCTAGGGTGATTAATACCAGAGTTATAGCCATTTTATGCAGTTGGCGGCCATCTTGGACGCCATCTTGAAAATAACCCCTTTCCGGAAGTTAGATTTGTTGGGACTTTCTTTTAGGGATTCCTGATATCACATTGAAGCAGAATCAGTTGAAAAACCTTTTGTAGCAATTTTGATGGGGTTGAGGTGTTTTTCATCACAAATTGACCCGCCTATATTATACTGGTAATAATTAAGATAGGGGGAGGGGCGTGGCGGTGCTCTAGCTTTCATGAGGCTGAAGATGAATCCTTTGAGCAAGCGGAATCCATGCTATGTGTTAGGAGCTAATATCTGTTCTTATTGTTCAGAACAATGTCAATCCTACCTTAAGCTAAATCAAGACTAATAATTAATAATTACTGAATCAACTTTAATATCCGTATACAGGATCGGTCGTCGCCAATGCCTTAGTGCGGCCTTTTTCTTCGGAGGTGTTTGCTGCGTAATAGTTGCCTTTCTCCCACAACAAACTGGTAAGTCATTTCTCAGGATTATTTTATATAGGCGTCCTAAGATCTGGAGATGTTAGATAAAATTCCACAACTTTCTAGTAGTGGTACGCCATATTGGCTGTTTTTTCCCTCATAAAAATGTTCATATTATACGGATTTGTTTGAAAGGGGTTCACTATTTACGAAACCCAATTCTGAAGGTCATAAATGTCAGCAATTTCATGAATGGAAATTCTTTTTTCTAGACCTTATAGGCCTACTCCGAAAAGGTGTGAATGAAGCATGACTTATTAAAAGAGTTTAGATGCCTAAGGGACCGTTCATAAATACTTTGGTGGGGTGGGCTGGATAATTTCATTTTTGGTATATCAAAACTTTTTTGACCCCCCCTCTCGCCATGCCACAAACTTTTTTGACCCCCCCCCCACCCCCTCTTGCCATGCTACAAACTTTTTGACCCCCCCCCCCTGTATTACTGCCTGCACCTGAAACTTCCTGTCCCCATTCATTGTTATCAAGTTCAGAGAACATAGATATGATATCTTTTATGGGGTTATTTTTTTACCATGCATCATATTCTATAATGGACGCATCACATCTAGGAGGGCAAGTTGTAGAATCTAGAGTGAATCAGAACTACCACTTTAATTGCAGGTATATTTGGTTTAGTGCCATGATCTTTAATCCCTGAATAGCTTCACATATTTATGCACGGATCTCTGTTTTTGAAACCAATTAGGATGCCCCCTAATAATAATCATAATAAAAAGACATTAATAAAAAAGACAAGATATATATCCTGGCTTTAAATATGTTTTTGCTATTGACATGAATTTGCCGTTAATTCTTTTTAGCTGGGCTAGTACATGAAAATAGGGCCGTAGACATCTGCGCGCGTAGCGCGCCAAAAAAATTGCTATTTTTACGTTGATTTATGAACGTTCCGTAAACAATGTGCATACATGTAAAGCAGGGGTTTGGGGGCAGAGCCCCCAGAAATTTTTGGAAACTAATGAGTGTTTTAAACTTTTTTGACCCCCCCCCCCTCTGTTGGGGTTTTCAAAAACCTTTTTGACCCCCCCTTTGCAGCGTATCAAAACTTTTTGGGCCCCCCCTATAATTATCCAGCCCCCACACCAAAGTATTTATGAACACTCCCTGACAGACAAGTGTATCCATGATCCGACGCGGATTAAATTACAGATTCATCATCGGCCAGAGTCGCGTCATCAGATCAGTCTCGTTAATAGGAATAGGATATCAAGCAAATTTTACCTGTTCCAAATTGTTTATTTTTTACAGCATTCAATTCAAGTCAGATAACGATATTGATGACTATGTTTATTTTATCGTATAGAAAGTGGTACAGATCTGTCTGCTGTGATCATAACAATTTCCACCATTGGAAAGTTCTGGGCATCGTTTTCGTTTAGCATGGTTTATGTTTTCTCACCAGAAATTATGCCTACTGTAATTAGGTGAGTGCAAGTAGTTGTCGGTCAAATTCTAATGGGGCCCTCACATGTATCCGTGTGAGCTGAGCGGCCCCTTACCGTGTGAAAAATGGGTGCGGACGGCGGCACACACGGCGGGCCGTTTCCCGTCCGTTGAACACGTTCAGGGGACTTTGCCGGCCACCGGAGTTTTAAACATGCTCAAAACTCCTGGCGGGTGAGTAAAAGCGGCGGCGAACGATGAGAGCCCGGTATGAAGACGGTATAAGGACGGCGCACCCGTTCGCATCCGTTTCGCACCCGTTTCGCACCCGTTTCGCGCCCATTCGCAGGGCGGTGATTGACGGTGGTGGACGTCGACCATCTTAGCGACGGACTGCGAATGGCCGCATGCAGTCTAGTAACCGTTCATGGAACGGACTCTCAGCAGGCATGTTGCAACTCTCTAAATGTAAAAGAATATAATGTAAAAGCTGAATGCAAACTGCTTATCCACAAAAATAGCCTGTGTAAGTAAATGTAATAAATATAAGAGGACCTGACGTTTCGATTCTAACAGAATCTTTATCGAAGGTGAAATGACAGAATACAACATTACACATCATATATATAG
This sequence comes from Ophiura sarsii, assembly GCA_035610835.1. Classification (NCBI taxonomy): domain Eukaryota; kingdom Metazoa; phylum Echinodermata; class Ophiuroidea; order Amphilepidida; family Ophiuridae; genus Ophiura; species Ophiura sarsii. The sequence goes on along the minus strand of CM069442.1, from coordinate 89,819,100 downwards.
ACAGAGGAACAATGGGCAGGAAGTCAAAGTGACAGATGAATGAATAGGGGAAGATATCATGCTAGACAGCTGATGGATGAAGTGGATAAAATAACAAAAGGATGACATAGACAAAGGGGAGATTAAAAAGTAAAAGGCAAATGGGATATAAAAATAATTGGTGAGTGAAATCAATAATGGTGATACAAATAAATAATAAAATGGATGGAAATGTAAAAGTACTGAGAGAATGCATGAGAAAACAAGAAAAAACAAAGTGGGACTAGGCCTATGGTAACAAATAATGGAAATGCACTGGAACAAGTAATGAAAATTACTGTGCATAGGAGACAATGTTGAAAATGAAAACAAAGTATCGCATATATCAAGAAGTAAAAAATGAAAAATGGAGTGAAGAAAAAGTGGAGAAAAACAAATGGGTAAAAAATACAAATGATAGGTATATCAGATACAAATGGAGGAGGTGGGGGGGGGGGGGGGGGGGGGGGGTTGAGTCTAATCATTCCCTTCCTGGATGTTTAGGCCATGGGGCTGAATAGTGAGAAGACGCTTCATCCATAACTTCTCTCTACTGAGACGTACCACTTCTGAACGGCTACCTAAAGATTCAATGCCCTGTAAGATCATATCAGACATAGTGTGGTTGGGAAGGTTAAAGTGGTGTCCGACAGGTGGCTTGTTGGTGTTGACCGTTGGTGTACTTCTGTCTGTCATGGACCGACAGAAGTACATTGATGAAGCCATGCGTCATCTTGACAACCGCATTCATTATGCTGTTCTTGACTCCGATCCCACTAACACATTTTCTCAACAGATTCAGCATACCCTGGATGACATGCATCAGCGTCATGAGCTCTCTGACAAGGCCTTTGAGTTTCTATCTCCCAAAGATTGCAGTGCTGCTCGCTTCTACCTCCTTCCTAAGATCCATAAGCCGGGAAACCCAGGCAGACCCATCATCTCTGGCAACGGCTCCCCAACTGAGCATATATCCCTCTTTGTCGATAACTTCATCAAGCCTCTTGTTTCACAGGTTCCCTCCTATATCCATGACACCCCGGACTTTCTCAGGAAACTCGAAGCCATCAAGAACCAAGTTCCAAGCACCGCAATTATTGGCACATTTGATGTTAAGTCCCTCTATACCAACATTCCCCATCAGGAAGGCATAGAAGCAAGCCGTGCAGCTTTGGCTAAGATTGGTCATTCCAGTCCTCCCATACCTGATATTGAATGCCTCATGAACCATGTCCTAACCAAGAACAATTTCACTTTCATGGACAGGACCTACTTGCAGGTACATGGCACAGCTATGGGTACTAGGATGGCTCCGTCATGGGCCTGTCTTTTCATGTCTAGGCTGGAGGAACAATTGCTAGCTGAAGCACCTTGTCGACCTTGGATTTGGTTGCGGTACATTGACGACATATTCTTTATCTGGACCAGTGATGAAAGCAGTCTCCTCACATTCATTGATCACATGAACTCATTTCACAGGACCATTAAGTTCACTTCTGACTACTCCCACCAACAGGCACACTTTCTTGATGTAACCATACAGAAAGCTGAGAATGGTATACTATCTACAGATCTCTTCACCAAGCCTACAGATACGCACCAGTATCTCCATGCTTCAAGCTGCCACCCTCGCCATTGTAAGACAGGCATAGCATATAGTCAGGCTCTCCGTCTCCGACGTATTTGTTCTAACGAATCTAGATTCTCATATCATGCACAGAATTTGAAGAAGCATCTGGTTACCAGAGGTCACAGCTCCACCAAAGTCCAGCAAGCCATCAAGAAAGTCCACTCTCTCCCGAGAGCCACAGTCCTTCAGGAGAAGCCCAGAAACCAAGACCCCACCCCAAGATTCCCCTTGTTACCACATTTCATCCTAACCTTCCTCCTCTGCGTCACATCACCAACACTAACCACCACATTCTCCACACATCAGACCGTCTTCGTCGTGCAGTTCCTGACATACCAATCCTGGCCTACAGGCGCCCTCGCAACCTACGAGATATGTTAGTACGGGCTACCATCCCCCCGGTAACTGATGATTCTCTCCCCACGCAGCATGGCACTTCTAAGTGCGAGTCGACCAGCAGGTGCGTCGTTTGCCGGGAACACATCAAGGAAGGCGATTCCTTCACCAGTCACACCACCCATGCCACCTACAAGACGAAGGGTCACATCACTTGCACCACATCTAATGTCATTTACCTCTTATCATGTAGAGTGTGTGGAGTGCAGTATGTTGGTGAGACTAAAAACTCACTGAAGAAGCGCTTCTATGGACACAGATCGACGGTCAACACCAACAAGCCACCTGTCGGACACCACTTTAACCTTCCCAACCACACTATGTCTGATATGATCTTACAGGGCATTGAATCTTTAGGTAGCCGTTCAGAAGTGGTACGTCTCAGTAGAGAGAAGTTATGGATGAAGCGTCTTCTCACTATTCAGCCCCATGGCCTAAACATCCAGGAAGGGAATGATTAGACTCAACCACCCCCCCCCCCCCCCCACCTCCTCCATTTGTATCTGATATACCTATCATTTGTATTTTTTACCCATTTGTTTTTCTCCACTTTTTCTTCACTCCATTTTTCATTTTTTACTTCTTGATATATGCGATACTTTGTTTTCATTTTCAACATTGTCTCCTATGCACAGTAATTTTCATTACTTGTTCCAGTGCATTTCCATTATTTGTTACCATAGGCCTAGTCCCACTTTGTTTTTTCTTGTTTTCTCATGCATTCTCTCAGTACTTTTACATTTCCATCCATTTTATTATTTATTTGTATCACCATTATTGATTTCACTCACCAATTATTTTTATATCCCATTTGCCTTTTACTTTTTAATCTCCCCTTTGTCTATGTCATCCTTTTGTTATTTTATCCACTTCATCCATCAGCTGTCTAGCATGATATCTTCCCCTATTCATTCATCTGTCACTTTGACTTCCTGCCCATTGTTCCTCTGTCTATATATATGTTGTGTAATGTTGTATTCTGTCATTTCACCTTCGATAAAGATTCTGTTAGAATCGAAACGTCAGGTCCTCTTATATTTATTACATAAATGTAAAAGAGCTAAAACTCACTCTTTCGAGAGCTCTAGGAGGAACAGATCTTTTTTGGAGTGAAGTTCACTCTTAAAAGAGCGATTTTCACTCTAAAAAGAGTTAAAATCACTCTAAAAAGAGTTAAAATCACTCTAAAAAGAGTTAAAATCACTCTAAAAAGAGTTAAAATCACTCTAAAAAGAGTTAAAATCACTCTAAAAAGAGTTAAAATCACTCTAAAAAGAGTTAAAATCACTCTAAAAAGAGTTAAAATCACTCTAAAAAGAGTTAAAATCACTCTAAAAAGAGTTAAAATCACTCTAAAAAGAGTTAAAATCACTCTAAAAAGAGTTAAAATCACTCTAAAAAGAGTTAAAATCACTCTGAAAAGAGTGGAAATCACTCTTAAAAGAGTGACAAATCACTCTGAAAAGAGTGACAAATCACTCTGAAAAGAGTGAACTTCACTTCTTAGAAGAGCCGTCCCTCCTAAAGCTCTCGAAAGAGTGAGGTTTAGCTCTTTTACATTTAGAGAGTATTATAATGTGGTTCGTACGAATTCCGGAATACATATGAAGACGGTATTAGACGGTAAGGTGGCCGCCTACCATTACCGCCATGCGAACGGGCGCGAAACGGGTGTGCCGTCTTTATACCGTCCTCAAACCGGGCTCTCACCGTTTGCCGCCGCTTTTGCTCACCCGGCAGGAGTTTTGAGCATGTTCAAAATTCCTGCCGGGTCCTGCCGGGCGCGGATGGCCGTCAATGTCCCCGGCAACGTGTTCAACGGACGGGAAACGGCACACCGTGTGACATCACCGTGTGCCGCCGTCTGCACCAATTTGTCACACGGTAATGGGCCGGCCAGCTCACACGGATACATGTGAGGGCAAATGTATTTTACAGAGATTCCAGGAATGTGAGCGAAGCGGCGAGCTTGAGCGCTCAGCTTATACAGGGCAGTTTGATGACGTTATCAAGGCGGTTCGGTCGGTACCCAAGCGTTTCGGCCGGTGAGGACCTGGTGAGGAGGTGGTATGAGCCCGGTTCCAGGCCGGTATAGAACAGTATGAACCCGGTGACAAAAAAAAAATGCGGCCGTTGACATTTTTTGCTGGTTGTTCACCGTGTTGGACTCTGTTGTTTTTCTATAAGACGGTAAGGGGCCGCCCAGCTCACACGGATACATGTGAGGGCCCCATAAACACATAAGTGGCACGACCAGGGGTGTTTGGCGATTAGGGTGGTATGATTCGTGCATCTATAATTCTATGCTGTGACGCCAGAGCGTACTGTATTCTAGATTAGCCTTTCATTAAGGCTATTGTGACCACTTGTAAAACAGTGTGAGCGCCCTCTGTGAAATTAGTAGGTCGTCATATGCCTCGCCGCTTCACGTATGTAAGGCATACGGGGACGTGCCGCTCCAGTGGGTCGTTTTTTCATGAGACTTCCTTAGCCATGGGTAGGCTTTTCAGTGAAAAATCCTTAGACATGGGTCCTGTTTTCGCGATTTTCGCGAAAATTTGCCAAAATTAGGTCTATTTTCGCGAAAATTTGCCAAAATTAGGTATTTTTTCGCGAAAAATCACCCTTAGAAATGGGTATGGGTTTTGAATCTCCAGCGGCACACCCCGACCAAACCAAATCCGAGTACCCCGGGCGCTCGCCAGGTAATTTTGCGAGGTGTCTTTGACATTGACAAAGACTAATTCTAGATAACAGCGTATGAATTACGAGCCCGGGTTTACGAGTGGACAATGGTGAATATCGATGTTGGGATTCGTTTTTGATTCCATGTATAAAGACGCTCTAAGAGGACTACAATTGCAAACGGTCGCAGACTCTTTAACGATCATCTAGACCAGTGTTAAAATTACCGAATGTTTGCGCGCTTCGAGCGAATTACTTCAATGTTTAAAGTTCAATTGGTCACACAAAATGGCTGCAATGAACGTTTTTTTCTATAACGTTTTAGTTCAAACTGAAAATATTTGGCTGTTATCACCCCCCCCCCCCCCCCCCCACCACCGACTGACGGCGTAGGGTCCAGGAAGGAGTCACATTGAAGCTATTTCGTTGTCTGAATGGCCTAGAAAAGCTCTCCTGATAAACAATTATGTACTTAGTAACTTTGTTATACAAATTCACCAACTTCAGTCAAAAGGACTTGACCATTGCCCCGAATGAGTCTTTTCAACCGAATGAGGTTTTTTCTTAACCGAATAATTATTGAGGTGTTGGACACCAGTGGCGTGCGCAGGATATTGTGAGTGGGGGGGCCACCTGGCCATAAATGAAATTCCCCCGACTATTTGAGTAAAGAACTGCGCGCGTAGCGTGCGAAAAGTTTCTCGAATTTGCACCTTTTTTTGCACGATTGAGCTACATTTTGGCTCTAAACAAGCTTGAACCAAAGAATATTGCATTTTGGGAAGACATATGCGCGCGTAGCGCGCGAAAATTTTTCATCTGTGTTTTTGACTATCATAATTCCATGATGCCACTGACCTAGCCTCCTTCTCAATTCCCCCCGACTGGCCTAAGTTTCCCCCGACTGACTCAATAGTGGGGCGGCCCCCCCCCCCCCCCCCCCCCCCCCCCCCCCCCCCCCCCCGCACGCCACTGTTGGACACGCCACTGATATGTGAGACCCAAGGTGGTCTAACCCTAAGTTAATGAAGATGTGATACAACGTTCCTACTTGTCATTTTATTTGATTTACAGACAAGTAACTTTGGGAGGATGTTCTTTCTTTGCGAGAATAGGCGGAGTTCTTGCACCATTCATTCTTTATTTGGTAAGAAAAATATAGAACAAACGCCATGATAGAAGAAATATCATACTTGAATTGTCATGCATGAATGTTGCTAATATTAAAAATAATTTGGGAATAAAGACAGTACTTTTTACTGATTATTAAGAAAACATTTGCTCATGTAGGCCTACTACTACTGAGTACTACTTTCAACCGAATCGAAATGCCAGAGCCGGTGACCATCATACCTATCATACTCTACTGATATGACTTAGCTAATATGATGAAATATCCAACATCTAAGGCACAGGGGGTACATGTCACTCTTAAAAATTGCTAATGCACACCCATGCAATTCTAAGTATTCAGCCATCATGCTGCGGCAAATTTCATTGAAAACAAATGCCGCCATTTTTGACTAGAGGTCAAAATGTATTGAACATTTATGGTTATTATAGCGCCCTCTATATTCCAAATCGACATAGACTAACATGTAAAATGCCCAATTTACAACAGGTCCAATAAAAAAAGAGCGGAATTTCCCCCCATAAAATTGTCGCTTGATGTTTCTGGAGCAATCGGTATTTTCTATGAGATATTCAAGAATCTGCATTAGCTAATTTAAAAATTGACCTTTTATGTATTCAAACGGTTTTCATAGGGTTTTCATGTTCAAGGACGACATCTTAGTCGCAACTTTGACTGGAAATTTATGGATGTAATCGTCTACCTCCAGAGTATCTTACCGTAGTAGGAGCCCCAGACCTCAAAATTCGGCTTTGACCCATGACCTCAGAACATACTCCTGGATTTACGGTTTTAGATAGGATAGGTACAACCCATAGAGTAATTTAAGGAAGCCCCAACGATACGATGTGATAAATGAAGTAATTGATATCAAAATCGCTCCGAAAAGACGCCCGATAGCCACTTTTCAAGCTGCGAAAAATCAGTCGATAAGGATTTTTAAGGATTTTTAAAGCAGATCCAAATAATTAGAACGTTCTCTAACATATGAATGTCCTCTTTCTCTCATCGACTTATTAATTACTAAGAAACAAGACCTGATTCCTTCCTAATAAAGGCTGGCTCACACTATGACGGATAGGGGTCAACGGCAAGCTACGTTAAAGGGGCATTATGAGATGTGGTGGAGGCAGCGCCCTCAATTACAAAAATATATGATAACAACTGGGATTTGTATATTTTTACAATTGTATTACATGTATGAACTTACACCTATAAGGATTAAGAAAAATCAGCCCTCTTTGTACAACAAAACGTGGAATAAAGGAAACATTAAAATGAAAATAACAGTTCTACGTATTTATTTGCGAGAAAAAAACCGAAAAATAATTCAATAATCGTTTTTTTATACACCTAGGTACAAAACCATTTGTCCTAATTAAATGGAAAACAGTTATATCAACCAAGATACGGATTATAAACGTTACTTTAAGTATGTCTGGCTATGAGACCACCTGAATACCTTTTTCAATTTATCTGAATAACAATACATTTCTTTATCGTTATGCCGATAATCCAACCGCAAGTTCCCTGTCGCTAGGTACATAGTGGTGACTATACATCACAGTAATACATGCACACGAAGACACGGTATCCTTGCATATTACGATTAAATTCGAGTGCCTCCTCCTCTTTTGCTTCTGTTACCTCTTTACTGAAATGGTAAATCGCTAAAATCGGCCAATGTCTGCGAATCGACTATAGAGTTCGCAAGAGAAAAACCTTTGCAGGATACTTAATCATTGTACCGAAGGGTTGCACATCTAGGCCTATAACCCGTAATTTTAGGAGTATGTTCTGAGGTCATGGGTCACACATTTTAAAGCCGAATTTTGAGGTCTGGGGCTCCTACTATACTGCATTCTGCCCACGATATTCATATTTTTATGTAGGGAACCTTAAGTTATAACCTTTCAAAAAGATTCATTCGAATGAATGCAATCATTTTTCCTTGGGAGCATTTTGCTATCAAAGACGACGATAAAATCTGGTTTTGCACTGGTTTATCCCCGGGTTTATCGCAAGCAAGGAAACGCTTTTTGTCCGTGCTATTAAAGACTGACATGGTAGGTGAATAAAAGTCGTGGCGGGCGCTGACCTCTGTCCTAACATTTACAAATAAACATACGAGGGTTGGTCATTAAGTAATGAAAGTGACCTTGGTGTGGGATTGAGGGATAGTGTGATCAATGCAAGGTATGAACCGGGGTATGAACCTTCGTCTTTCAAACAATACAATTTTGGATTTTTAGATACTTTTTTGTTATGTTATGTAATAAATATAAACACAATAGGTTTCAACCACTCTGAAATCTGTCAATATTTGGCTGGATAAGTAATTAAAAGGTTGAAATATAGAGGTCGATTGATACATTTGCGTATATCACGGTAATGCAAACATAGAAACAGATAAAACTTGGTATAGGCCTAGTTAGAACACACAATAATCTCTGTTTGACACTCTTTTTTAGATCTGAAATCCAAACAATAAGGGGTCATCTTAAGCAAAATCCGCAACAGAAATCATGGAAATCCACGAAGGATAACGTACAATGGAGGGATTATAATTGTAAAGCAATTATTAATAGTGTGGATTTCAAACCGTTGACAGTAGGCCTATGTGACGATTAATTTAACAATCTAGTAGCTTTAAAATAGCAGTAAAAAGAGATATTGTGGTTGTGGAAGCCCTCTTTGATTGATACGTTCGTGTACAGGCCGGCCTCTTAATTCATTTTGATTATCAATATAATTATACACGTTGATTTAAGCACTTTTCAATGTTTCTGATTAGATTTTAAAGGCACAGTAAGCCTGGTAAATTTCATGTTTTCAAAATAATCTGCCGTCTGTGCATGCGCATATTTTGTATAAGTTACATAGGCCTATGAATAAGTTCAGATAATTAATTACCTATCCTATTAAATCACCCAAACTGGTTCATTTGGATTTTTCTAGATGTTTTGATTTTCCGCAAAATTAGTGATTCACTGACTGTGTGTTTTCAATGAAAATGGGCTATTTGAAATACCGATAATTTAAGTTAGTGTCTTACGTATCATAATTATGCAAAATAAATCGGGATTCACCTGCTTCTGGTGTCATGTTTTTGTTATGCAATCTTCTTAGCACGTATTTTACATAAACAATTTAAGTTTCCCGCCAAATAACTGATTTGTCGAAAGTGTTCTTACTTTAAGCTAAACTATGGCATTACAAATCACACTTAGAAATCCAAAAGTGTATTGTTTGAAAGACAAAGGGTTCAAGTTTGCATTGATCACACTAGCCCTCAATAGAATAATCACTCATGCATCTCACACCAAGATCACTTTCATTACTTATAACCGACCCTCGTTTTTTAAAATAAAGTTGAATACAATTTCTTGCGCATGAAGTTCTTTGCTACGACGACGTCTAAATATCGGTAAAATTACGATGTTACGACCGCTTTGAAAATGTATCTTTTTATCGACTCAAAAATAATAGGAAAAAATCAGGTTTTTAAAATTAAAACGGAAATTACATTCTGACTAAATGAGCCAAATTAATGCAGGCAATCCGTCACAATCACGAGTTGTAAATGACTCGATTTTTAATTGTTTTCTAGAAATCTCGGGCGGGCGCGGGCGAACAAAAAAGACCCTATTTTCGCGCTTGGCTTCTGACTGTAATGAGCCTTCTAATACAAGGCTCCAATCAACAATCCGTAAGAATATTCGGTATTTGGTTTCAGCTGCATTTGTGATAAAAAATACTTCATAGTCTCATTTATGTAATAATTACTGATTACAATATATCTTTAACATGTTAATAGGGAGACGTCAATGCTTACATACCACTCAACATTCTGGGAGCCTTTGCATTTACATCTGGATTCGTTTGTCTGATTCTGCCAGAAACACGTAACAAACCTTTACCAGAAACCATTGAGGAAGGCGAAGAGCAGTGTAGACGGATTCATATTTTCTCGAAATGTCGCCGGATCTAAAGGCATTCTGAATCAATTCAGAGCTGTTCAGGCCTTACTAGCCGAGTATAATATAAGGTGTTAGGCGGGGTGTTAGGGAAGTATGTGTAAGGCCTAAATTCCAACATTTCTGAAGAAGCTGATATGAATGTCTTGTCAGGCCAATGCAGGAACGACAGGACTCTTGCAAGCAAAATATTTGATGGATTTCAGCTAGAAAGATGCACCCAATTGTTAGGCACATTTTGATACCAACTTTGTTGGCCTTGAGACAATGCAACGATAAGAAATTGTGCCATTTACCAATTTGTATACAGAAAAAAAGTGGCTTATGGCTGGTTTTAGAATCAATAAGCAGATCATAATATTGTGCACCACGACACGGTATCATAATGACACATAATACACAAAGAAAGATAAATTTTATGGACAAAACCCACAAATGGCACAATTTCTTATCGTTGCATTGTCTCAAGGCCAACAACAAATTTGGTATCAAAATGTGCCTAACAATTGGGTGCATCATTCTAGCTGTAAATTATTTAAATCCATCAATTATTTTTGGAAATATGCTAGTATATGCTAGGGGCAACTTACATTTGGTTGGTGTATCTTGGCAATACAAACATGTTCCCAGTCCCTTAACACTTTTGGACCGGTGATTTGACATTTCGCTGGTACTAAATCATCTAAGGATGTGTCTCCCACTATGTGGTCCAATTAAAAGACTGCAAAGGACATACTTATGCCCAAGGGCTTACCTAACCTTCATAACCCTGAAAATGGACCACATAGTCAGCGGTTGATAAAATCTTAGATGATTATTATTACCGGCGAAATGTCAAAATCACCGCGGGTTGAATCAGAATTGGCCTAGTGTTATAAAATCATTTTACACAACTTTCCCAAATAACAGCCGATACGTGTTGTATACCATATTGTAAGCCCTTGATGCCATGGTAACCGAGCAAGGCCTCTGATTGGCTAAACACGGGAGCATTCATAACTCAAAAACCAAATAACCCACTGGGATCATATTTGGGGATAGATGTAGTAGAACAATACGCACAAAATAATATCTCCGGATTTTTTGATTGGTTGCCATGGTAACCAGGCCGCAGCCAATCAGGTGATTTCAAAAAACTAGGTTAGGGTTATGGTTAGGTTAACCCTTACCCAAACCCTTTTTGTTAACCCTAACACTAACCTAACTCTAACCTAATCCTAACTTAACCCTAACCGTTACCTAATCCTAACCCAAACCATGCGTTAATCAGATTTGCCGATGGCTTTGAGCTAACAAATTGAAAACACGTTTTTCATCGATTTTCAATTAAGTCTTGCCTTGCCACACGAGGACAAAAAGAGATATCTCAATGAAATTAACATATAATGTAGGAAAAATGTTCACCTTTATATTGTAGGTATTTAAATTTAAAACAATAATAATTTTGTATTTTTTATGTATTTTAGAAACACGGTACAGTTCTTTCTGATACACCCTGTATGAGTAAGATATTCATGAAATGGATTAAAGCTCATCAACTTTTGAATTGGTTAGCTTTTCAATAGGCTTAAACCCTTAGGTCCTCTCTGACCAGTCAGTTCGCAACCACGCGAAAAGTCGTTCCTTTTCTAACCCAGCAAAGCGACCCGGAAGTACTCACCCGTAGCGAAACCGCTTCGCAGTCATAGTTGACCTCGTAATAGCACGATGTAAATGAGCTCTTTTTATGATTATAATCACACATTTCAAACACATTTGCCATGAAATTGTATAGTAAAAAGGCATATTATGCAAATAATATTATCTAATATTATCTGTGAACTTCATGACATGTTATATTTTCGGTGCAGATTATTGCAATCCGACAAACCCGAATTCAAGAAAAACTTGACGAAACTAAAGCCAAATTCATGGTAAAAAAGTCGCTTCTGAAGAATCAGGCATCAATTTTATCCATCGTATCATAATATTCATAGTCTTTTGTAACTAGAAACATGCTTACAATTTTATAAAATTATTTAGTCCGGTCAAGTGAATGCTTATAAAATAGCTCCTCGAATCTTGTCTCGATCTAAATTCATTTCGTAGCGTCGACGGGTTGTTGATCAAGTGTTTAAATCTCACAATTATATTCAGATTTGCTTGATAGCTCAGATGGTAGAGGGCTGGCTTTGGGAGCGAGAGGTCCGGGGTTCGAAATCGATCCTTCTGCGCTACACAATGTCATATGATTTTTTTTTTACAGAAAGGCTATTCTGGTCAAAATGAATAAACATTTTACAATTTCATCACACAAAATGCATGAATTCGGACGTTTTCATTGGAAAAACGGTATTTTTTTTCAAAAATTTCAATAATGAATTCAAACGCGGGCATGAAAATGAAGCGCGGACGTGTTACGGGAAACTAAAAATCAAGTTGGCGAGGCCTAACGGGGGATCGTAAGTTTCGTTTTCTGACCGAAAATCGGTGAAAATCAAACTCCGTTTTTCTTATCAAAAAAGAAGTCGGGCATCAATGTTTTTGATATGGAATTAAAGCTTAAGATTCCGTTAGTACGGAAATTGCTCTTAAAACATCGTACGAATTTTAGTCCAGTCAAGTGAATAGTTACAAGAAGCAAAGTCACGAAAGTTTTTAAATTCTAAAATTAGCGATAAAATCACTGTTTGTGGACCAAATATGTCAGATTTGGCATCATATTATAGAGAAAATTACGAACAATCCACCTACTACTCCATGGCTGCCAGCTAACCCTACCTCAATTAATTCAGGGAAAACAAACTTCCCTTAATGTTTTAGCGCAAGGTTGACATCCTGAAATCGATCTTTGCGTGGGTTAGAAATCGGCAAGGTCACTCATTAAAAACGATACCTGCGTACTGACTGTGACCAGCCAGATCCTGTGGCAATATCTCAAGGTTGAGATTTCTCCATCTTAACTCTATATATTTCATCTGTCACCAAATGAACAGATGTTAGCTATATAAACTGCTCACAAAAAGTATCGTAACACTTAAACATGATCGAATTAAAGAACGGTCCGAAAGGGTATGGATTAAACAAAGCTAAAAACCCAGTGCATAATTTTGTTGTGCGTATTTTGACACCTCGATTGTTGAGATACGATATTGCGGAGCGGAGTTATTGTCATTTCAATGGTCGTAGGTCCAGTTTCCAAGGTGACACTCATCCCTATAGGAAGAGGTTTGCATTATTGTTTTGAATGATCAGGATTATGCTTTACACACGTGTACAAAAATGCAACAGACACTCAGAAAATGAAGATAATGTGTTCCTTACACAACACCGATTTATTGTTTTCATTCAACTTCAACTTTTCCTTGACCTTATCTTTATCTTCAGTACTTTGTGTGTCCACCATCATTATCCACAACAGCGGCTATGCGTCGTCGCATGCTTCTTATGAGATGTCTGATCTGCCGCTGGTCAATTTGTTGCCACTTCCTAACGATGATACGCCGTAGCCCTTCCAAAGTTGTGTCAGGTTTGATGGAGTTATTTACCTTCTTCTTTAAACTGTCCCACAAGTGTTCCAGAGGATTTAGATCTGGACTTTTGGAAGGCCAGTCAAGGGTCTCGATCCCCTCACTCTCCAAGAATTGAGTGGTGACAGCCAATAATTCAACCTCTTTGACATTTAGTCAATTCCGCCATTGCTGCATTTGGGTGTTCCCTTTTCCTAACCTAGTGTCTTTTGTTCCTAATGCATAGCGATAACCACCCCCTATTTTGTCATTGAATGGTGATGCTTATCTTAATCGATCCAAGATGCAACAAACAAGCGATTTGAATTCAAAAGAAAAGGCGGGTATATGTAGAGATGATATTATTGGCTGATCAATTAACATCAACCAGATCAATACAAACCTGCTTCTATAGGGATGATTGTCACCTTGGAAACTGGACCTACGACCATTGAAATGACAATAACTCCGCTCCGCAATATCGTATCTCAACAATCGAGGTGTCAAAATACGCACAACAAAATTATGCACTGGGTTTGTAGCTTTGTTTAATCCATACCCTTTCGGACCGTTCTTTAATTCGATCATGTTTAAGGGCGTGTTCACACTATAGTGTTTTCCTCAACCCGGGTCGGACCCGGGTCGAACCCGGATTGATCGATAATTCATTTTCTGTTCACACTAGAGCGCTATGTATGTCAAACTCTGTTTGTTGCAAGTGTTGGCCGTGGGGTTTTTTGGGGTTTTTTGAACTGGATATTTAAGCTTTATCTCAAACTGTTTTTAAGCTAAAAAGTGTATGAAATACGTATAGTAGGGATTCTGTACGCCGGTCTGAAACAAAATATCTGGTGCAGAACATAACATGCAATCTATATTCTAAAACACTGGCAAATCCAAAGAAAGATTTGGGTTCCAGACTTGTTGTTATGTGTTTCAGTATCTGTGAATTTTTTCTTGAGTGCTTTGATTTGATTTTGACATTGCTCAACACAGTAAAAAAAAAAGTGAACAACATGTTTAAAAAATTGAACAACTGCTGTTTAACGGGTGAGCTGAGCAACTTGTTGCTCAAAATATTAATCTGGGGTTGTTTAAAGTTTTAAACACCTAGTTGTTTAACTTTTTAAACAACATGTTTAAAATCAGATTTTACACATTGGTGTTGTTTAAAAATTGTTGTTCAATTTTCAAGGGTTGTTTAAAGAAAGTTGTTCAATCCTCATGGGTTGTTCAAAGAAAGTTGTTCAATCATCTTGGGTTGTTCAAAGAAAGTTGTTCAATCATCTTGGGTTGTTCAAAGAAAGTTGTTCAATCATCTTGGGTTGTTCAAAGAAAGTTGTTCAATCCTCATGGATGAAATTGGCCTGTTTAAATAACCAGGGTTGTTTAATGGTGGTTGTTTAAAACTGCAGGGTTGTTTAAATGATGGTTGTTAAAAAAACAGGGTTGTTTACTGGTAGTTGTTTAAAATTCCAGCACGATTTGAAGACTTGAATTTCTTGTGTTGAAGTACACAGACAGAACGGCAGAACTGTCGAATTCGGATGCCTTCTGTCTGTGGAGCAAAATCGCGAAATTAAAATTATATTTTTGCAAAAAATATCCATCTTCGCCGTCTATCATCAAACTATATCGGTTCTTTGGTCATCATATTTCATTATTTTCTTGATTGTATTTCCCCATCTTGTCAGCAAAATCTTTAAAATTATGATTTAAAATCGAAATTTGTTTACCGAATGAAATACGGCGGCCATTAATTTGAAGCATATCGCAAACGAATCATTGTGACACGTGACTTGTGACGTCACAAGTAAACAACGTTGTTCAAGATCACTTTGTATTGATGTGAACGGCGTTCTTTATACTGTAAACAACACCTGTTTAAAAAAATGTTGTCTTCTTTAAACAACGATGTATAACTTTTACACATCTGTTGTTTGAAAAAGTGTACAACCGAAATTGAACAGCGATATTTTGTACATCGTTTTCTCTGTGAATGTTGCTCAATGTTACGGTGAAAACCCATTGCCTCCATCTGGCGTGATATATTGGCGTAAATATCCTTATTGTGGATCATTGAGTTCAAACTAGTTTGCACGGTCTCATCCGCCCAGAGTTCCATCATGGCTTCCGTTTCAATTTGACTCCATTTATTTGCCATTTTGACAAATTTGATAAAGATTTCAACCAGAACCAAAGGCAGACGAGAGCGTGCGAAGCAAAGCTGAAAACTGACGTAAACAACTACGGTCAGAGGTTAGCAGTCAGGTTTGCAACCCGGGTCGAACAGCGATTTCTGTTCACACTACAGTCGACCCGGGTTGAACCCGGGTTCTACCCTTCACTTTCGCAGGGTTGTAATTTTCGACCCGGGTCGGTTTTTTGAGCCTATTTTTCTGTTCACACTAGACTTCAACCCGGGTCCGACCCGGGTCGTGGAGAAAACTAGCTATAGTGTGAACACGCCCTTAGTGTTACGATACTTTTTGTGAGCTGTTTAGTTCACCCTGGACATGAACTCGCCATAGTGGATTTTGCCTTTAATCTTGCCGATTTCATAAATATCTATACGCATTCGGTGAACCAAAAAATTGTGTTGTAAGTTTTGTACAAAATTCCCGTCCGATTTCACATTGGTCACCATTGCCCTTTTTACGGTAGACATTTATTGGGGCATATATTTTTAAACGGGCTTTCCATACAAAATCATGGGTTGGGAATTACTTTCACATATTTCGACTTAAACTATATTTCTAAAATCTAATATATGAATTTGATGTACCACTGCACTTTACCAGTAGGCTAATTTAATTAATATGCCTCATTTCATATCTTTTGCAAGGGATCCTTTCTTTACACATTGTTCTGAAATATTTATGGATATCTCTAAACAAATTGAATATAAAATCTCTCAATATATGCTGCAATTGTTGCGTTATTTTTGATAGAAATAACAGTAGTTTCGTATACTGTATGGATTGAAAGAGTAGGTGGAAGGCCCGGTGGTTTCAGTCAACATTGACTTTGGGTACGCATGATCATTCCAAAAATCGTGGAAAAGGTGTTTTTTTTGTACCATGTCCGCGATATCCTCAAATAAGGGTTGTGTTTGGAAGCTTTGTCAGCGATTTCAAAATATTAGGGTTGTTTTTGGAGGCTATGTCCGCTAAAAAGACATTATAGGAATAGTAGGAAAAAGAGGTATTTGAACTAAATGTGTCCTCGTTTTTGGCAAAAGGGACTTCTTAGAAAGTGTCCTTGAAATGGTGAAAAGTGGGGATTATTTTCAGACAAAATGTCCGCGCTTTTGGGCGAAAAAGGGGGTCAAATTGGCCGCGAAAAAGGGGGAGGGGTATTTCAAGATCCTGGAACGAATATGTGTTACCCCTCTACGCCGAAGAGAGAACACCCACCGGGTGGAAGGATTACTCCCGGGATTACTGCGACATATTCCAAAGTTCTTTATTTAACTCAACAACTAAATGTGGTAGAGCTATGGTTGAGGTGTCATGTGAAAGCCTTTTTATTTAGCTACATTGTGTGAATAAATCAGGTATTTCTATAAATGTTTGGCTGAGATATGATTGATTATGTTGTTGTCATAATTTTTCCATTTCCATCTTTTCATTACATAATTCAGCAATGTATGTTGGGTATTTAAAGCTTTTTGAGATTTCCAATAAACATCGCAGAAGATCGTTTTCCAATATCGGACTGATAATGAAAGAAGGAATTAGAAGAGGAAAGACAGGACGAGGAAGGAAAGGGGAAATGAGGGAGAGGAAGGATAACGCAAAGAAAGAAACAGTGGCGTAGCTAGGTTTTTTGATATTAGAGGGGCGGGAAATAAAGGTGAACCGACAAGACTTTACCGAATAAACAAATGCGCGCTTTCCAGGATATATAATTGGAGGTCTCATAGAGCGTCTGGTTGCCATGATTTAGGTACCTTTTGAATCAAACAATCTCATGCGCGCGATAAGTTGCTCTTTTGTTCTAATTTGACCGTCATAATTTATCTCAAAATATTGGTGGGGAAATTGCCCCCTCTGGCTACGCCACTGGAATGAAAAGCGGTGTATGAAAGGTGTAGGCCTATAGCCTTAATTTATAAGCTTCGGGTCAGCTTACCCCTGATTTGAAATATTCATAATGGGTCAAAATTCACTCTTCATCCCGTAGTGATTCCTGAGGGCGGGGGAAAATGTTCGGCTGGGGCGCCAAAATTACCCCCAAAACTGTTAGCCGAAATTAATCCTTGTCTTGCTAGGCAATTAAAGTAGTCTTTTTGCTACCATGCCCTGTTAAAGGCCATGTGCGTCAAACCAATACATGGTGGAGTCGGCCGGAAGCACTTATAAAGTTATATTCAAACGGGGATATCGTGCTTGGGAAAAATTAAAATGCTTAAAAGTGGTATTTTTATATGATGAATCTATCATATCATAAAATCTACATAATCTATCACAAGGCGGTTCTCGATCGCCTGTTCATCAAAAGTGACTTGAAAGAAATGATGAAACATAATATGATACAATGTAGCACTGTCACAGAGGTATGCATTGTAGTTAATGCAAGGGATGTAATACCTTAAGGGATGCTCAAATGTTACCCAGTACTAAACATTTTGCGGAACACAAACGAATCGTTTCCGCTTTATGGCCCTTCAAAGTTTAGATGGTACCCCACCCCTTTGGACTATGCAGTGGCGGCGCCAGCATCATAATTTGGGGGGGGGGGGGGGGGGGCAAAAGGAGGCAAGACATTTTAGGGGGACCCCAGACGATCTTGAATGACCTCCAATCTCCAATGACCTTGAAAATGTAAACAACAAAAAGAATACACCCCTTCCCTCCACCAAGTCCCATCAAGATAGGCCCTACTGATCTATTTGACCCCATATTTGACCTTGAATGACCTCTGATGACCTTGAAAATTAATCAGCAAAAAGAACACACCATCCCCCTTCCCTCCACCAAATCCCATCAAGATAGGCCTTACGGATTTTATTTGACCCCAGATGACCTTGAAAAATTAATCAGCTAAAAGAACACACCACACCCCTTCTCTCCACCAAATATAATCAAGATACGCCTTACGGATCTTATTTGACCCCATATGACCTTGAATGACCTCGAAAAATTAATCAGCAAAAAGAACACACCACACCCCCTTTTCTCCACCAAATTCAATCAAGAACACCATCCAGCTTCTTTCCTCCAAATCCCGTCAAGAGAGGCCTTACGGATCTTATTTGACCTTGAATGACCTCTGATAACCTTGAAAAATTTAATCAGCAAAAAGAACACAGCAACCTCCTTCCCTCCACCAAATCACATCAAGATAGGCCTTACGGATCTTATTTGACCCCAGATGACCTCAAAAAATTAATCAGCAAAAAGAACACACCATCCCTCTTCCGCCCACCAAATCCCATCAAGATAGGCCTTACGGATCTTATTTGACCCCAGATGACCTCTGATGGCCTTGAAAATTTAATCAGCAAAAAGAGCACATCAACCCCCTTCCCCTCCACCAAATCACATCAAGATAGGCCTTATGGATCTTATTTGACCCCAGATGACCTCCGATGACCTCGAAAAATTAATCAACAAAAAGAACAAACCATCCCTCTTCCGTCCACCAAATCCCATCAAGATAGGCCTTACGGATCTTATTTGACCCCAGATGACCTTGAATGACCTCCGATGACCTTGAAAATTTAATCAGCAAAAAGAATACACCACCCCCTTCCCTCCACCAAATCCAATCAAGATAGGCCTTACGGATCTTATTTGACCCCCGATGACCTTGAATGACCTCTGATGACCTTGAAAATTTATTCAGCAAAAAGAACACACCACTCCCCTTCCCTCCACCAAATCTCATCAATATAGGCCTTACTGATCTATTTGACCCCGATGACCTTGAATGACCTCCGGTGACCTTGAAAATTTAATCAGCAAAAAGAACACACCACCCCTCTTCCCTCCACCAAATCCCATCAAGATATGCCTTACTGATCTATTTGACCCCATATTTGACCCCCGATGACCTTGAATGACCTCCTCCGATGACCTTGAAAATTTAATCAGCAAAAAGAACACACCATCCCCTTCCATCCACCAAATCCCATCAAGATAGGCCTTACGGATCTCTAGATATCGTGTTACAACGCGTCACAAAAGTTGTAAGCATATTTGACCCCGATGACCTTGAATGACCTTGAAAATTCAATCAGCAAAAGAACGCACCACCCCCCTTCTCTCCACCAAGTCCCATCAAGATAGGCCTTACGGATCTCCAGATATCGCGTCACAAAGGTATTTCTTAGCACACGGTGGACGGCGGACGCCATACGCCGGACAGAAATAGTGATAACATAGTCTCTTCCTGATTTCATCAGGCGAGACAATAAAGGAATAACAAAGATGACAACAGTAAAAATATCAGTCCACATATGAAACTTCTTTCAATACGAAACAATTCATTTATTTGATTCTCAACAGACAATGTTGAACAATATCATCCAAAATTGTCACCATCTTCACATGTAACAATTATACAAAACTTATAACCTACTTGAGTTACATTAAAATATAAAGGTGGATTCTTCATATAATGAAAAGCAATCGCTTGAGTCGAGCATGCTTGAGCTTTTACTTGTTGAGCAACTAATATTGTATTAGACAGGTTTTTAACAATAATTTGACCCATTGGTAGGACAATCACATCTTAGTAACCCTAACCAGTAAAGCTAGTTTTTTGTGCGTATCGGGGGGAGGGGGGAAAAAGTGCTATTTTTTTGACCCGAAAAATCACCCAGCACCCCCCCCCCCCCCCGGGATTCGATCGCCGGACCATCCGCACCCAAGTCTGTCCCTCTACCAACTGAGCTAACCCCCTAGGTCATATGCGGCCACAAACTCCGTGGCCACATATGCCCGCGGTAGGTGATGTCATCGCGGCAATGCAGCAGCACGTGCCTGGAGATAGTTTCTGGCAGTGAGATTTAGTGAGATTCAGTGCGGTTAGGGTTGCCATCCACTTCACACAGTATTTATCACATTATCTTAAAGGCCATCCACTTCACACAGTATTTATCACATTATCTTAAAGGCCATCCACTTCACACAGTATTTATCACATTATCTTAAAGGGGCACTAAGAGATGTGTTGGAGGCTGCGCCCTCAATTATGATAAAATCTGGGATTGGTATATTTTTACAGAAGGATTAAGAAAAAATCAGCCCTCTTTGTACAAAATGTCCTTCAAAAATGCTGATCTGATGAGATCATCATTTTACGTCAGACAGTGTCCCCCTGCAGTATATATGTGTGATACATAACGCGAACCATATTTACATACAGGGCGTTTTAAGAAAAGTTTCAATAAATCAAACGACGATGGCCACGCGAAACCTATATTTTGAATTCATATTGGCAGTGGCGTAACTAGACTTTTTCATTTGGGAAGGCAAGAAGGGGCAGTGACTTGAAATGGGGGGGGGGGGGGGGCTCCATTCCACACCCACACCGATTGATTTCATTTGGGGGCAAGCGGGGGGGGGGGGGGGGGGGGGGGCGGCTCCACTGATCGGCCAGAGTTTATGAATCTACTATTGCATTGTCTATGTTATCTTTTTACCCCTACTAGATCTCTGATACTGGCTCACCTCTACTCATTCTACGTAACATTACATTATTCCCCCCATCCCAGAGGCCCGTGGCAGTCTAGATCCTCAAGCATATACAAATTTAAAAAATCCCTAAAAAGGGAGGGCTCACGTACCATTCTTCTCTCTTTGTTGTAATAATGTGTCCTGTTGATAAGTGACCTAGTTATGATGTTATTTTATGGTGAAAGGTTGATTTCGATTTGAATTGCTAAGATCTTGATCAAATATTTAAAACGTAATAATTGAACCCAAGTTAGGAAGGCAATACAACATGGGATTTTGGTATGTGAATGTTATTGTATTTATAAGAGACACATTAAGCACAAATAAAGATCTTGATCAAATATTTAAAACGTAATAATTGAACCCAAGTAAGAAAGGTAATACACAACATGGGATTTTGGTATGTGACTTTTATTGTATTTATAAGAGACACATTAAGCACAAATAAAGATCTTGATCAAATATTTAAAACGTAATAATTGAACCCAAGTTAGGAAGGCAATACAACATGGGATTTTGGTATGTGAATGTTATTGTATTTATAAGAGACACATTAAGCACAAATAAAGATCTTGATCAAATATTTAAACGTAATAATTGAATACAAGTTAGGAAGGCAATACAACATAGGATTTTGGTATGTGACTGTTATTGTATTTATAGGAGACACATTAAGCACAAATTGTCTATAAAAGGAATTGATAGAGTATCTATCATAGTTGCAGCGTGTTATAATAAATGTTTGTGAGGGAGTGATGATAATTGCACACTGCGGCACCTCGTCGGTCGGTTGCTGATAATTAACGCTGCATAATATGTGAACAAACACAAATAATTATATTGCCAAATAAAAATAAAAACTATAGTTTCTTGTCTTAACTTTTGGAAAAAGGGAGGATGAGGGCACTTTTTTCTTCCTTTTTTGTAAGCACTGCAAATTCACCATTACCACCGTGGTATTGCATTTTAGGTTGCGGACCTTGAAGAGGACGAGGCCTTTGTAAATCTTTTTATTTCATGGTTCTGGGGTTGGTTGACATAATACCTGTTTTAAAATGCTCATTGGACTAAAGTAAATCTATTACCAAGATGTCAGCTTTTAAATATTTATACAAAGAAATTGCTCGAGATGAGATACTGCTTTGTTTTTTTACTTGGCCTAATTAATGGCGTCAGACAAGAGTTTATAGTTTAGTTGTATGAAGTCAAGGCATAAAACTGTATAAAACAATTTAGATGAAATACTTCGGCTAAAAAGTTATGTTTTGAACATAGGGCCTATTTATAATAAACCATGGAAATAGTAAGAGAGATATTGCATGAATAAACACAGCCTGATAAATAAAAAAACATGTTTCACGTCCGGGATATTTAAAAAATAGGAGGGGCTTTTTTTGTTTGTTTTTGGAAAACGGACCTAAATTCCCCTATTTAACAGTGTTTTAGCCCATATTTAGCATACAGAATGGTGTCTGCAAACAGGAGCAGGCCCTATTCTGTTATTTTTAGAGCTAGACCCCTCTAGGGATCACAGAACTCTCCACAAATGCATCAGTTACATTTTGCCAAGCTTTAGGATAGGTTTAAATTTCTGAAACATTTGTTCAAGTTATGACTAAAAATTTGCAAAAGAAAAAGAAAATTGCAAAATCTTCAAAAAAAGGAAGCGGGAGGGGACGTGACACATGTTTTGTTTTTTTACACGGCCTAAACGTATGAACATTAGGCCTAATCTGATTATTAATCACGTACGTTGGCTTTTAGCTAATTTACATTTGCATAATTAATTAGGCTCTAATTAAAAATGTTTAAACATTTTAATTAGTGGGCAAGCTATTCTTTGACTGGTTTTGTAACTGGGTCTGTTTCTGGTCCTGTAATTGGATTTGTGACCAATTGTTTAACTGGACCTTCCGATGGGTCTATAACTGGTGTTGTAATCAGTCCTGTACCTGAGCGTGTAGCTGTGTTTATAACTGGTACTGAGTCTGCAACCAAGCTTGCTACTGGGTCTATATTTGAGCCAGTATTTGGAACAGGACTTGCAGGCAGCTCTGTCACTGTTATTTGGTTTGTAGCCGAGTCAGTGATCTGTTTTATAACGGGCCCCGGCTCTGTCACTGTTATTTGGTTTGTAGCCGAGTCAGTGATTTGTTTTATAACGGGCCCCGGCTCTGTCACTGTTATTTGGTTTGTAGCCGAGTCAGTGATTTGTTTTATAACGGGCCCCGGCTCTGTCACTGTTATTTGGTTTGTAGCCGAGTCAGTGATTTGTTTTATAACGGGCCCCGGCTCTGTCACTGTTATTTGGTTTGTAGCCGAGTCAGTGATTTGTTTTATAACGGGCCCCGGCTCTGTCACTGTTATTTGGTTTGCAGCCGAGTCAGTGATTTGTTTTATAACGGGCCCCGTAACCAGGTCCACAGAAGAATTGATGGATTTGAATCTTCCTTTAGATGATAGGGTAATATCATCAAACTCTTCTAACACAGCTGAAATAGGAGTACCAATGATAGATTTCTTCAAAATGACACCATGAACTCTTTTTGTATGTTTTGTTAGATTTTCCCTTCTCTGATAGACTGTTGTACAAAGATGACATTTAAATGGTTTTTCTCCTGTATGTTTCAGAATATGTTTTTTCAGATTATGGTTGTCCACAAATCCGCTACCACAGTAACTACAAAGACATGGTTTAAATTCCAGATGGTTGGCTTTGTGTCGTCTTAGGCTGCTCCTTTCCTTGAAGGAACTACTACAAATATCACAGACAAATGGGCGTACTTTTGAATGCCTGGCTAAATGAGATTGTAATAGTCTTGGAAACTCAAATTTTGCGTCACACTTTGGACATTTATGAGGTTTTTCAATTGTTTCAGGATGTTTTTGAAGCTGATGTTGTCGCCATGGAGCTTGGGTCGTAAAATGTTCACCACAAATCTCACAGGTTTTTGGTTTGAAAGTATGAAAATTTTCGATATGACGTTTGACTGTTTTAGCCAATCTGTAATGAGCATCATCACATTTCAAACAACTATATTGAATATCCATTACCGTCCTATATTCCACGGATCCATCTGCCAATGCATGGTATTTCCTAAAGTGTCTCTTACATTTGTCTTCTGTCGCCAGTTTTACCTCACATTTCTTACAGCTGTAAACTTTCTTGTAATCAAGCTCCGCCCTATATAAAATGAGAAATCAAAGAAAGGTCTGGTTCAGAAAAGTTTTTAAATTTATGGTCCAAGATTCTGGACTGTACTAGTATCGTCCGATACTGGAACACTCTTTATTGTCTGATACTGGTTCAGAAAAGTTTTTAAATTTATGGTCCAAGATTCTGGACTGTACTAGTATCGCCCGATACTGGAACACCCTGTATCATCCGACAAAATCACGCCTGGTAGAATGAGTACCAGTATCGACCGATACTGGAACACAAAAATGTTCCAGTATTGATATACTGGAACACAATTTGGTGTTCCACTATCGGAGGATGCTTAATTAATGCATGTTAAAACTATGTCGCATTTATATTATATGGGTCATTCCACAGTAAACCAACACCGCAGGTATCTTGGGAAATTCATGATTGTATTGTGGAAACTATTGGTATCACTTGCTTGTAACTTTTACATGCAGTAGATAAGGGCAAGGAGAGATAGTTCTGAAATTTTCAGCCTAATAGCATGTTTCGTTTTTATTTTATAACCATTCATGTGCCAAAAAAGACCAAATTTGGGTCTCGTTATTCTGACACGACAAAAAAAGGTAATAATAATCATCACTTTTCAAGAAAACTGAATGATAAACCCAGTAAAAATGATTATAGTACAAAAACAAATGGTCAGCACCCATCAAAACCATAGAAAGAATTAATGTTAGTTTATTTGTAAAGCTACTAACAGCCTTTCTTCATTTTTGCAATAACGGTCGAACATGTATGTCAAACATTTACCAAAATTTGCAGAACACCTCCTGTATTAATGCTGATATTGCACAATGTTCCAATTACCTACACATAGTCAATGTCAAAAGAGTTAGGTACTGTGATATTTTTAGGAATTAATTAAGCATGTCAACTTTTTCAATTACAGCCTTTAGAATGTAACAGTCCAAAATGTATGTCAATGTTTGACCGTTATATATTTTCTGAATTATACATGTTATAGGTACCAGCTAGTATTGAAAATGATTTGCAGTGAAGAAACTAGTGTATAAATTATTTCTTGAAAGTTAACATTATAAAATATTTCAGTTTCGCAACTGAAATTTAAGTATGTCAGTTATAATGTCACATTATAACAGTCGAACATTGAAATACAGGGGCAAACTAAAATGCATGTTACAGTTCAGGTAATTATCAGTCAGTGATGTAAATGGTTTTAAAAAAAGAACTCAATAGAAATCCATATGATAAAATAATTTTAAAAAGTGTACATATGTAACATTTTGAGTCTCAGCCTTGAAATGGTAAATAACTGTCGAACATGGTGAAAACAGGTATGTCAATGTGCGACCGTTATATTTCCCATAGACTTGCTGTAGGCCAATTTTAAAAGTTTCAGATAGAGCGTTGAAATTTACCCAACTATCTCTCTATTACAAGTGAAAAGGAATGCTCAATGTTAAAATTATGAAATCAACATTTTTTTCTCCTCTATTTGTGTTTGAATATTTTGACATTTTCAGGATTTGGTGTTGGTTTACTGTGGAATGACCCATATACATGTATGTGGTCAGTAGATACAATGGCTATGTATTCTACAGCTAAAGATCATTGGTTTCATTTTACCATCAAAGGCACTGAGTGTGGCTCATGTGGAAGCATGAGGAATTGAATACCATTCAAGTGAAAGCGTTATTTGCATTAACCTAATATCTGGTATAGACTAGCACTGGATTCTTGCCTGCATCATCAACATATCAGAACCGTCTATCATAACTTTGACTCTAATACACTGACCATGTACACCCTCCATGGCTCAACTCCTGACCAATGACTATGTACCCCCCTCTACCGCTCAACTCCACAAACCAATATTCTCCACTGACAATGGAGTTTTGGGGAAGCCTGCTGGCCAAAACGACAGTTCTGATACAATCGAACAACGTCGGCCAGGATTCTGCGGGAAAAACTTTCTAGTACTTGCTTCATGCTGCTATCTGCAAATCCAGATGCTGTGTACATTGAACACTCATGTGGTCAAGATCTTCCACATGCTCTTACCCAGATCTATGCAACTCGTGAATGAGATGCCCACAGGCAAATGTAGAAAAATACTAATTGACATACCATAGGTGTGGCTAGTGAGAAAAAACCCTTGTTTCTCAGACCTAAGGCACCTGAAAGTCGATTTCGAGTTTCCTGTTACACGCCCGCGCAAGCACTTTGGAAGTGAGGGTGCTTGGGGTGCTGCAGCACCCTCTAAGATTTAAAGATTTTTGAAAAAAATAAACAGTGTACGTCCAACAAGACTAGGCACGCACGCCTAGTAGAGCTAGTGGGATATTTGAATGTTAAAAAATATTTTTGTCTTGTAATATGGCAGAATATAAGGGGTATATATGGTTCCATAACAGACTCACAGTCTAGACGTATCCCTCAAAGGGTGCATAATTCCATAACAGACCCACGGTATAAATGTATCCTTCAAAGGGTGAATAGTTCAATAACAGACCGATGGCCTAAATTAATTCCTCCACAGTGTAAATATGTATTCCTCAAAGGGTGCATTACTCCATCACAGGCCTACGGTCTAAACGTATCCCTCAAAGGGTGCACAATTCTATAACAGACCCACGGTCTAAATGTAACCTTCAAAGGGTGAATAGTTCAAAAACAGGCCACAGTCTAAATGTACCCCTTAAAGGGTGCATGGTTCCACAAACGGCCAACGGTCTAAATGTACCCCTTTTATTCCATCACAGGCCCCTGTTCTAAATATGCCGTCGATGCCTTCAAAGGGTGAATAGTTCAATAACAGTCCCACGGTCTAAATGTATTCCTCGGAGGGCGCATTAATATGTAACAGGCCCACGGTCTTAATGTATCCTTCAAATAGTGTACGGTTCCATAACAGGCTCACGATCTTAATGTTTCCCTTAAAGGGTGCATAATTCCATAACAGGCCCATGGTCTAAATGTATTCCTCAGGGGGATGCATGGTTCCATAAAAGGCCAACGGTCTAAAGGTATCCCTCAAATGTTCCACACAGGCTCACAGTCTAAATGTATCCCTCAAAGGGGGCATGGTTCCATAACAGGCTCACAGTCTTAATGTATCCCTCAAAGGGTGCATAATTCTATAACAGGCCCACGGTCTAAATGTATCCTTCAAAGGGTGAATAGTACAAAAACAGGCCCATGGTCTCAATGTTAAATTTCTCAAAGGGTGCATTATTCCATCATAGGCCCGTGGTCTAAACATATTCCTTAAAGGGTGCATAATTCTATAACAGGCTCGCAGCCTAAATCAGATCTTCTCAAATAGTGGCTCGCGCACCACTTGTGGCGCATTACATCAGTCCGCACGGAAGGACGCATGAAAAAAAGAAGAAGAAAAAGAAAAAGAAATTTTAAGAAGAAACTTCAACCAGATCGCAAAAAGCATGAAGAGCCACTTCAGCCACTATCTGCAGTGGGTAAGTCATGATTATTAGTAGTAGGCCTATTGATTATATTATGCAAATATAGCTCTCTTTAGCCTCTTAAAGGGGGTAAACCCATGAGCTTCCAGGGGCGACTCGTTATTCATTTTGCTCGCAGGGATAGTGGCGCTTATAGATTACTAACATCTCAAAAGTGGTGCTTCACAAAATCTAATTGAGAAGGCCTTGTCTAAATGTATCCTTCAAAGGGTGAATAGTTCAAAAACAGGCCCACAGTCTAAATGTATCCCTCAAAGGGTGCATGGTTCCATAACAGGCCCAGGGTCTAAATGTACCTCTCTTATTCCATAACAGACCCATGGTCTAAATGTGCCGTCGATGCCTTCAAAGGGTGAATAGTTCAATAACAGGCCCACGGTCTAAATGTATCCCTCAAAGGGTGTGTGGTTCCATAACAGGCTCACGGTGTCCAAATGTATCCCTCAAAGGGTGCATAATTCCATAACAGGTACACAGTCTAAATGTATCCTGCAAAGGCTGAATAGTTCAAAAACAGGTCGCCAGTCTAAATGTATGTCTCAAAGGGTGCATTATTCCATCACAGGCCCACGGTCTAAACGTATCCCTCAACGGATGCATAATTCTATAAGAGGCCCACGGTCTAAATGTATCCTTCAAACGGTTAATAGTTTTAAAAACAAGCCCACAGTCTTGTATTCCTCAGGGGGATGCATGGTTCCATAACAGGCCCACAGTCAAAATGTATCCCTCAAAGGATGCAATGGTTTCAAAGGGTGAATAGTTCAAAAACAGGCCCCGGTCTAAATGTATTCCTCAAAGGGTGCATTATTCCATCACAGGTCCACGGTCTATACGTATCCCTCAAAGTGTATACAATTCTATAACAGGCCCACAGTCTAAATGTATCCTTCAAAGGGTGAATAGTTCAATAACAGGCCCACAGTCTTAATGTATTCCTCAAAGGGTAAATGTATCCCTCAAAGGGTGCATAAATCTACAACATGCGCACGCTCTTAAATTTATCCTTCAAAGGGTGAATAGTTCAAAAACTGGCCCACAGTCTAAATGTATTCCTCAAAGGGTGCATTATTCCATCACAGGCCCACGGTCTAAACGTACCCCTCAAATGGTGCATAATTTTAATTATTCAAGCATAACAAGATGGCTTCAGGAACATTTTCTGTACCATTGTAGTGCGCCATATCTAAGTTCAATATTTAATTATTGAAGCATAACAAGATGGCTTCAGGAACTTTTCTGGACCATTTTAGTTAGAAAAACTGGACATTTCTGCGCGTTTTGCGCATAATTATGTTCAATATTTCATTATTTTAGTTTAAAAAACTGGACATTTTTCGCGATTTGCGCATATTAGTTTCAATTTTTAATTATTCAAGCATAACAAGATGGTTTCAGGAACGTTTTCTAAACCATTTATCTTACTATTAATCTGGAAACGGTGTATGTTTGTTTGTGTGTTTGTTTGTTTGTTATCCTTATTTCTCCGTTAGTTGTGATCAAAGTGGCGCCTAATTTGCATGAAAGATAGAGAAAATAACGGAAAGGGTGTTAAAGTTTATTTCACTGAAATTGGTTAACAATTGGCTCCAAAAAAAGCAAAAAACATCTCAGATTTGGCTCATAAATGCCACTAGAATTGCACGACATTGTGCGTTGCGCGTACTACCGCGTAAGAGGTAGGTAATGTAGCATAACCATCTAGTGGGGACCCAAGCGTAGCGAGGGTACCCTGCTAGTAGATTATAAAAATGAAGATTTGTGCGTGCTTTGCGCGTATTGGTTTTAATGTTAATTATTCAAGCATAACAAGATGGCTTTAGAAACGTTGTTTGGACCATTTTAGTTTAAAAAGTGGACATTTTTGCGCGCTTTGCACTTATTAGTTTCAATGTTTTATTATTCAAGCATAACAAGATGACTTCAGGAACGTTTTCTGGACTATTTTAGTTTAAAAAAATAGATTTTTTGTGTGCGCTTCGTGTGTTGTTGTTTTAATGTAAAATTGTTCACCTTTCATTAGTGTCTCTCGTTTTTTATTGAACCAAGCCAAAGTTTTTTAAAAACAAATGTAAATTTTCATAGCAAGGAGAGCTTTCCTAGGCCATTTAAACATGCTAAAACCCAACAGCTTTATGGGGCTTCACCCCCTGGGGCCCTGCTGTCTCTGAACCAAGTCAAAGTTTATTACAAATAAATGTAAATATTCAGGAGAGCTTTTCTAGGCCATTCAGAGATGTGATTTTTCCGGAATTTATTTTTGCATTTCCGGAATCGGATGATGATATTTCAGCATAAAAAGAGTCAAACATGGGTTTTTTAGGGGGGGGGGGGGGGGTGATACTCTATATCCTATTCTCCAGACAAGCCTCCGGCCGTGAGAATCAAACATGTTTTTTTAGGGGGGGGGGGGGGGGGGTGATACTCTATATCCTATTCTCCAGACAAGCCCCCGGCCGTGAGATGCGAGAGCTCCGCTCGCTACGCTTCGCACTTCGCAATTTTTCAGGAAATCTCTCAATCACTCAGTCACATCTCTGGCCATTCAAACATGCTAAAACCTAACAGCTTAAGGTGGGTTCGCCCCTGAACTCCCGCCAATGGATTTGCCCCTGGACACCACCAGGGGCCCTTAAGCGGGCCCCTGGACCCCATGCCGTAGTGGTGAAGACTTACAAATTTACAGCACCCCATATAAAATATATTTCTAAGGGCTCTAAAGGATTGCCAAAATGTCATTATGTATAATTATTTTAGCACAAAATCATTAATTTGGTCTGGACACTCTGCCACCTCTGGTGGTCACTGGCATTTGGTTGAACATCATGGGTGATGCTGGTCTGCTGAGTTCAGGAGGTGCTGGTTGCACAAATGGCGTTGATGGTGGAACTGGAGACACACTTGCTATGAAGGGTGGTGTTACTGGTTAGAGTTGGATTGGACAAGACTCTTGGTTACCAGATGCAACACACCACTAAATAGGGCTCCATAGGGATATGTAAAAAAACACTAATATAACACTCTGTTTTAGACCACTAAATTGCGAACTTGGTCCTTGTAGAGTGATTTTTTCTTAAAGATGATCACATTTTCTCACCAAAAAGTGAAGAAAATAGGTAGGTGAGCCTGCTCGATTTTCCAAAATACGCCCCTGGAGTTGACTTCCTCTCTGAGAGGCTTGAAAATGTTGCCGTAATAGGCAATGTTTCCAGTAAAAGCACAAATTTGAAAGATCTCTCAACATTTATCTAGATGATATTCACAGTTTAGAGTCAGGGTGCATGTAGGTGATGTACCATTAATCATAATTAATCAAAAATCATAGGCATTTACGCAATTGTATTACTGTCAAGTCTTTTTAAATTGAGGATTTTTTGATGCACACTTTCCGATTCTAGCTTTAAACACCGTCCTTAAGGGTAGGGGATACCCATTTAGTGTAGTGCACCCTTAAGGAAATTGATATTGTGCTGAATATACTTAAAATGTACTGGAATAGTTACCTTGAATCATTTGAAACATTTTATGACCATTTTAATGATATTTCCATGTTTTTATAATTATTTATGAGTGGAAATTGTCATGCATGGATACCTGGTATCTACTGAAGATAGCAAAATTAACAAAGCAATATTACATTGTGTGAGGATAGCTACCATCCTTTTTAAAATAAATACTTGTCAGGACAGCAGTCATCCTTTTGAAAGAAATTCTTGTTGAATTGAAAGTCTAGGTAGTTTTTTTTACTGAGTACATGCACTGTGGCCTACTCCATCCATCCATCAGTCCATGCATGAGCAATATCATGTTTGGCTTACTCGTTCGTGACGTCATACGGAATCAACGCCATAACATTTCACAGCTTATTCTGTTGGCGTGTACCATTACGGGGCACGTAACATGATATTGCCCATGCATGGAATCAAAGTAAACTTATTTATAAGCTTACTTCATAGATTGTTTAAAAGTAGGCTAAATTTTACTCAAAGCTTCATTGTAAGTTACTTTTATGCTGCTCAGTGTAACCCCCACCCCAATTTCCCTTAATCAGGTGCATACATGACATTATTTTACCCAAGACTCCCACTTTGAGCTGTGCTGAGCTGTACAACTATGCAGGACTGCCGAATTTGATCCAGTCCACTCACAATTAGGTTGTCTGAAATTTGCGGTGTGTGTGAAAATCACCTTTTTTCTCTATAGCATAGAATTACAGTGTTTCCAATTATAGGCTTACTTACAAAACACGTCCAGATGGGTCAAATTAAGGCAACAATTGGATCGAAACACACCCAATCTGGTTGAAAAATCCTTGTTTACAATATTTGTCTGCTACACACTTTCAAAACAGCTGATATCTGACCCAATTAGATTAATATACAGGGTCAAGGGTCTATTTCGCCAAATTGCTTAAGGGATCACACCACTAAATACTAAATAGGCAGTGGCGTTTGGGGGGGGGGGGGGGGGCAAGAAGGGGCAGTGACTTTAAATGGGGGGCTCCTAATTGGGTGGTGGCTCCATTCCACACCCACACTGATTGAATTAATTTGGGGGCCAAGGGTTCCAAGCGGGGGTGGGGGGCTCCAGCCCCCCCCCCCCCCCCCCCCCCCCCCCCCCCCCCCCCCCCCCCGCTGGGTACGCCACTGTAAATAGGGCTCTATAGGGATATGTACAAAAACACTAATATAAAACTCTGTTTTAGACCACTAAATTGCGAACTTGGTCCTTGTAGAGTGATTTTTTCTTAAAGATGATCACATTTCTCCTCAAAAAGTGAAGAAAATAGGTAGGTGAGACTGCTCGATTTTCCAAAATACGCCCCTGGAGTTGACTTCCTCTCTGACGGGCATGAAAATGTCACCGTAATAGGCAATGTTTCCAGTAAAAAGCACAAATTTGAAAGATCTCTCAACATTTATCTAGATGATATTCACAGTTTATAGTCAGGGTGCATGTAAGTGATGTCCCGTTAATCATAATTAATCAAAAATCATAGGCATTTACGCAATTGTACTACTGTCAAGTCATTTTAAATTGAGGATTTTGTGATGCACACTTTCTGATTCTAGCTTTAAACACCGTCCTTAAGGGAAGGGATACCCATTTAGTGTAGTGCACCCCGTAGTTCCTTTGTGCTGTGGCAGATGCATGGTTCGAAAGTCTATAGATGTCTTGTTGTGTGTAGCATTCTGGGACTGGTCTTAGAAATTTTCTGTTACGCCTGAGAAGCCTTCCACCGGTGTTTACGATGTAGGAGCGTGGTTGTTGGGAAATCTGTGTGACTCTACCTAAACGATCAAATCCATGTTGTGTTTGGATTCTGACAACTTGTTCAGGTTTGAGCAGCTTCAGTGGCTTGGTGTGTTTATCGAAGCATATTTTTTGTTGTGTGCGCTTTTTGTGTATGCTACAGTTGTAGTCTTCATAGCTGATAGTTGAAGAAGATGCTTGTTTGTCGGGACAGGGTTTCTAGTGACGCGTGACATAATACGCTGTACAGGTTCATATATATATCTGTGCCATCTCCTCTTGTCTTCTTAAGAAGCTGTTTTGCTTGCTTCACTGCATTCTCTGCCAAACTATTTGATTGTGCATGTTCTGGTGAGCTTGTCTAGTGTTGGAAGTTCCAATGATCAGCGAACACCTGAAACTGGTGTGCAGAAAACTGGCCACCGTTGTCTGAAATCAAGATTTCAGGGGATCCATGGGTGGCAAAGTGTTTCTTGAGCTTTGTGATCACTGTTGCTGCTGACAAGTCTTGCAATGTGTAGAGCTCAAACCAACCGGAATAAGAGTCTACCAGGACCAGATAATGCAGACCATTCCATTCAAACAGGTCTGTTGCCAGGATTGTCCAAGGCAGGGTTGGAACTGGATAGGAATGAAGCGGTTCTTTAGGCTGTTGTGGTTTGGTACTGTTACATACAGAGCAGGCTCCAATCACTCTGTGGAAATGATCCTTCATGTCTGGCCAAAATACTATCTCTCTGGGTCATCTAATTGTTGCTTCTAGTCCTGGGTGACCACGATGCAAAATATGCACATATTCCTCTTGAAGTTGTTTCGGGATGATGGCTCAGAGGCCTTTCATGATGATTCGATCATCGATTGCTAGTTAATCACAGTACGGAAAAAATGTTCGTACATCTGGTGGTACATGGTTACGTTGCATATATATGCCATCCATCTGTTATTTGCTTGCATAGTATATAGCTACATTTGGCTGTCTTCAGCTGTAGTTCTGCGTAATTCCTCTTGTCTTGGCTGTGTCATGGAAAGCAGTGACATTATTTCATAGTCACCAATATCATCGTCACCTGTGTCATCTGAGGGCGCTCTTGACAATGTATCAGCAATGTATAGATCTTTACCCTTTTTGTAGACTAGTGTCAAGTCATATTTCTGAAGCTTCATCATCATGGTTTGAAGTCTTGCTGGTGCATTGTGTATTGGTTTCTTCATTATTGTGACCAATGGTTGATGATCCGTTTCAACAGTTATGTTCCATTTGCCGTAGATGTACTGGTGAAACTTTGTGCAAGCGTGTACAATCGCCAACATTTTTTTCTCAATTTGGGCATATATCGACGTTCCGTTTCAGTCAAAGTATGCGAAGTGTATGCCACTGGATGTTCTTCTTGCAATATCGCAGCTCCCAGTCCGAATTGACTTGCGTCACAGGTTAAAGTCACAGGCTTCTTGACGTTGTAGTACTTAAGCACTGGAGGGCTCGTTATCACTGACTTGAGCGTGTCATAAGCAGATTGGTGTTGTTGTATCCAACAAAATTCAACGTCCTTGTGCAGGAGCTCGCGTAACGGTGCTGCGATGGTGCTGAGACTATCAATAAACTTAGCTAAGTAGTTGACTAATCCAAGGAATCGCTGTAAGTCTGTCTTGCATGTTGGTACAGGCATATCTTTGATTGCCTGTATTTTCTGTGGGTCTGGCTTTAGTCCGTTGCCAGTGAATATGTGACCAACGTATGCAACCTCGTTGAGACGAAACTTGCATTTGATCGGTTGAGGACTTCCATAAGATTAGTATCATGTTCTTCAATGGTTTCACCTCCAACTAACATGTCATCAGCAATAATCTCACATGGGAACCCTGCAAACAACTGCTCCATTGTGCGTTGAAAAACTTCACTAGCAGAGTTGAGACCAAATGGCATTCTACGGAATCTGTATCGCCCATATGGAGTGTTGAATGTTGTCATGAGTGATGATGCATCATCAAGGGCAATTTGCCAGAAACTGGTCTTGGCATCTACCACCGAGAATACTTAAGCATTTGGCATGCTTCTTGCTATTTCTTCTACTGTGCGCAATGGATGTGAGGGTCGTTTAATGCTTTGTTTAGATTGGCAGGGTCAATGCAGATTCTAATTTTGTCAGATCCTTTCTTATGACTTTCTATGACTCCCATCTGTGTCATGTTCTGTAGCTCAGCTTTCACTTTCTGCTCCATTGCTGCAGCAACCTTTTTTGGTGGTTTTACCACTGGTATTACATTTGGGTCCATCGTCATCTTGTAAATGACAGGCAGCTGCCCAAGTTCATCATCAAATAAATCTGGGTACGATGTAAAGATGTGATCTGCAAATACATCACTGCTGGTGCTGACTTGGTGCACTTCTGAACTGAGGGATATCAGTCTCAGTCTGATAGAATCATGTAGCTCCATGCAATTAAAGGTGATGCAGGTCTATCCACCACGTGAAACACGATGGGGTGTTCTTGTCCTCCTGACATGCAATGAAGTGTGGCTGTACCCATTGTGTGAATTATCTCTCCTCCATAGGCTATCAGCTTGGTCTTATCAGTGGTACTTATGATTGTACTTACTTTCACTTGTTGATATAATGTGTTGGGCAGGACATACACTTGGCTCCAGTATTAACTTTCAGGTCAATTTTCTGTCCATTCACATACATGGTTGCATGGATAGTTCCTGGAATGTGGAGTTCATCGAGGGTTTCTATTACCAATTCATCAATACCGTACAGCTCGTCATCGTTCACTTCAGTGTATTCTGTTATTTCGTTTATAGTTCCTGGTCTAGGTCTACTGTAGTACTGGTTGCGGCAGTATCGCTACTGTGGGGGTGGTTGCGGTTGTCGTTGTGGTGGCTGTTGTTGCTACGGTTGTGATGAGAAACACATTTCTTTAAAAATGATTCCAACCACACGAATGACAGCGTTTGCCAAAGGCTGGGCAATTATCACGTCCAGGGTCATGCATTCTTCCACAATTTGTGCAGCTTCCTGGTTGTCTTGGTGATGTCTGTGGTCGTCTTGGCTGGTATGGTCTTCTGACTGCTCCAGGGCCTGGTCGAGTGATTGTTTCTACTTGGTGTACTGTATCCACACTAGGAGTGGTGGTCTTGTTTGTCAGCAGTTTGCTGTGTTCTTCTGTAATCTCATAGAGTTGGCATATTTCTATTGCCTTTTTCAATGTAAGGTCTCTTTCTCGCAATAAAATGTTCCTTACGCTTTCGTTGTGCATTCCAGTGACTATTCTATCTTTGATAAATTCCTCTCGAAGTACACCGTAGTTACATGTCTTTGCCATATTTTTCAGAATACCTGCATATGCCTGGATACTTTCTCCTTGATATGTTGTTGTCGTGAATTAAATATGTGTCTTTCAACAGTGATGTTGGTGTCCGGCGCACATATTTCTTTGAATTTGTGTTTTAGAGTCTCTGGATTTTCTCTACTTTCTGCTGGTGTAATTATTTCATTGTTTTCATCTCTTACTTCAGGTGCGTAAGTGAAGGGTCGCGCTTTATCCATAGCTTCTTTACCTGCCAGATTCAGAAGAATGTAAGCCTGTTGTTTCGGTGTTTTATCTGCGTGTGCTGCAGCCACAAACACTTCATATTCCATCTTGAATTGTCTCCAATTTTCGGCGACATCGCCGGTGAATCGTAACTGTTCTGGTTGTCGTAATCCATCAGCCATATTTTCTATTTATCGGCCCGGTTTTCGATCGTATTTTCGCCGGTTATACACAAAGAACGTTGTCAAATTACTCAATTTCTTACAGTTTTTTCTTGCTTTTCTGAAATCCTGGGATGTCAAACCACATCTGATACCATGTGGAAGCAAGGAGTCAAAGTAATGACAAGTAAACAAAACGATCTAGAAGCTGATCAAGCGGCCATATTGTAATTGTGATAACATGACTGGCAACTCTTAATAGTGGATGTTACTATAAATGTATATTAGGAAATCCCTTGATAGGATATTCTACACTAGGTAGCGTTGAGCATTCATGTTTCCATGAAGTTACATGTAGGTCCAATTAAAGTCCCATCACAAAAGATTCCTGCCCAAAGCAAGCAGTTTCTGTCTATTATGTGGGCAGTCATAAGTGAAGTCTAGTGGGCAGTCATAAGTGAAGTCTAGAGGGTCATTCCTGTGTGCAATATATCTGATGAGACTGGTGTTCACTCTGCTGTCCATAGGAAAGATTGCTTCGTTTCAAATGAAAATCTTTCTTGCCACCCAGTGTGCATATTATGGAGCCTCCTTGGAAAGTTTGCTTCCAGAAGATCCACTTGAAATGTACCATTGTCTAATATTAGAACATTCTATTCATATGTTCATGTTTCGATTTCATTCATCATGTTTATCCCAATGGTTTAGCTAAAGTGGTCCAGATCATTTCATTGACTACTGTAAAGCATGAAATGTTCGTGTGCATCAACATTTCGCGAATTCCCTGAGTGCAGGTGACTTGCGAAATGTTTGTGCACTCGAATGCTTTGCTTTTTTAAAGGCCTGTAATGACTACTCAACACATTCGCGAAATCTTCGTTCTGCGAAAAAGGCTGAAGTGATCATATAGGTTTGCTTCCCTTCCCGCTCACAATAGCACTCCTCCTACTGGATCTAGCGATTATTCAAATTCCAACATCAGCGCATGTGCATTGATTTTCAAATTTATCTTGAAACAACACATATGATCGGCCTATATTTGGTGGCTACAGTGCTTGCCCGTTTGTTAAGAACCCACAATTTAGAAGAACCAAGATGGATCAGAGTCTATTTATATACAGGGCCTGTAAAAAAATTTAAAAAAATTGGCCATGAAAATATAAAAATTGTTCTCAAAATACTAATATAATAAGCAATTTTGTTCCATCCATTTTGGAGCTTTCGTTATCAAATTATTGCAAATCTACTACACAGACATGTCAATTTCATCTTTAGCAACTTCTATGTTCAGAGAACTCTTTTTATTAGAATCATCATTCAGTGTGTAATTGAACATAATCAATCCAATCAATAATAATCTACCATGCAACTAAATGTTGATAGTTAGTTGAATTTGAGCGGAAAAACACATTTTCATGCATATTATCTATCCATGACAAACAACAGAATATTTGAATTTGAGATGTATTTTAAGCAATACATTGACATATCCTATAATCATTATCGGAATCATAAAGACAGGTTTTTAAGTTGAAAGTCATTTTCTTGTTCAAAAGTGGCCAAAGTGGGAATCTCACTCTTGTTACTGAATTGATAATATCTCGGTACATGTAGTTAGGTGGTTAAATTCAATGGGATAAAGTGTATGTGATAGAAGACTATATAATATGGCTAACCACCGGTCTACAAAAGAACATGGTATTTATTTTTAATTAATTATCGAACTCATGGGACACTTTTTGACACGTCCTGTTGTAGACGTCTGATGTCACTCTCAACCGCCATCTTCAAGAAATCACCAGCGATCCTTAATTTGGTTACATCTGTATGCTGTTGTCAAATGAAATTTGAAGGTGAATGTGGATTATTCCGGTTCAAATCAGGTAAGAGTTACGCATTTAAAAGCCTGACTACATCTATTCCGAGAAGAGACTTCTATCTGTAGGCACATAAAATAGTGAATCTAATTTGTAACCTCTTATCATAGTTCAACTAGCCCTACATGCAAGGCAGGCAGCAATTTGTAAATCGACAAAAATATTGGCAGATATGTCTTCAATTGGCAGGCAAGCAGAGCCCTTTTAAAACCTACTAACCTACTGATCACCTTTAAGGTGATAATAAAGGTTTCAAATGCTAAAGAGGCTATTACCTGCAAACGTAAAAATGATACATCCCTTTTATTATCAATCACTGGGTCATATGCCCAACCCCACCAAATCTCTAAAATGCATATAATGTGCAATGTATTATGCAGATTATATCACATTATATCAGTTAAGTCGAACATTACCATTGTTTATTTGGTGAGATCAATGAAAAACTATCAGTGAAAGTTTGCACATTTTGCGCATCTGCCGTTTTCTCTGGTATTTCAGTTATAAAACGTTTGATGATATCAGCATCATCAAACTCTTGTACATTTTGATGTGGATTGAGCTTCCATAAATCCACTCCATGGACTTTTTTCTTGTGATTTTTCAAACTGACATTATGAGTAAATTTTTGTGGACACTGGTCACATTTGAATGGCTTCTCTCCTGTGTGAGTTCTCATATGTCCTTTCAAATTGTAGTTATCTGTAAAGCCTTTTCTACAATAAGGACAGCTGAGCGGCTTGACATCGGAGTGCGTCAAGCGATGACGATCACATTTATTTTTATGTTTGAAACCTTTACCGCATGATTCACAAATATATTTACATTGTTTAGAGTGTAATGTTAAATGCTTGTTTAAATTGCCCTTGCTTTTAAAGGTCTTACTACACATTGGACATGGGTAAATCTTACCATTGTGGTAGCGGTACATATGGTAATAGTAAGACTTTTTAGTAAACATTTTGCCACAAATCTCACAGATCATTGGTTCGTCTCTGCGAAACTTCTTTGCAGAATGACATAGTTTGGAGTGTGTTATTACGTTACATTTCATACATCTATAATTCAGAGTATCAGCCACATCATTGATGTTTGAATAGGATGGTGCACCATCTTCGGTGTGTGTTTTGTGGTAATGTTCCTGAAAATCCACCTCTGATTCAAGTCTTGCTGCACAAATCTTACAGTCATACAAACGGGAGAATACAGCTTTTGGTTTACTCCTGTTGGTGATAATTTGAAACAAAAGGCAGCCTGTGAGTAGGGGTGACAATCTATGTTTTTCACTTGACAATACACATGGGGCAAACACTATAGTTTGCAGGGTTGGATTTAAAACTTTACACTGTTATATCCATCTTAAAAATTGGGAACCTTTTGAAGGAAGAAGTTATCATCTATGAGCCAATAGGTTTTCTTTTGGGTATAGTATGTACTCTGTTTAAAGGCATATATAGGTCCATGTTGACTAATTCACCCAGGGTGAACTAGCAGCATACACCTGTTCATTTGGTGACAGATGAAATATAGTTAAGATGGAGAAC
Organism: Ophiura sarsii; assembly: GCA_035610835.1. Classification (NCBI taxonomy): domain Eukaryota; kingdom Metazoa; phylum Echinodermata; class Ophiuroidea; order Amphilepidida; family Ophiuridae; genus Ophiura; species Ophiura sarsii. The sequence goes on along the minus strand of CM069442.1, from coordinate 89,779,070 downwards.
TCTCAACCTTGAGATTCACAACGGATCTGGCTGGTAAGAGTGGACATGAGGGATTCTAACACAGATCTTTTATTCCTCATGCATTGATGTTTTCTGTCAGCTTTATGAACACCAGTATCATGATCTTAAAACAGATGATCATGTCATAGTGATTGAGTGATGCAGATTGTAGCATTCCCGCCACACATAGATCTTGCCAAATGTTTAATCAAATCATGCAATTTTTAAACCAAAAGCTTGCATCTTGAAATCATATGTCTGAAATATTAAACACAGTAAGCCTTAAGGGGGCTGTGAACCCTCAGCATTGCCTCCGTAAAACTGCTGTAACCCCTTCATTATTCATTTAATCTATATACAAGTATACATTTTCTTGAAGAATAAATCTAACCATGATCATGAAATTGACCATTTTGGAGACAATTATAAAAAACATGTTTTTTGACCCATTTTAGGTTCTGCAAGTATAACTCAAAATATATATTGTCAAATTTTGTCATACTAGTTTTATTATATTCCTAATGGTCCTATTTATGGTGAAAAATGAGAGTAGCTTACAAAACTTGACATCATATTTTGCTTATTTGTTTTTTTTAATGAAAATCTTCCCAATTTACATAATATGTATCCTACATCCATGAGTGAAATGGAAACCAGGTCATTGCATTGATGTGCAAAGTTGAAAATAAGTTTTCAGAAATCCAATACTATCCCATGTGAATGGAGCAGCTCCATTGAACACAACTAGCAAACTTGCAACAAAACTTTCTTCAAAGTTGGATTTCCTATTTTTTATCAAAAATGGTTACAAAAATAATACGATTGGCCTAAGCATCGAACTCATTGAACTTACTCTGTCCTAGGTGCTAAAATGGGTCCTTATGTCCACGGGAGGTTCTGGTTGACCCAATATAAATCGCATTTAAATGCTGGCAATATATACAGGGAGAAAATTCAAGGTATTTCACACGAGCGTGTTTTGCTGCTGTTCGCGGAGCTGTGTCCAGATGCATGAAATGTGTGAACAACTATGCTTGCACTAACGTGACGATTTCACAATTGACGAGAAGTATTTTTTTGAAAGGGCCGGTACGCACTTCCGGGGTTTACACATGTACGCTCATACGCATGTTAGTACGCAAGCACGCATTGTTGGAATTATATGTCCATAGCATTTTGACACTGACTATAGGCTATACTTTTGTTGCCCCACGGCCACAAAACGGGTGCTGTACTCAAGGCTCAAGATAACAGTTTTTTTACCGGGGGCTACTTTTTTGAAAGGTAGCTCCCGGTTCACGGTATTTCTTGAGAACCGAGAGCTACTTTTACTTTAGTCTACTGGGAGCTATTTTAATTAAGTTAAATAAGGCATACATTTTTCGTTCGGTAGACGGTAGTAGGCTTAAGCTAATCAGTCTAATACTTGATAAATTATTGTATTTGTATTAACTTGTATTTCAACCGTGTCCTCAGTTGTGATATTGACTTGATAACAAAACACACAATGTTAGAAAGAATATTAAGTTAGTTTGCTTTTTACACATTTCAAAGTGCCATTCTAACTGTTTTTGCTGCGAAACACTGGCAGTGTTCTGACCTGGTCTATTATTAAATCCATAATTTAATAGCGTCGTTTTCACCGCCATGATCGATCATGCATGCATACGATGATACCAGGGATTCTATTAATTTTGGGATAGGAAAGTCCTATACCGACGTACGTAGCGAAAACGGTCCCTTTTGCATATTTACATAAATTAAGGTAATCGCCTCCGGAAAGTGTGGAATGCGTCTGTTACCGGCGTTTAACGTCATTTTTTGTCAGCATAGCCATGGTGGCGCTGTTCTCGCGGTAGATTTATACAGACGACAGTGGCCACGCGAAACCTAAATTTTGAATTCGTATTGGAATAACACCTAATCGCGAATGTTAATCTTAGCATTATGAAAAATTCGTCATAATTAGAAGAATTTGTTTCCAATCCAAAACCTTTTGAGTTGGCTAACCAACTTAATTGTAAATGCTATTTTTAAAAATTATTTTCATAGTTAACTCCCGTTGCCATATTATTGGGTCGTCCAAGAGATGCGTGGCCAGCGTCGCGTCGTCTGCTACAATCACGCCTTATCGGTATAGCGCCACCAAGGCTATGCTGGCCAAATTTCAATTCAAAAGTGGCTTCCGATCTGCAATCTGAGTGGCACACCCCTGATGATATGATCGAGACAAACTTTCCCTTTTCGCACATGCATGGGTTGAATGATAATATAGTCTTTAATTTCTTGTGCCGTCTCCATTCTATATAATAACTCCTTGCTATAACAGGTATCAGACTTGAATTTAATACTATTAAACTATGTGTATCTCATAAAAATGTATTTCTTCAAATTCACATCATTTAGAACAAACCGGACACCAATCCAAGAATTCCCAGGAATTAAATCATTCAATCTTCATTGGAGAAAACAAAACAAGACACCTGTGTCAACTTAATAATTTTATCACTTCATTAATAGCGTGTGTGCGCAAATTAAAATAGTGTTTGTACCAGAACAAAGAAGAAGAAAAAACCTGTTCACCTATAATATATATCATTATACTATTACCCCGTTCTACCTGAAGTATGAATGTGAAATCTGTTTGTATTTCAGTGATTCTTGCAGCATTTATGTATACTAGGCGGTCACCCGGGGTTTGTCGGTTCTCGGGTTTGGGCGGTCACCCGGGGTTTGTCGGTTCTCGGGTTTGGTGGTTTGTAGAATGCATGCATAAAGCCCGATCGGACAAACTTTGAAAATTCGACCCTTAGACGACCTTTGACCCCGGACGACCCAAGAAAAGCAAAGCCGTTTTATTTTTTCTACGCTCGACTCGTATTCGGGCTTCCCGTCACCGAGTTTAAGCCCAATCGGACAATTTTTGAAAATTCGACCCCATGACGACCTTTGACCCCGGAAGACCCGACAAACGCTAACCCGTTTTATTTTTGCCACGCTCGCCTCGCATCGAGCATTGTGATCACCGAGTTTAAGCACGATCCGACCAACTTCAAAAAGTTGACCCCTAGATGACATTTGACCTTTGACCCCGGACGACCCAAGAAAAGCAAAGCCGTTTTATTTTTTCCACGCTCGACTCGTACTCGGGCTTCCCGTCACCGAGTTTAAGCCCGATCGGATAAACTTTGAAAATTCGACCCCTAGACGACCTTTGACCCCGGAAGACCCGACAAACGCCAACCCGTTTTATTTTTGCCACGCTCGCCTCGCATCGAGCATTGCGATCACCGAGTTTAAGCCCGATCGGACAAACTTTAAAAATTCGACCCCTAGATGACCTTTGACCCCGAACGACCCAAGAAAAGCAAAGCCGTTTTATTTTTTCCACGCTCGCCTCGCATTCGGGCTTCTCATCACCACGTTTAAGCCCGATCGGACAAACTTTAAAAATTCAACCCCTAGATGACCTTTGACCCCGGACGACCCAAGAAAAGAAAAGCCGTTTTATTTTTCCGACGCTCGGCTCGTACTCGGGCTTCCCGTCACCGAGTTTAAGCCCGATCGGACAAACTTTGAAAAATCGACCCCTAGACGACCTTTGACCCCGGAAGACCCGACAAACGCCAACCCGTTTTATTTTTGCCACGCTCGCCTCGCATCGAGCATTGTGATCACCGAGTTTAGGCACGATCCGACCAACTTCAAAAAGTTGACCCCTAGATGACCTTTGACCTCGTACGCTCTAGCGAATGCAAACTTGCTCTTTCGGGGACCGAGCTGCACCCACCCACCGAGTTTGAACGCCGCCCGACCCCGGGAAGGCGGCGAAAAAGCGCACACAGACAGACAGACAGACAAACAGACAGAGAGTAGCGTATTATTATATAGATGTGGGAGTTGCATCATCCATGTAAGGGATGTACAGTTAAGCCCACAATTATTCATACCCCTTGAAAAATATGTGTTTTTTGCGTTTTTCTCATATATATACCAGCTGGAGTGGTGGAACTTTTGCTTTACACTAAAGACAATTAGTTTGCAAGTACAAATCAATATATTTGGGCTCAACATTTTTTGCATAACAATAGAATTGAACAAGAATTGTGTTTTTATGCCTGTCCAAAATTATTCATACCCCATACCAAGTCTCAGGATTGAGGCCACTTTTTGTGATAATACACATGTTTTTGACATTCCAAACATTCTTTATATTGTGTGATAGGCTTATATATTGTTATGCAATTATTCCATACAATGTGGATGCATTACAAATGTGTCCTGTTGAATGTACAGTGAGGGATATTATAGGACAACACTCTAGCTCTTTGACAGCATGGCGAAGGGGATCAAATAACTCGTGAGGACCTTTTTGTGCATTGTGAATGCTCACAAAGAGGGGAAAGGCTACAAAGCTATTTCGAAGCAATTTCAAGTGCCAAATTCCACCATAAAAAGCATAATTAGGAAGAACAAAACAGTTCAAATCAGTTCAAATCAGTTTAAAACCCTGAAGAACACGGTCGGAAGCCAACAGTGTCCCCTTGTTTGACAAGAAAAGTATGGTGAAAGGCCAACAACAATCCACATATCACCGTCAATGCTCTCCGGAACAACCTTGGTGAGTCTTGGACCAAGATATTAAGGCAGACACTCCAGCAGACATAGTACACAAGAGTTCTCCATGGACTCCGACCAAGAAAGACTCTACTCCTGAAAAGAGACAATGAGAAACTCATCTAGCATTTGCAAGAGCACTTCTGGACAAAGATCCAAGTTTTTGGTCTTCAGTGTTGGGGTTGCTTAAGATGCAAGACAAGTTTCTCTGTGTCTCTTTTAAGGAGTAGAGTCTTTCTTGGTCGGCCTCCATGGAGACCTCTCATGTGCCATATATGCTGGAGTGTCTGCCATGATATCTTGGTCCAATAATTGCCAGGGTTGTTCAGGAGAGCATTGATGGTGATCTGTGGATTGTTGTTGGCCTTTCGCAATACTTTTCTTGCCAAACAAGGGGACACCGCTGGCTTCCGACTGCATCCTTCAATGTTTTTAGTGAGTTGAACGTCTTGTTCTTCTTAATTATGCTTTGTGTGGTGGATTCTTGCACTTGGAATTGTTTCGAAATAGCTCTGTAGCCTTTCCCCTCTTTGTGAGCATTCACAATATGCACAAAAAAGTTATTTAATCTTCTTCGCCATGCTGTCAAAGAGCTAGAGTGTTGTCCTATAATATCCCTCACTGTACATTCAATAGGACACGTTTGTAATGCATCCACATTGTATGCACACATCATGGAATAATTACATAACAATATAAAAGCCTATCACACAATATAAAGAATGTTTAGAATGTCAAAAACATGTGTATTATCGCAAAAAGTGGCCTCAATCCTTAGACTTGGTATGGGGTATGAATAATTTTGGACAGGCAAAAAAACATAATTCTTGTTCAATTCTATTGTTATGCAAAAAATGTTGAGCCCAAATATATTGATTTGTACTTGCAAACTAATTGTCTTTAGTGTAAAGCAAAAGTTCCACCACTCCAGCTGGTATAGATATGAGAAAAACGCAAAAAACTCATATTTTCCAAGGGGTATGAATAATTGTGGGCTTAACTGTACATGCCAGCGTTATAGGGAGTCATACACCTGATAATCAGCCGTGGCTGGAATACCTCTGATGTGAGATTTAAACTCTGCATGAATATAATAATGCGAACAAACATTACCTCCCATCTTGAGGTGGCACAGTCTCTGAAAATAACCCTTTTACAGAATTTTAACCCTGACCCTTTTGAATTTCATTTGTTCTGGACATATTGTGAGGTTAGGGATTTGACCACTACGGTAATACCACTCCCTATGATGACACTTAAGAATATTGAGCAGATATGTGTGTGATAATAATACATTGTAACAGAATCCATTTGACAACAGAGCTATACATTTATACAATAAATTATCACAACGAAGAGGAGTCAAATCGCACTGTGCAAATAATTAAATGATTAAATTACCACTTAAAGGAAAGTGCAATCTGACATAAATATGTGGTGTCCACCAAACCACCGACGCCACAAATCGAGCTCTATAACCAACAGTGCCAATCTCAACCATCCACTCAAATACTGGAGGGAAGGGGGAGAGGTCGCCCCCATCTCTGGCTACGCCACTGTTTGTGGAGCAAGTGCAAAAGTTATAATTGAATATGGGTGTTTCCATAAATAAGGAGGCCAATCAATGTGTGACATACAGAAATTAGGTCTAGTACTCAAAATGTGTCTATATTAACTGAATAACCACTTTAATAAATGAAATGTTCCATTATTCTATTTCATGAAAATGGATCAGAAGAGGTCATTGAAGCGTACAGAGATACATTTTCACCATTATAACATCAGTATTTCTTTGAAATACTCGTCTCCCCGTGTAACTGAGACACCAAAAATATGTCAATGTGCCTGGCAACTGCAGAAACTGTCTGATCACATTTATTTTGTTTTTCTAAAGACATTTTCCATTGCTTTACTCTGTAAACATCATTAACAGTGAAAAGATGGGATTAGCTATTTTCTGGGTGGTGGATTTGCTATTTCATGCGTCCCTGTGTAACGGAGACACCAAACCTTAATTTCCTTGTAACACAAATTATATTGATAAAGTGGAAACTTTTGTTCCATGTATGCTAGGAGCCTATACCAAGAGACAGTTTATACACAATTTATTCATAAAGTGTGCTGGCACATAACTACGATGTTACCCTAAAGTTCTCACAGCGTAACATTTTTGGAGACACCAACTGTAATATTCAAACTTAAAAACTGATTTATTTTCCATGTTTGTTGCAATTTCAGTTTAACTTCTCTATTATCCTTTAACCTATCAGAGAGACTTGTAATATCAACAAAAGGGAAATAAGATGGAGATTATTGTCAAAATTTTTAAAAAACTGCCTTCCCTGTGTAACGGGTTTTTGAAACACCAAATGTTACACGGTGACGGTAAAATTGCCATACATGTATTGAATTATTACTTCTCAGTAATTTGCTTATAAAAACCAAAACAAGAATTTTTTTGATATAATACACATGTTGTGGTGTTATACCAGTGCAACTTTATGGACTTCAGATTTTTTAATGAAAATTAACCATGTACATTCGTATAACAGGATATTGAACCATTTGGATATAGACAATGCAAATTTACCACTGGTACCTGTATTTTATAGAAACACCCATATATTGATTTCCATCAGTTAGGCCAACAACAAAAAGATGTTAAATCGCGAAATCCGTCGGTCGCTTTTCTTCTTCTTTTTTTAAAATATTTTTCTCAACACATAAAATTCGGAAAATTGCTGTAATATTTATGTCTTAATTCTTCTTTCACAGTTAAAATATAAACACCACATGTCAGAGGCGATAAACAGCATTGAAATTTGTATTCAAAAAAATCATATTCAAAAATGCCATCACGCTCGAATAAAAAAGCCCTAAAAAAAAGAATTAAAAAACCCCCTAAAAAACCCTAAAAAAAATTGACCTACCGACCCTCCAAAATTTTGCCCTCTGAGGGCAACCAAACATCTTTTTTTTGCCTTATATTGATATATCAAACATTTCAAAATCTTTAACATATCGAGGGCTCAGAAACACAAGGCCTTATCTGCATTTTGACCATTTTGAGAAAAAGACTGTTGAAGATTTTTAAACACATTGGGGAGATGGAGATGAGGCCTTTTGATACTGGCTATAACTTTGAGAGGGTTGTGTTATGGAGATAAGGCTGTGCAGGGATAGAACTGGATCAAAAATGTGAGAGGTCCCATGAAATTTTTCAGGACCCCGTAGGACTTCAAAAAACAAATTTACGGGGTCCCCCAAGAAATTGAGGGGTCTTGAAGTTTGGGTATTCGAAAATTTTACATTTAACAGACAGTTTTAATGAATTTATAGGTAAGGATGGATATATGTAATTTACAGAATTTCTTAAGTTTTCCATTTCCACACAGCGTCAAATTTAAGGGGTCCCTTCAATTTTGATCGGGACCCGCAAGTCTTTCCAATATGAAACCTGACGCGTCACTACAAGAAAGTGAGAGATCCAGGACGCTAGAATGCTGTTGTGTAATGGAAGAGAATTTCTTTCTGAAAATGTTGATACCAAAATTTCATTTTTGAAAAAATGGAGATGAGGCCTTGTGGTTCCGAGTCCTCGATATGTGTAACAATATGATACTGGCATAAACCGAGTGTGGGTATTGGTGTCCCAAAATCAAACTACCAGGACAGCTTTTATTTTTTGACAATAAATGAAGTTCACCTATCTACAAATGAAAATGATAAGGACTTTTTGGTACTTTTTTCTGCAATGTGGCGTTGACGTATGTTTCAATGACACCGAAATGGAAAGAATATCCCATTATATGATACTTAGTAATCTCGTTGGCTGTGCCAACTCGATATAATAAGTGATATATGATACGGTATAGAGAAAGGCACATTGGGAAGTAGTACAATATGTCTTGATAAAAAACAAATCCTGTTAATATCGCCCGACTGACCCATTTATTTTACTATAAACAAATAAGGAATGTCATTTTGTTCATAATCTTATTGCCATACTTTATTGATGTTTGAAACATTTTTGTAATTTAAAGGGAACAAATGGATTAGTGAGATTTGCAAAGAATGACACCGTAACAAACGAGATGCACTATTCGAAAACTTTCGTGATTTGAGACTTTTTTAAATTGGGAAGGTGATTGACAAATGTTAAGATTTAAAGGTAGATGTTCCGATTTTCAACTTGAAGTTTTCTATTCTACATGAAAGGTCATCCTTAAAAAAGTCGTGTTCCAAAGTTTGAGTTGCATAGCTCTAATGGTTCTTATTTTAGACGCACAAGATGCTGTGAACTGTACCCATTGAGTAGTACACAAACTATAACGGTGGTTACCACCATTCGCGGTAATTCGACGTTATTTCATCGATTTCTCCGTAATTATACCGATTTAGGGCGTCAAATTTCAGTATGATGATGAGAAAAATACGAGCTTTCATATCTGTTTGCCAGTATCATATTGTTGCACATAAGGCCCTTCACAATCGATTTTGAGTTTTCTGTTGGAGATTTAAAAAAAGGGATGAGGTGACTTTTAATTATTAATTATTAATTATCTTTTATTTTCTTTATTTTTAACCAAGTGGTCGCAACCAACTTCAACCCATTATAAACCATTATATCGAGGACTCTGCATTTAATTATTTTTCAATTATGATTATTTTGATACCCCAAGTAATAATGCAATCATGTTCTATGTTTATACATCATCATAGCTGATATGATTAAAGTCAGACAGTAGTTATGAAAGTTGATTGAAAGTCATTTATAAGGTGAAAACCCTAAATAAAAATAACAGAATTTTTGTTGTTTTGGACAAGGGCGGCAACAGGAAACTCAAAATCAATTGTGAAGGGCCAAATCTTTTTGGTCGATATAATACTCACATTTGTTTGGCAAGTACATCTTTACCGAGATCTACAACAGTCGTCTTCTGAGATGCGTGCTGTACCTTCCTTTTAGATGACTTCTTTGGTAAAGACTCTTTCTTTGGTTCAACTTTGCGTGGTCGACCTCTCTTTTTACTCGATGGCTATATGAATATCAAAAAAATTGGCTTAGTATAGTAAGGCTGTCATTTTCAACTTTGTTTGTGGAGGGAGAAAAATCGGATACAGGGTAGAATTCCGGAATTCATTTGTAAAGCTTGTTCTGCACGCTATCGTGTACTGCTTCTGGATAACATGTGTATCCCATTACGCAATACAGATTTTAAAGTATAGATCATATTGAATCTATGTGATAGTTGTTGGCAATGCTGGGTCAACTGGACTGTGTGACATGTTTGCCAAACTTGATATTCCATTTCAATATAGTGATGTATGAATGTACATGTTTCAACTAGGCACGCGACCGTGTCACGGTTCGACCGTGTAACGCACATATTTATAACCCGTGGCCCGTAAGCAAAACACAGTATACGAAAACACAAACTAGATTTTACAATTTTGGCCATTCCCAAACCGTAACATTTTTGGCGACTTGAGAACAAGACTAGTATCAAAACAGTGACGTCATGATTATAAATGCGCAGAAACCGCCATTTTGTACCGATTTTAAACCGACAGAAAAAATGCTGTGCAGGTACATCCAGACCTGCCAACTTCTAAACTCACAAAACTGTATTTTAAATCCCAAAAGCTGTATTTTCCCATACAAAACTGTATTTTGTCAAAATAACACTGTACACGGTTTTCCTTGACATTTCCATACCTCTGATACTAAGTTACGAATGTTAAATGCCGCATTGAGCCGAGTTTCAATCAGTTTCTCTATCTTATCTACTTCAACACTTATGTTTATACCGTTACCATGGTGCACCACATATGTGGCACATGGGTATCCATGAATACTACATAATGAGAGGTTAAATCATTGTATTCATTGAAGAGTTACAGTTAATTGAGATAGTCCTTGCATTATCGAGTTACAGCCAATTCAAGTATTGAGCCAAAATATGCAAATGAGCTAATTATCATATTAACACAAATGTAAATGAGATCTAGCTTGGACCATTGGTGGAGCTGATCATGTCCTCCATACTAGCCTACTTGAAAGTTTATCACTCTTTGTTTTCAAGATTAAGAGCCAAATCAAAGATTTGACCAAAATATGCAAATGAGCTCATTAGCATAATTACAACCATACGAATCAGCCCTTACATTGACCAATGATAGATCTAGTCATGTATAACCATCCTAGTTTTGTAGAGGTTAAGTCAGTTTATTCATTGAAGAGTTATATTTAATTGAGATAGTCCTTTCATTAAGGAGTTACAGCCAATTCAAGTATTGAGCCAAAATATGCAAATGAGCTAATTATCATATTAACACAAATGTAAATGAGATCTAGCTTGGACCATTGGTGAAGCTGATCATGTCCTACCATACTAGCCTACTTGGAAGTTTATCACTCTACGTTTTCAAGATTAAGAGCCAAATCAAAGAATTGATTAAAATATGCAAATGAGCTCATTAGCATAATTACAACCATACCAATCAGCCCTAACATTGATCAATGATAGATCTAGTCATGTATAACCATCCTAGTTTTGTAGAGGTTTAGTCAATCTATTCATTGAAGAGTTATATTTAATTGAGATAGTCCTTTCATTAAGGAGTTACAGCCAATTCAAGTATTGAGCCAAAATATGCAAATTAGCTAATTATCATATTTACACAAATGAAAATGAGAGCTAATTTGGACCAGTGTTAGAGCTGACCATGTTTAACCATCCTAGCTTACTTGGAAGTTTATCTGTCATTGTATACAAGAGTTAGAGCTAAAACTATTAATATAGCAAAATATGCAAATTAGCTCATTAACATAATTACAAATGTGCAATTGAAACCTAATTTCATCCAATTGTAGACCTGAACCTTTTCTAAGCTTTGTCAAACAAGGGAACCTTAGTCAAAATGCCACTTATAAATATTCACGCAAAATAATTATTATCCTCCATCATACATTGGAAATGGAATTGTACTGTATGACCTTTTCACCTTTTGCATATATATGCAACTTGGCCTCAGTCAAATGACCTTTGACTTTCACATTGTTACTCTGTGATCAAATTCAAATTCGAATAGTGAATATAATTTGGACTGGCCGCCACGTGTAAGATGTAATACTACATGTATTTCGGCAGCCTTTGAGGCTAGCATTCATTTTAACAATCAATATCATCTCCAAGGGTATAGTTCATGTAGGCTCATAGACTGCAATGCAATTGTTCACATAGGGAACCCTGCAGGGATGAGTTTTTGAACGGGTTTTGTTAATTACTGAGAGGTTAATAATATACATATAGTGCAATATTGAGATGAAAAGGAAATATTTTGGAGAATGAAAACAAACTCAAACTATTAAAGGAAAGATTTGGCTATGTTTTTATCATTACTATTATTATTATTTTTAATAGGAAAAAAGGGAAAATCGTAATTTTGTGGTAACAAATCGTATAGTCGTATTTTCATCCAATTTCCGTACTAAATACGGGAAAATCGTACTAGTTGGCAGGTCTGTGTAATCCAATGGTTTTTTTAACTCTGACGAAAACGAAATATTAACTGCCAATACTTCGGGATTTATGATACTTTTTCTAGTTATTTGAAGATGAAACTCAATCTTTGTAGGTTTGGCTTTGATGCTACGTGATCAGAGATCAAGTAGGGAATCTTTTTGCGTCGTACTTTTGCTAACTATATGTGCATTAGCATTGCAGAGTCTTCTAAAGTGTTTCGCATTTCGCGATGCTACATTTGGTTAATGCACTATGCAGGTTATTGCTGGGCTTGAACTCTACTCCCGGTGGGTTTGAGGGAATTCACGGAGAGTGAGACTTACGGGATACGGGTACCCGTTACACGCACGTATAGAATGACCCGTGTCACGTAAGAGAAAAAACACGGGATAACTCAACACTAGTTTCAACTACTGAATAGAAACATGTTGCAATTGGTACATTATCTAAATACCAACTTACTGTTACCAATAATTACATATTGCACTCATTTTGGTTACCTTCATAATCTTTACCTTTGGTTTAACTGCAATTTTAGCCTTTTTCTGATGATCCAACGCTGCCTTCTTTGCAGTAGTTGTTCTCTTTCTTTTATTACCAATCACCAAATCTGGATCTTTATCACCAGGCACCCATTCTGGATCTCTGTCATCAAGTTCTATACTATCTTCTCTTGGATGTTCATGATCCTTATCATGAAATTTGATATCTATGAAATCCATTTCTTCATTACAGTTCTCATTGTTTTCTGCCGAAGGAACATTCTGCTCTTTCATCTCATGTCTTTTAAAGAGTCTTGGAGATGAATGTTTATTACCCACCATAAGAGCATGTATTTCATTCAGTGTTTTTCGGCCTTCATCAGTTCTTTGTTTTAATAGGCATACTGCAATGGCTGATTGTGGAGGATGACCCTGGAGTGAAAGTAAAGCCTCGTTAAATTGTAGAGGTTGGTCATTGTCCAATTCTGTAGGTTGTGGTAGGTGGGACTCATCTACCTGTGGAGTCTTGTCATTGTCTGTTTGTGGAAGCTGATCATTGTCTGTTTGTGGGGTCTTGTCATTGTCTGTATGTGGAAGGTGATTATTGCTTGTTTGTGGAAGGTGATCATTGCCTGTTTGTGGGAGCTGATCATTGTCTGAATGTGGGAGCTGATCATTGTCTGTTTGTGGGGTCTTGTCATTCTCTGTATGTGGAAGGTGATCATTACCTGTTTGTGGGAGCTGATCATTGCCTGTATGTGGGAGATGATCATTGTCTGTATTTGGGGTCTTGTCATTGTCTGTATGTGGGAGCTGATCATTGCCTGTACGTGGGAGCTGATCATTGTCTGTATGTGGGGTCTTGTCATTGTCTGTTTGTGGGAGCTGATCATTGTCTATTTGTAAGGATTGGTCTTCCTTCAATTCTGGAAGCTGAACTTCCTCTGCCTTCTGCTTGAGGAGCAGCATAGCCTCTTTTGATTGTGATTCTTCATCATCAACTTTCTCTCTTAGTAAGACTCCTTCCTCATCTGAATTGGGGGATTCTTTGTTGGTCCATGTTAAAGAACTGCTACCTATGAAGTCATAGCTGGCACAAAAAAAAAAATTAAAAAAAAGATAAAATGACAATCATCTGATTATTATAGTGAGGATATTCATATGGTAGGAACTAACTAGATAATCTGTCTGCCTTAGTCTGTCTCACCAGGCGATCATGATGAGTGATAAATGCAGACAAAATGGTTAAATATGGGCGCATGACTCCACTGGCTGAGTTGACTAAGACACTGAATTTCATGCTCGTGGACCGGGTTTCGACTCCTGTCGCCGTCGAGTCCGGTTTCCACCCCCGGATAGTTTTTTAAACACTTCCATCCCAAAAGTGTTAGGGTTATTGTGCACCAAAGACAGACCATGAAAATTTCAATTAATGATATAAACACAGCACAAAAAGAAAGTATCCACTTTTTTTGAGGCGCCCTGTGTTTAATTCCTAGGACCTTAAGAAATTCAAAAAATAGGGACAGCGGTCCCAAATAGGTCATCCGTTTATATGGGTAGATTAAAAACAAGGTGGTTCTCATCAGGCATCAGGCAACTAGAAAGAAAGAGGACATAGTATTATAGCATCCTCGTTAAAGACATAATAAGTAAACGTCATAATGTAAATAAATAAACATCCTGGAGTTTGGTTGCAATGATACTTAAACTGTTTAAATGTAATCAATTTTACATACATTTGTATGCAGCCAAATTTACATCTTGACCTCATATGACCTTTGATCTTGGTATGTGACCTTTGACCTCATTCTCATATGAAGGTTTCCATGTTGCATCTATGACCCAAGTTTGGTTCAATTGATCATTGTATGGAAAAGAAATGGACAAAACAAAAGTGTATACAAAATTGTTGACAGACACAGACTGACTATCTACACAGACGAAGGATGCAGCCATAAGGTCTCTCTCCTACGGACGACCTAAAAATGTGAAATAACAGTCATTTTCTCCCACACATTTTGACTTCTCATTTGTCACAATAGCACCAATATTGAAGCAGCAGTGGCCATTTGAATAAAAAAAGGATGCAGTTTCCATTGTTGCACTTAACCCTATACCTATACCCATTAAAAGAACGTAAACAAAATCTTAAGTGTACCTCTTTTTTCTCTCCATGAAAAGACAATCATAATCCGAACATCTCACATCGTCAATTGTTTCCAACACCTGTACTACTGGTGTGAGACTCATCCTTTACAATGACCAGCATCATTCACGATATTTGTAAGCTCACACCTGTCTCTCCATTTCCATGCAACCTTCCTTTTAACTCCAAATCAAAGTTACAATTTTACAGAAACTCCAGAAACTGTTCATGGAGAGAAAGAAACAGTCACAGCCTTTGCCTCCTCAGTTGCCCCCAGTCAGCTCAAGCCCCATCCCAATTTGTCCCCCAAACAATAGAAAATGTTGAATTTAATGTCAAAATTACTTTAAATAATAAGCTTAAAATTGGTTTGAAAATGAAATGTCTGAAACACAGGGCGCCTCAAAAAAAGTTGATACTTTTCTTTTTGTGCAGAGTACTTATGATCAAATGGATCAAAGCACAATAGGGCCTAATACAGGCTGTCCCAAAATGATTAGTACCCATCGATGCCCAAAGTTCAATAATTTGTTTTCATCATCAAATTCAATGAGATTATATCCGTTGTTTGTTTTTCCATCATATTTGATATACTGTACCCTTTCATTAGAATTTTAGATCATGAATATCGGACTTATTTAAGTGAAGTAACACTCCATTGTGTAAGACAGTGGTTCTCAACCTTTTTGGCCCACGACCCCTTTTGACATTCTTGGTCAGTACCGTGACCCCCCCCCCCCCCCCCCCGAAAAAAAACAAAACAAACCAACCCGATTTATTCTAACAGAAACTGCTTAGTTATATGATGCGAGCGTAGCGAGCAGAAAATTTAGCATTTTTGAAATGTTCTTTTAGGTTTTTCTAAGCCTTTTTAGAGCGAAATATTAAAATGGTTCCCCCAAAAGCTATATTTATTACCCCTTCATGACCCCCTGGAAACCCCAAACGACCCCCAGGTTGAGAACCCCTGGTGTAAGACATGGTGATTTCACCTTTTTGGCACACAGCTTGTTTGAAAGAAACTAATACATTCTCATAGTCTCTCGTCTGCTAATAGCTTTGGTTCCTTTCTATTTTAAACTGTTGTTGTAACATAGGTTGTTGAAACCATTAATACTTCTTCATTTTGATTCGATTTGAAGAGTAAATATAATGGATCGTCATGCATGAGCGACCCCAAGCTTTGTTTCTATAATGAGCTAGTTTTGAGGCTAAACTTGAGGGACATTTAAGTAGGTAAAGATGTAGTCGTGGGTAATTAGCAGTGGTTTAGACTTCTTTTTCATATTGGGGATGCAATTTCCTACAAACTTGGTAAAAATGATATAGTCCCTTACTGTTTAACCTCACGAAATCCATTCTCCAATGTGAAAACAAAATCTAAGCCATTGGTAATTCACCATATACCACTTTATTTAGAAGTCCCTAAACACTTGTCAAATAAAACAATGCATGGGTCACTCAAGTGTGACGACCTACATTTACCCTTTAAAAAATTGAATTAAGGAGAAGAATTAATAATGATTTGAACACCCATAACTAATAAAAGTTACAACAGAAAGACACACACGATTATTAGTAGACAAGAGATTATGAGAATACACGAGTTTCTTTCAAACAAGCTGGCTGTTATAACGCACACATTTTTAGCACTTTGTCAAAAAGGTGAAATCCATGTCTTACATAATGGAGTGTATCTTGAGTTTGATAAACCCGATACTTATGATCTAAGATTCTAATGAAAGAGTGCAGTATGACAAAGATGATGAAAAAACAACGGACCTAATCCTATTGATTTCGATTAATAAACTTTGGGCATCGATGGGTACTTATCATTTTGGGACAGCCTGTAGTTGATGAGTACAGCAGCTTACCAATTCAAAAGCATCTGAGCTACTTGAACATCATTGTCTAGATTATGGGTTTCCTTAACTCCATTCCATCTGACAATTTCATCTCTGATGTCGACCACAGAAGAGAAAATAAACTTTCCAGCAGACACCGATCTTTGAGGTGCTTTCTTGATTCTTGGCATTGCTATAGCTACTCCACTCCAATTCTACAAATTATGATATCCAAATAGCCACTATAATATTAAAAAAAAGAGTGTTTACAAATTAAATAAAGAGTTGGTTATCCCACTGTATTTTTTCTCTTCATTTGTCTGAAGAATTTTTGGTCCAATCAAAAATCCATAAACATGCAGAATGAAAACTTGATTGTTGAATACATAGTGGTGGGCTATAAAATGACCAGCTTGCAGGCCTAGTAGTTACTTAATGTCTTGGTTATATCAAACTGATACATTCAGAAAATATTGTAAGCATACCAATAAACAAGTTGAGCAAAGAAATTTTATACAAAATATTGCATACTAATTACATTTTTCTTATAACCTTAATTTATGCGGTATGACTAGATTAGAATGAAATTACTGTTTATAACTATGGAAAATTATCAAACTAGTCAAATTTCAAGTTTAAATCCACTGCATATAATAAAAAGATAAAGAATAACATTGATGGTCAAAAATGCTTCTTTAATTAGTAAATTAAGTTAATTAATTGATCTAAGTAGTTTCAAGCAATTTTTGACATCCACTTTTGAATTGTTTTCAGATTATCTGCAATTCCAAGGTCAATTACTCTAGCATATCTATAAAGCAATACCGTACAGTGTTTTTAACAAGTTTGTATACTGCAACTTATAGCGTTTCATTGGCATCATCTAGAAGCTTTGATCCTGGTAAGATACTCTACATGTACAGGTCAGTATACCAGTGCCCGCCAATAAACCTGTATCTGCGGCGGCGGCAGCAGAACAGGTAAAATATGGCAAGAAGTCCTAAATGATTAAATGTATTTTTAAAACATTTTCATGTAAACACATAATTTATTAATCAGAGATAGTCAGTGGCGTACCAACCCCGTCGGTAAAAACGACCCTCCGTCGGTAGTTTTGCGATTTTGACTATGCATTTTTTTTGGCCGGTTATGCGGACAAGTTCATCGCTACCCCCCCCCCCCCCCCCCCCAGATTTCAGCTATTGACGGGAAAACAACTGTGCATGTTTTACGATATTTTTGGGAGTCTGTAAAAAAAATTGTCGGTACATCATGCCTCTCGTCGGTACAACTATAATAATGGTCGTGCCCGCCCCCAGTTCCCAAAAGCTGGGTACGCCACTGTAGATAGTAGAACTTCAGCATGACTTATAGATGGTAAATATAATTCAGTTTTAGAGGAATTTGTATTATTACCGGTAGTTAATTATAATGAGATATTGATGAAGTTGATATGACTATGACTATGATATAGTTATGAAAATACAACAATTTATTCAAATCTAATCAACCTTCTGCTAAATTCTATTTGTCTATCACGAGACAGTGACGTCACTGCGTATTCTACTAATTGCAGCACATACATGTAACACGCGCGCCTACTCGAGGTGCATACACACGAGCGTTGAAAGATGGAAGATACATGTACATGTGCGTAAGAGCTGCGCCTGTTTAGTTACGTCACTCTCTGGAGGAGGCAAATAGAGTATAATAGTAATACATTGCATGCCAGTTGATGCCACCACCTTAGCCGCCGCCCCTGCTTTTTAAGATTCAAACTGCTGTTGCTCCGCTATTTGAATTCACATAATGATACTTTACAGTTTAAGACTCATCCCTCTGCTTTAAAATTATGAATCAACCACTACATTAGGCAAAGGGGTTGTGAAGTTATAATATGGAGTCTTGAATTAAATCTTGTAATATTTTTAGACCTAAACCATAAAACCATAACAAGTTAGGCTAAGTAACAAAAATAATGTGTTTCTCGTCCAGACTTTTTTTACACATCAGTGAGGGCGGTCCGGACTTTTATAAATCAGTGAGGGCAGCCCTTACAATTTATTATTTTTGGATTTCTTTTTCTTTTTCAGAAGCCGAATTACAAGCTTTTGCAAGAATTGTTTCAATATTCGTATCACTATCTATGCCAACGAGTGTTTCTTGCGTCTTTTTCATTGAAGTTTAGTTGAAAATGATGGACACACTCACACACAACAAAAAGACAGGTATGATTTTGGATTTTTTTTGGATTTTTTTTTGGAATTTGGGCGGGGACGTGAAACACATAATTTTTGTTACTTGGCCTTATTTCTTATAGCGCCCATATTGCATAAGTATTCATTTCAATGATAACATTTATCCATGTTATCTGCTTATTCCAAAATCCTCCATGGCACCTGTTATTGTATGGCTGTATTCATTACTGTTTCTATGACTTGGATATAATTGCATCCATGCACACCAATTGATGGTCAGTCGGTTATTATCATTGTGCTGTGTTTACATATGATTCATACAATACACATTATAGCCAAGGGCTTTAGGCAGCCAGCCGTGTAGGGAGTGTTTTACATGCCCATATTTGTAATACACAGTTTTTGTCCACATGGCCTATATGTTGTACACAAATCCTTAAATTTACACACCCAGTTTTTTAAATTTACACACATTCACACCAGTGTTGTAGTCGAGTCCACCCTACCCGAGTCCGAGTCCGAGTCCTTACCTCTCGAGTCAGAGTCCGAGTCCTTACTGTCCGAGTCAGAGTCAGAGTCCTTCATGTTCGAGTCCGAGTCACGAGTCCTTATATGTATTTTAGTTCTGATCACATGTCATTAATTTTGCTATCTATAATAGGCCAACATATCAGTGAAGTCAACATGATGCATTTTTAACCTTCGCATCCCTATACAGGGACAAATGTTGATACCATTTTGAATTATAGGCATAAGAATTGATTCAGATATTCAAGCAGTGTTCAGAAGTTCATAGATCGAGAAATTACAAACTTGTTAAAAGGTGTGATATTCTGTAAAGCAACCATTCCTCTGCCGTTTCACCTATTTCTTTTACCTGAAAATGTCATCCCCAATTCCATCAATTTGAAAATTGCCAATTGAAATATCCTCTTTGTAAGAAATGTTATCCTTTCTTTTAAACAGTATAAATACTGACACAAAAACACCTAAAGACCATTTACATTGTACAAACAGCCTTCGATTGCACTTGCACATGATCATTATCACTTTAATTAGTTATAGGTTTCCTCAACAGCATATTTTTAACTGTTCAGATGTATTTATGATGATTTATGACATTATTTCTAAACTGTTGAATATTGGATGACTAAATAAGTATTTAATTACTGCAAACAAAATAATAACTGAACTTGAACAGGACTCGGGCACAATTCCCGAGTCCCCGAGTCCGAGACCGAGTGCCCGACTCCTTCACCTCCGAGTTCGAGTCCGAGTCCTTCAAAATAGGGACTCGAGACCGGTCTCGAGTCCGAGTCCGGACTCGAGTACTACATCACTGATTCACACACCAAATCCTGCCTAAGACCTTGATTATAGCCTTCCAGGCATAGCCTTTGGGATAGGGCTACTGGACTAGCTAGGCATATATATCGCAGATCCAACCAGATGAAGTGAGCTGTGAGCTAGGCCTACATACAGGGTGTATCAAAAAAAACGCAACACTTTTTGTCGCGAGCTCTCCGATTACAGCAAATCACAAATCACTCTAAAATTTATATATTCTGTTAGGTGTACTTATTGGCTATCACATAGTCAAATTACAGCGATATCGATTATTGATTCGCTGAGATATCAACGATACACATAGACAAGTGCAAAACACGTTTTACATCGTTTATCCTGTATGCCTGATTTTCTTGTCAGGTGAATATTAGCAAGACACTTTAATAACTCATTGTACTTAAATAATTGGAATCAAACTCATCATTCTGAGAAGAAAATGTCATGTTAAAGGTATCAATTTTCTGGCTATTACAGTATCATATCAATATTAATTAAATCTGGCAATGAATTAGTTGATAGTTAATGACACAACTTGAAAATCCCGATTACAAAGTCTGTTTGCAAATCCTCTCTCTTTTTCTCTCGTTATTGTCATAAATAAAACATGGCACATTATCCAAAAGATAAACAAATGGAATAGACCAGTGAAGGTAGTAATTGTCTTGTATGAATCAGTCATTGTTAGTCTGTTGTGAATGGGAATGGGACATTATGGTGCTCCTCGACCCTCAAAATGCTGTCCTTGTATTAAGATGCATCGATTATGAACTTGAAAGAACGTACCATAGACATGTGGCGATCATAGCAATCGGTGGTTCAGAACTTAAAAAGGGTGATTGACGTATTAAAATGGTCGAATGATTATCAGATTACATGATTCAATGATTTTATGTACCACCTTACTGAAACAAAGGAATTTAAGATAAACCATTCCAGACATCAAGGTTACATAGTTATTAAACTGTTAACCCATAACACTAATCGGACAGAAAAATCCAAGTTTTTAGAACGAACGATGTAAAACGTGTTTTGCACTTCTTTACTTATACCTTTAATATCTCAGCGAATAAATATTCGATATCGTTGTAATTTGACTATGTGATAGCCAATAAATAGACCTAACAGAATATATAAGTTTTAGAGTGATTTGTCTTTTACTTTGACCGTACAGTTCTCTACAAAAAGTGTTGCGTTCTTTTTGATACACACTGTATAGCTACAAAATGAAGCATAGAGTAGACTGCCCACGTTGCCGTTTTACTGTCATGACTGTAGCGGGAATAGTGCGATTGAAATTCAAGCCAGTATTTCTTGGAAATAGGAACAGGTTTGCCGTTGACAACAAACCAGATGTTTGAACAGGGCCCAGTTTTACGCTTGACCACACAGTAGATCAACCCAAGCGATCACATCTCACTGTGTAAAAGCCAGAGGGCTTAGTTACCTCTTTGGTTTGTGGTCAACGACATGTGACGTCACTCCGGGCCGACCTATACTGTATACATATTACTTGAACATTAAACATGATGATTGATGATAATTGATATAATCTGAAGCTAAAGTTTTAGTTTACAAATTTTATTCAGAAAAGTTGAAAAATTTGATATGATAATATTCTTCCATCCGAGATGCCGACTTGTATGCTCTCATGGAGAGCTAGGATTGTAGTTAAGTTAGTTTCCCTTTTCGGGTAAGCTTTAGAATACCCTACCATTATAAATTCTTATTCCTTACTGTGTCTGTGTAAAGTGTAGGCCTATGGGCCGTTCTTTAAAAAGTCCCCATTGAAGACATGCAGTTGTAGGGTATACTAAAGGAACTCCGTCATAGACCCACCCCACCCCATGCATCTACACCACCACCCCCTTCCCCACCACAAACCCTCTCCCCAGGGCCATCCCCTCTCCCCAGGGCCATCCCATTTCCCACCACAAACCCCTGCCCTCCACCACAACCCCTCCCCACCACAAACACCCTCCCCATCACTCAACTCCCTCCCAACCACAAATACCATCCCCCAACCACAAACACCCTTCCTAAACCCCTTCCCAATCACAAACACCCTCCCTATACCCCACCTCACACCAACTCCTCTATTACAAAAATCACATGGCAACAATTTCACTGGGTTTATTTCTCGAGAGTGAAAAATCAAAATGATGGCCAAAACGTGTGTTCGCGCAGTGTTTTGGGCAGTATAACAATGAAATTTACAACATTTTTCACTCTTGAGAAAAATTTTGAAGAGTGAAAATCAAAAGTGAAGGGTATTTGACCCTCTGTATAGGCATAATACTAGGGTGAGTGAAAACACTGCATGGTATCGATTATTGTTGCACCGCCCATCACTACATAGGCCTAAACTTTTTTATGCAATTCATGTCTCATCAAGGACAGGTCTGCGCTCCAACCTTGACAAGACCCGTCTCTTTATCCCAAAAACTAAAAGACAAATTGGCGATGGATCGTTCGGAGTCTGTGGCCCAACCCTCTGGAACAAGTTGCCACAATCAATTCGCTTGTCACCTAGTATTAATGCTTTCAAACGCAGCCTCAAAACTCATCTATTCTTGTGATTCCTCTTGCTGATGTTGTATTCTGTATTCTGTATAATTTATTTTGCTTTGTATTATTGTTATCCATTTATATATGTAATTGATGTAAAGCGCAATGATCAATTTTGGAATTGCGCTATATAAGCACCGTTATTATTATTATTATTATTACAATTTTTAATTTTAGACAAAACTTTTGCTTGATGCTATGGATGTTTCCGACACACCCCTTGTAAGGCTTGTATTTCATTGGCCACAAGTACTCTCATTTAGGCTAGTGGATCCACCCAGATATAGTGGTGGGAGATATCAAGCCTCTCAGTCTCAAAGCCAAAATAACAAAATGTTCTTCATCTCTTCAACAAGCATCATCATAATTTGCATAATTCAAACAGGAAATCAAACATAAACCTTACCTCAACAGATGTTTACTCTATTGGAACAATTATTTTTGGTTTCAAACACGAAAAATAGTGAATTTATTACACATTTTGTCTTGGTGGCCAAATATGGCTCCCAAATTAGTGGGCAAATTTGTCCACCTGCACGGAATTGATTGGCCATCAATAAGCCTGGTATTTTACACATTATCTGTTACGTCAAGTCTGTGAAACTTTTAGCATTCTGATCTTCTAGGTTTTACCTTTATAAAGTGTCGCAGGAAACAATAAATTGCATCCGAACACCCAGTAAAAAAGTCATAAAACACGAACACCCAAAATGATCAAATCACTGAAATTGTTTACCAGAAGCTCTCTGCTGTGTCAAAGGTCACCAAACGTTGGCGCGCCAGAATTACACCAACCAGAGGGTGACAGGTGACAAGTTTCTTGATTTAGGAAGTATAAATAGAGACCTATTTATTTTTTGAATAACACATTCTGCACGTTTTGAGTTGGGATTTAATTTCTGTTTTTAAGTTATGGGGCTGTCATTTTCTTTGGTCCGGGGGTGGGGAATGTCCCAAATATTGGGGGTGGGGGGGGGGGGGGTGTCAGAGGGTCAAATCCAAATTTAGGGAGCTATCAGGCAGGGGGAATGGGCATTTTAAGGGTGGAATCCAAATTTTTCTCACAAACTTGAGGGGGGAATCTGAATTTTATTTCAACCATTGGGGGGATCCGAATTCAAATAAGTACTATGATAGCATTTGCGCTATGCACGCATTTGTCCCCAATACAATAAATGGATTTTTGAAGTTTGAAGCTTGTTTCAAAAGCCAAATGTACCTCAATCTTGGACAAATTTGTGTAGTTTTTAGTATCAAATTTTGTGCACGCTACGCGCACATGTATATGTTTAATAGTTATATCGGGTCATTTGACCTATGTATAATGATTTTACTATTTGCATAAAACATTCAAACTTATATTATGTTAAAATAGCATGACCAATATTCTAAATATGAACCCTGACAGACAACAAAACCTACACTGCTACGTTCAACCCCACACCCCCGGCAAGCCAACGTTGGCACAGCGTCAGTCGTCAGATGTTTAACGTTGGCTTAACGTTTCAACAACTACGTCCCAACATTTCAACAACAGTGTTGGCACAAAGTTGGGCCAACGTCAACAAATGACGTTGGGCCAACGTAATTTTGTCCGGCATGCCAACTTTGACACCGGCACAACGTTGGCCCAATTGATACACACCACACACACCGGTATAGATTATCAGGTGACTGCATAGAGAGTGTTGGTAGATAATTGACCTGAAAGTGTTCTAGATCTTCGATTTGAGATCTCAAACACTGGGTGGGCAAATAATGGATATTCTGAGCGATGCGGTAGAGCTATACATCACTTCTTCTCGGTAGTGAACCAGTCACTTGTAATGGGAATTATGGGCGATGCAGCAGAGCTACACACATCATTCCCTCTCGGTAGTGCATCTGTTACTTCTATTAAAGGAATATTATGTGATCTTTTCCAGGGAGCGCCCTCTATTCATGATTTATTTTAGAAAGAAGATTTCCTTGCAGATTTACATTTCTGATTATAAATCGTACAGAGCGATGCGATTCCTAATTACCTAAAAATCATGGTTTTAGAGTGAATTTAGACTAGAGTAAAATAAGTTGTCGGACATCCGACGGTTTATTTTTACTTCAAAACCATGATTTTGAAGTAATTAAGAATCGTATTGCCCTGTAACTTGGATTGTAGGTACGATTTAGATCAGAAACGTAAATCTGCAAGAAAATCTACTTTCACTTTTTTTTTCGATGCAGAGGGCGTTCCCTGGAAAAGATCACATAATATACCTTTAACATGTTATTTACCGATATAAATATCTAACATCACTTATCATTGGTGTTTTTTAATGTGGTCGGGCCACAGTGGCTTGCCAACCGTCGTCTACCGACCAATTGCCAACGTCATTTTGACGTTGATTTGCCAACCAATTACCGACATAAAATTCTGTTAAAAACTCAATGTTGGCCTGACGTTGGCTTTCCGACCGCGACCTTGCTGACGTTGGCCCAACGTAGTCTTGCTATCTGGGTCCCCTCTGGCTATGCCATCGGTGCAACTGCTGAATCCAATTAACCAATAATTAGCCTTAGTCCAAATCTAGCCCAAACAGCATAAGGTTTTTAGCGAATCGAAAAAAAAGCCATTGATTATCCTTTTCTGTTATTGTGGGATCGCAAAAGGGCAAAATCTGCCCTGTTCTGGATCCCACAATACATCAGAAAAGGATAATCAATGGATTTTTCTCGATTGTCGATAAGGCTAATTGTTACGCTATATTTCATTTGGGATTTATTAAAAGTCTAGGATCATTTTCATGGATGATGAATGTGGCATTCAACAGTTGCCCTTTCTTTTCTTTTTGGCTTTTTCATTTTGACGCCCCCTATGTAACACCCAGGCCACAATACCTTCCCCCTTAGCTATACCTCAGAATAGATGCATGTCACATATATTCAAAGAAAGTAAAATAAGATTGGGCGAAGTTAGTATTCAGTGATTCAAATAATCTAGTGTAACATAGTACAGAGTCCCCAAACAATGTTGATACTTTATAATGGGAAAGAATTTTGGCTCTAAATACAAGTATGCTCATGTTTACGTTTGACATGCCGGCCATTAACATTATTAACAATCCTGCATTTGCCTTTTTATTTAATTTTGATCAGTATAAAGGAAGAAATAAGCCTTACAATGAAAACACAAACTCAATTGATCAAGAAGCATGTAGACTGATATTGGGTTCGATCATGAATTTAGGAATAATTAAGATACCTTTTTCGAACCACTGTATTTGATTGAGCTCCGTAGCTTTTGAGGTCATCATGACCCCTTCATTCAGCGTAGTGTTTACTTCCCTCCACTTGTCACATGACCACCTTTTTGGCGATCACATGACAGCAGGTCATCGTAGGAAATAAGGACACAGAAACTGACCCTCAACCGAGACACCGGTCGGCTACGACCTACCTGCCATCTACGAGAATCGTATCGCCCTGTAACTTGGAATGTATGTATGATTTATGATCAGAAATGTAAATCTGCAAGAAAATTGGGTTCAGCGTCACAAACTGGCAAACCCTGCTGAATGGTACAAGCAGATCAAAGTCATGACTAACCTTGCTAAATCTGAGGCGTTGATCCAACCACAGCCTCATGTTGATGCTACTGATTTTAAAGCTGTTGCTGACAACATTAACAAC
This sequence comes from Ophiura sarsii, assembly GCA_035610835.1. Classification (NCBI taxonomy): domain Eukaryota; kingdom Metazoa; phylum Echinodermata; class Ophiuroidea; order Amphilepidida; family Ophiuridae; genus Ophiura; species Ophiura sarsii. Next base: position 89,752,670 of record CM069442.1, on the reverse strand, counting down.
CACTTTGTATCCATCTCCAGTGAGCTCCATCCACTTAGCATGAAGGATCTGCCAGCATACAGACCAGACCCAAACCCCCTCCTTGTATTCACGAATATGAGGTGTATAGCGTGCTGAGAAAGACAAAGACAGGTAAAGCAGGTGGCCCTGATGGGGTTTCATCGCGTCTGATAAAGGAGTTTGCGTACGAACTCAGTAAGCCGCTGACAAACATTCTCAATCAGTCTTACCTTGAAGGGGTGGTTCCACCTCAGTGGAAAAGAGCAGTAGTGGTACCCATTCCAAAGGAGAAACCTGCAACATGGGACAAGTTAAGACCAGTGTCCCTTACAGACCACTTTGCTAAAGTTGCTGAAGGATTTATGGCCAAGTGGCTTTTGAAAGACATTGACACCAGCATTGATCCCAATCAGTACGGTAACCGCAAAGGTGTAGCTACCACTCACTATCTACTCGGACTTCTTGATACACTCCATAGGAATGCTGATAAACCACGTCGTTTGAGTACAGTGGTAATAACAGATTTTAGCAAAGCGTTCGACCTTGTTGACCACAATATCCTTATACACAAGCTAATTTCCATGGGTGTAAAACCATCAGTGATAACCTGGATTGCCAGTTTCTTGGACGGTAGAGAGCAATGTGTTCGTTATCGCGGGTGCACAAGTGAATGGAGAACGCTTAACGGGGGTGTACCGCAAGGAACTAAACTTGGCCCCCTTGGTTTTGTTGTTATTGTCAATGATGCTACCATTAATACACCCTTTGTTACTTTAAAATATGTGGATGATCTCACAATGGTTGAGAATAGAACACCATCTCAACCCTCTGTTATGCAACAGCACCTCAATCAATTTGAAAATTGGGCAGCACAAAATAATATGAAGCTCAATCCCAAAAAGTGTGCAACGATGAGGGTCGCCTTCATGAAGGATGTTGTCAATGAGCCCCCTCTTACCATATCTAATGTTCCTCTAACAAATGTGCAGGTGACTAAGATCCTTGGTGTACATGTTCAAGCTAATCTGAAATGGGATGAACAGGTTACCCAAATTCTCAAGAAAGCCAATGGTAGACTTTATATGTTAAAACTACTCAAACGTTTCAATTTGCCACATGATGATCTTGTCACAATCTATTCTGGATTTGTTAGACCCTTGGCTGAATATGCTGCCCCCATATGGCATCCTGGGATCACGGTCGATCAATCAATTTCCATTGAGAGAATCCAGAAGAGAGCGTGCAAGATCATCATGGGTAAAGAGTATGTATCTTATTATGAGGCTCTTCATGATTGCAAGCTACATTCATTAAGTCAAAGAAGGGATGATTTGTGCCTCAATTTCTTTAAGTCTCTTATGTCCTCTGACAAATTTGCCAAATGGGTACCTCCTACAAGAGGGTCTGTCCACAAAAGAAATTTGAGGGGGTCCAACAAACTCAGTATCCCGATGGTAAAAACAGAGCGTTGCAAAAAGAGCCCTGTTTTTTATATGACAAACTTGTACAATAATACTTTATAATTCATGGTGTTTTTAATAGTTTCATGGTGATCATATGGTGCAATCTTCCAAGGGGGGGGGGGGGGGGGGGGGGGGGGGGGCGGTGCCCGGTGTGTGTCTATGAGTTCAATGAGGGTGTAAGTGTACTGATTTTGTTTGAAGGTTGTGTTTCGTTAATTGAGTATTGAAGTTTGAGTGGTGTATGCGTGACTGTTTGATGTGTGCGGGCTTAGGGTTTTCAATTTTGATGTATTAATTAATTCTATGTGCAATATTTGATCAGACTTGTATAATAATATTTTATAACTCATGCTGCTTTTAATAGCCCCATAGTGCAGCATGTGGTGCAATTTTCCAAGCGGGGGGGGGGGGGGGGGGGGGGGGGGGATTGGGGGAAGGGGGGGTTGCCCGGTTTGTGTCTATGAGCTCATAGTGGATGTAAGTGTACTGATTGTTGTTGTTGTGTTTTGTTAAGTGTAGTATTGAAGTTTGAGTGGAGTATGCGTGACTGTTTTTGATGTGTGTGCGGGCTAGGGGTTTTCAATTTTTGATGTATTAATTCTATGTGCAATATTTTATAATCTAATGGTCTTTTATATCATAACTATAATGTATTTTTATTGTGTGTATTTCTTTGTAAAATTTGATGCAATTCAGTGTTTGTACTGCGATATCAATTTTAATAAACCAGTTATGAAATGAAATGAAATGAAATGAAATGAAAAATGTGCTTTCAATTTTTGTTTCGATGTTGAGGGCGTTCCCTGGAAAGATCACACAATATACCTTTAAAGACAGGTATCAGACCAAAATGTATTTTATTTGCTTTCTTATTTTTAATAGGCATACCAAATATTGAGTTGAAATACAATGTTTGCGTATTATGAAGATCATTGGAATTTCTATTTAAAGTGCACAAATCTGTTGCATAATGTGACATTCAAGGGATTTAAAAACTCACATTGCCTTACACAGTGTGTGTGACACAGTGAATACCTTTCAAACATGTTTTTCTGAAAATGGCCCAAAGGTGTTTGCACTACAAGCTCTCAATAAAGACTACATACTTAAATGAAAACATTATGCCCTGAGTTAAAAATTTTGTGGATATCCTATGGTAAAACAAATTGACAAGACTTTATTAATTTTTGCTCTTGAAGAAATATAGCGAGTGACTTCGTCAATACACAACTCTACCTTTCACTGACTAGTTACATTACACTGAAGGAAGTTCACAGTCTGATACAATCAATACAAAGACAAAAATAATGTGTTTGTTTACATTAAGAAAATTGTTGACTGATTGTTTTCATCATTTTCAAGTTTCTGTTAATCTGTATTTGATATAACCTTTATGATTAGTCCAAATGAATGGATCAATACAGTCAGTGTAAAATGACAAAATCAATATATATCTTGAAGATGGGTAAATCTCCAAGTAACAGAAAAGTAAAGAGAGGACCACCAGAAACCAATTCTAAATATCAAAGATATTTTCTACTATGATATTGTCTCTATTTTTCTTTATTCATTCTTAAATAATTACATAATTACATGATAAAACCAACATGTACAAAAATCCAAACATATACAAAAATATCTAAAAAAACAAAAATACTTGTCTCAATTTTTATACAATGTATTTAGTATTTGATTGACATACCTTAAACTTACTGGTGTAATCTTAAGGTTGTTCCTATGGCTAATATTATATTTTATATTTTAATAGAGCTTGCTAAGCTCCACAATAATCTAAAATTTGAGATTCATCGTAGGTAGGGTTTTCTAGATATGACAATTTTATTGTCAAAAATCAAATTTGAATTCTTTTGTTTTTTATTGTTTTTCTATAAAAAAATTGGTTTTTTGTTTTTGCTCTAATTTTGTATTGAAAACTCCATTAGATTCCCACAGCACAGGCATTAAGGAGAGTTATATAGCCAACATATACACCAAGTGGCATTGCATTTAGTAAAGTGCATGAACTTTGAAAAAATTAATTAAGTGCATTAATTAGCCTATTTTTTATTTTTTTTATTTTTTAGATAATTAAGAATAATTAATTATGCAGATGTCTTACAGCCTCCCGCAGCACAGGAAACTTTCTAAAAATTATAATTAACAAGCTCCCAAAATTACAGCTTTGTAGCATTTATACTTATCTTGGAAAAATTAATTAAACATTTTTGCATAGATTAATTATTTTGCTAGGCCAGCTAGGGGGTAAAAAAACCAATAAGAAACAAAAGAAATGAACGCTACAATTTTGCTTCATTTTTGACAATAAAATTGTCATATCTAGAATACTGTACCTCCGATCAATTCCTCAAATTTCAGATTATTGTGGAGCTCAGCAAGCTCTATTAAAATATCAAATAAAAAATTAGCCATAGGAACAACCTTAAACAATGATTAGGATTTTAAAACACTTTCAATGAAGGGAAGGAAAATAACAAGCTCATCCTTCTTCTTTCAATACCACAATTGCTTCCTAAAATAAAGCAAAACAACAATCCATAAAATCAGTCTATTTCACAATGATTATGTAATGCTCATTAAAAATTAGCAAAAGGACAAAACAAAGCAGTTGAGCAGAAAATGAAGATTAAATGCAGGTAATAATGAATTATTTATGTAAATTCTGAATTTGGACAATATGGATTGATACATGTAGCAGTGAAAGAGAAGTGTTTGGTGATGGAGGATCAAATAACTATTCCATACCTTACTGTTTACATGCATTTTGTTGGTCGCATCACATACTGCTGTGCACCATAACAAACACATGAAATACAGATCTATTTGATGCACCGCTTGGATTTGGCTTTATTCTAAATAGTTGCTCAATTAAATTTCCTAAAAAGTGTTTCTATATCAAGAAAGTACTCGAAAGGTTTGTATTTTAGTGAAATCTGTATAATGCTCATATTTTAACATTGATATAATATGGTATTAATTTGATAGATCTCCCGGTACAGGTGTGTCAGAATGAGAGTGAAACTTTGAGTACCGGGTAGCAACTACTGTTCTAAATGGTTTAACTTATATTTCGCTCTGCATCGCATTGAGCACTCTGCAAGAAGATTGCTTCTTTACCAGTATTATAGATCTCTGTGAAAATATTGTTTCTCAAAAAGTGTGACCTCGAACAGTGCAGTATGTGATGGCCAACAATTTGTTTGGTAAGGTTCTATTATTATACAGTATTTAGAGTTTTACTCAATCATTTTCCTTGACTACTCATAAAAAGAAATCTAAAAACAATCCAGCATTTCAAAATTTAGAAATATCACAATACATGTAACATAACTGATATGTTATATGACATATAAATATAAATATGAGACAAAATATACAACATAATTTTACTTTTAACACATATTCTGTTCCATGACCATAACATGCTTTTCATTTACATTTCATGAGAGTAAGTGCATACAAATCACCCAAAACCTGCTTGAAGCAAAATGAGATGTGCCTCTGTGTACAAAATTCAACATTATAATTTGTAAATAATATACAGTGAGTTTCTGTATAATTATGTCAATAACAGTCTACCTGATTAATTAAATCTTTTTCCATCATACTATTATATGATATGTAACACAGGTCATAGTGTGCAATTCTGTTACAAATTTATGTTTCACTAGCATTGTGGTTATGAAGATTTCAGAAAAACAACTTTATATTGAAGTCAAAATTGATGCTTTTACATATTTTCAAAGAGTAGGTAATTGTGCACATTTTAAGCTAATTTTGAAGTTCTAAAACAATTACAAAAAAACAATGTGATAAATGCAATACTCTTTTATGGTTGTGTGCAATAACATCGTATCTACCACTTACGTCAGTATTGCACTCTGTTTTAATAGCATTCCGAGTGCAATAATATCGTATCTACCACTTCCATGATGTTGTTGCACACTGTTCTCAAGCTTTACTCAGTGCAATACCATCATATCTACCACTAAAGTCAGTATTGCACTCTGCTTTCATAGCATTCCGAGTGCAATAATATCATATCTATCACTTACGATGTGGTTCTCAGTGCAATAACATCGTATCTGCTACTTATGATGTTGTTGCACACACTGCAGATTTGCTAGTGCAGATGCCATATCTAAAAATGTTACTAACTTTTGAATGACTTATTTTTAACCCCAAATTTTCTATTTATATACTTCCATAACACTCACACAAAATAGCTCCCACACATGTGTGAACCAGTCATAATACAGTTCTCAAAAAAGTAAATGACCAGGTTATAAATATGCTTTTAACTCAAAAACTATAGCTCCTGCATATTTTAAAAAAAAAAAAAAAAATTGAAATGTCTTCTCTTTAATTTGAAATATTACACAATGATAATTGACAGAATATTAACACAGCTATGTGTCCAAAACCAAAACAAAGTTCGTTCTTCATTTTTCCATTTGGTTTCTTCTACACGCAGCTCTATCTGTGTTGCAGTATGTGGATTATTGATTAACTGGTAGCGATTTCTCACAGGTAGATAGTAAGATGAGGATATTGGGGATGCTTCAAATTGATCAATATAGCCAAAAATACCTGTCACGCTATCCTGCATGTTCAAAACCAAAGTGCGAGAATGAAAATAGAACTTGTTTCATACTTTTCGGTGTATAAGCATTTTTAATTGTTAACCAAACTTCACGAGCAATGTCTCTAATTGAAGGGGGAAATTAATTATTCCATAATTTTATATTTTTAAGTTGGAACCATATTTTGAGAGTTATCAATTATTTATTACCTGGTCAGTTACTTTATTGAGGACCAAAATATAATGCTAAAGCAAGACTAGATCTTCCATTACCTTTAAAGGTAGATGTTCCGATTTTCAACTTGAAGTTTTCTGTTCTACATGAAAGGTCATCCTTAAAAAAGTCGTGTTCCAAAGTTTGAGTTGCATAGCTCTTATGGTTCTTATTTTAGACGCACAAGATGCTGTGAACTGTACCCATTGAGTAGTACACAAACTATATCGGTGGTTACCACCATTCGCGGTAATTCGATGCTATTTCATCAATTTCTCCGTAATTATACCGATTTAGGCCGTCAAATTTCAGTATGATGATGAGAAAAATACGAGCTTTCATATGATATGAAAATCTCTGTATGTTTGAAATAATTCTGTGTTACGAAAATGTGACCCTACCTTTAAGAGGAGGCCAATAAAATAAATATTAAGGATATCGCTGCAAGACTAGATTATATTTTATTACAGTCAGTTACACTGCTTCTGTACCAGCACTAGTTGGTTCAAATGAGAACTAATCCTTCAATCTAGTACTAAAGCTTTCTGAAATATCTCTCTCCACCATCAAGATAAGGCCCGTATTGAGGATCTCTCTGCAACTCGGACATATTTATATTGCCTCCAAACCCAGCACCACCATGAACAAAGTTATGTTGAAGAGTCTGGGAACTATGGGGTTGATGAATGCTAAAATTCGGTACAAGTGGACTTCTAAAATTGTCATAAACAGGAGGTTGCATTATGGGTATACTAGTGTTCAATTGTGGAATTAAGGCTGACATTGATGTTGGTTCTATTGGCTTGTTTGATATTACCTCTTTGGTTTCCTCACACATAACTGGGATTGTGTTGCCACTTAGAGGATCATCACTTTCTGCAAGTGAGACTTTTACAGATAATATTTGCTGTGGACTTGCCTCATCTACATCAGACGATACTTGTCCAATTGCACTCTGCTCCTTTGAGACATCAAATTCTTTCAACACAAAAGTCTTCTGCTCTTTCCACATATCAATACCATGTGCAGATTTCTTGTGAGTTTTAAGGCTGACATTATGAGTGAAGGATGCACTACAGATATCACATTTAAAAGGCTTCTCTCCTGTATGTGTTCTTAAATGTCCCTTGAGATTATAGTTGTTGGTAAAACCTTTACCACAAATTGTGCACTTCAAAGATCTAACCCCTGAGTGTGTGAGCTTGTGTCTTGTCAAGGATGGTGTATCTTTGAAGGATTTCCCACATACTTCACAAACATGTGACCGCTGGTTAGAATGCCTAGCTATATGGGTATTTAAGTCTGCTTTGACTACAAAAGATTTTGGGCACATTGGACATTGAAGAGGGATGCCTGCTTCCTTAGATTTATGTCGACACATATGCATTCTCCAAGTAGAATAACGTTTGAAGAACATTCCACATATCTCACATATTCTATCCTTGTATACGTCATGTATAACACGATGTTTCAACACATCTTTGACAATAACATCACATGAGATACATTTATAAAGGAAGGTTGCTTTCTCTTTGATATCTTTCCTAGTCATTCTTCCATTGGTCTTAGGTTCCATGTGAATTTTATAATGTGTTCTGAAGTCTTCAAGGCATTCACACATTGTCTGGCAATCATTGCACTGGTAAATTCTAAAAGTCTTGCGTTCCTTCACTCTTGCTGTTGAGTCCCTGTTTAGGAGAACAAAAATTATGACACCATAAAGATAAATACTTTAATCCAGTATAATGAAGTTGCTAAATCTTGAATAACTTATATAGATAAAGATTCATTTGAAGAATAATTCATTGGTAGATTACCAGTGTAGTCACCTTCGGAGCCGTAATTTCACCCTTATTAAGATGAGCACGTCCTGATGTAGTTCTCGTTAAATAAATGACTATTGGGAAAAATCACCGTGTTGCATAATATACCGTAGCTTTTCTTCATCATCTTCATCTGTGTACATGTAGATAATTTTATGCTCTGAGGTCTCTGGGCTGCGGACCAGACTTTGGCGGGTTAAACCGGTTTTGTGAGCGCTCAATACAGAGGTTTACAGTATGCATAGTGAAAGTACAACAAGCCCCTTTTAATTTCATATTCCCTTTTCTTTAAAAAGGTGAAACATTTGAAGGTATTAGAACGTTAGGGTCTCATGAACTTACAGAGGAGAATGAGAAGGGAGCATTGAGGCTCGCACCTGCTTATAACATATAAAGGGTTCAACAAAAGAAAGTATACCACTTTGTTTATGTCATTTTGAGTAACATTCAATTTTATTTTGACCAAACAGGCTAAATAGGCATTTAGATGAATCTTTTAGGCATAATTTGATACCAAATTTGCCCCCTAACAACAAAGATAAACCATGATTAGCACCATTTAAAGAAAAATATCCCATTTTCAAAAGTCGCATTTCCAATACACAGCACGGGAAGAAAGGACCAATTGGGGTCTCTCCGGGTGTGTGTATTAGCCAGGATTGATGGGGCTATCGATCGCACAGTGAAAATGCGTTGGGTCTTACGACGTAATTGGTCCTTTTTTTTCGTGCTGTGTATTGGAAATGCAACTTTTGAAAATGGGATATTTTTCTTTAAATGGTGCTAATCATGGTTTATCTTTGTTGTTAGGGGGCAAATTTGGTATACTTTCTTTTGTTGAACCCTTTATAATGAACCCATATTGTTTCTCTCAAAAAGGTATGGTCAGATTTGAATAAATGACAGTCTATCTAGCTACCGCCCCTCACACAATATGGTCAGATTTATTTCAACCCCTGACATAAGATATGAATTGGAGCCATATCGGGTGTCATCATCAGAGCTAATGAGAAGTACCATATTGAGGGACGCTGTAGAAAAGTGTCAAGTCTAAACAATAGGAAGCTAATTATGTTATGGTCAGTAAGCACACCTATATGGACCTGTGTCAGGGAAGACCCAATTATATTTATCTACATACAGCATGTCCCAAAAAACTGGGTCCAAAATCTGCAGAACTTGTAACTTTAAAAGTTGAAATTGTAGCTGCTCCATATTTGAGGATATCAAGGAACATACCTGACCTTAATTGATTAAAATGTGAGGTCAATCAAGTGGCAACTTTCTGAAATACAAAGCTTTCAACAGTGCGTGGTTAAAACCCGTTTTTTCCAATTTAGCAATAAACCACATTATGGCCTTGCATTTACTTTGTGTGCAAGTTTTCCCTACATCATGTGCATGGTGTTTATTCTCCGAAATATCTTATGTTTGGTAGAAAAGGGTTAAATTATAGTTATTTTGGATCAATATTCAGCATTATAAATACCCATTGCAGTAACCTTGTCATTGAATATATACAAAAACAGAGCAACTGTTATCCTGTTAACCATGCCTGGAAATAGCACCCACCCACCTGCCCATAGCAGGTAAATGCCAGACAGAAATTCCACCAGCCAGTGTAAATCTTTAGCAATACACCACATTATGGCCTTGCATTTGCTTTGTGTGCAAGTTTTCCCTACATCATGTGCATGGTGTTTATTCTCCGAAATATCTTATGTTTGGTAGAAAAGGGTTAAATTATAGTTATTTTGGATCAATATTTAGCATTATAAATACCCATTGCAGTAACCTTGTCGTTGAATATATACAAAAACAGAGCAACTGTTACCCTGTTAACCATGCCTGGAAATAGCACCTGCCCATAGCGGGTACATTTTGTGTCGGGAAAAAGTACCCCGGCAACCGACTGGCGGGTAAACAATTTCAAACTCACGGTGCAAGTGTGAGAGTTACACTGGCTGGTGGAATTTCTGTCGGGCAGGTATTTTGGTGAGTAACCTGCCCGATCCCAACTGGCTGGTTGAAAAAAATCTGAAGTTCCAGCCCTGCCTCTAAGCCTTTGATGAGATGACTGACTTAACGGCTGGTTTCCAATTTCAAAGAAATGGTTCTTGAACTGCTTCAAAGATGGCAGTGTCTCAGAAGGTTATTTATTGATTTTTCTAACAAAAAAGGTATTTACACTTTTTATCCCCCCTTATGACGAAGATTTCCCTGGGTAAGTGATTGTTATCAAGTCAAAGGCAAAACTTTGATGACGACAATACGATGCGCAAATGCAACGCATGGACTGTTTATGGGCAAAATTTAAAAAAAACGGGTTCTGACCACGCTGTATCCCATTGGTCTTATAATTTCACAAAATAATGTCAGATATATTTACTTTTTTATTCCCAAACATGAAGCATCTATGTTTCCCATATTCTAAGTTATAAGCTCTGAAAGTTTTGTACCCAGTTTTTGGGATACGCTGTAGAGTACCTAGTAGTTTAAAATCAACCCAAACATCTTGGGCCGTATTCTCGTACGTAGTTAAACACGGTTTTAAGCTAAACACACGTCTAACTTTGACTTTAGACACAGCGTTTAAATAAACGCAATTCTCATACATTTGTCTTACTTAAACACGCATTTAACTCGCCGAAATGTGTCAAACTTTAAACATGGGTACGGGAGTAGTTTAAATGCGTGTTTAACTAAACTTGTGCACCAACTGTATGCCTTGAATGATCACTCAACCGTACCCAGTGCAAGCTGACGTGCAGATCGTCTAGTCTTTAAAAGCACCGTGTATGTAAGGCATTCGGTCGATATCTATTGTAAACCATTAGGGCCACAATGAAATAAATACCTGTATGTAATCAACGCAGGACCACTCTGGGAACGAGATTTGCAGAGTTTAAAATCATGTTTTGTTAAACACATCGTTTAAAGGATAACCTCACGTTTAAGTTAGACACGTGCTTTGTTTAACATGGTTTTAAGCTAAAACCGCCGTGTTTAGTACGAGAATACGGCCCCTTGAGTTTCACTTGAGATAATGGCAATACTTGTTTCACTAGTCCCTTACACGAAGGTATGATGAGTGAGTTGATGACACATTGTTTGACAGCACCCTCTCACAAGGGTATGGTTGCATTTGTTATATGCCATCTCTCATGGCGACATTATTCATATCTTTTTGGTATATCAAATACATGAGATTGAACATGTACAATGGGTATATCCAAGTTTAATACATGCACTCCGTCAGTGTAACATATGGTTTCAATAAAACTAGAACCTACTCAACTGTATTGACAAATTCAACACACAGTTGATTTATTAGATAATATTTGGAGTAAAAACTAGCATTTCGTTGATTTCCGGTAATGCATAATACTGTTCAAATTAATAATCGTGAAAGCAATGGGTTTTTTCTCAATGCCATACAATAATAATCACAAGAGCATATTAAGAAGACTATATAAAGCAATATTATGTGGTCTTTTTCAAATTGTTACACATTTTTTGGTTCTCTTATGATGGAGTTTAACTAACAGGAAAGACATTCTTGGACTCATCAATTGATCTTGATGGCATTTTTCATAAAAAAGCATCACATATCGTTACTAAATCACAATGGCGAAGTCCCTTGAAGCTCTTGAAGGATTTTAGCTGTTTATTTACATGCAAAATGTGTACTGAATTTAGATGTTGTTGCTTTAGTAATAATTTGTATTTGAATCAATATGTATTTGTATTTTTTTTATAAAAAAATTTAAACCATAAGTGCGCTCACGTGCCACTTGGAACCCCACCGCGCGCCACTATTTGAGGATGCCTGCTGTATTAACACGGTGTCAAACCATGGAATTCTATTGACGAACGAAAAAACACTTCCAAAATAAGATGTCTGGAGTTAACCCTGACAGTTTATTTCAACCTACTCAAACCATGATTTTGAATTAATAAGGAAATGTATTACTGCTCTGTAACTTAAAGATATTTTAGTTTCATGTTTATAAATGCAATTTGACAAAAATTGACATTTAGAGGAAAAAGTCAAAGATAGAGGGCGTTCCCTGAAAAAGAACCCAAAATATGCCTTTAAATTCGGCTATCACTATCATCTGTTACATTTACCTACAAATCGAGTACAAAAAGCCAAGAGGGCATCTCAGAACTACCCACTAACCAATAACTACAGCTTTCTGAAAGACCTCTCATTACTTTCAAGATAAGGCCCATATTGAAGATTTCTCTGCATCTCTGTACCACTGCTAGTGATATTGCCTACAAATGCAGCACTGTCATGTACAACCATGTTTTGATGAAAACTTTGGGAACTAAGGGGCTCATGAACATTTATGTTGGATATCAGTGAGCTCCTTGGATTGGCATACACAGGTTCTAGTACATTAGTGTTTAATTGTGAAGTTGAGACTGGCACTGATACTGCCTCTGCTAACTTGGTGGATACTGTGTCCTTTATGTTATCACTTGTATCTTGAAACATTATTGGACTTGCAGGGGTGTTACTTTCGGCAAGGGATATATTCACAGATATTTGCTGTCGAGACTTTGCTCCATCTATAATTGTTGTTAATGTATGTCTTATCGCACTCTGCTCCTTTGAGCGGTCAAATTGTGTGAGTGCGGAAGTCCTCTGATCCTTCCACATATCTATACCATGTGCAGATTTCTTGTGAGTTTTAAGGCTGACATTATGAGTGAAGGCTGCACTACAGATATCACATTTAAATGGCTTCTCTCCTGTATGTGTTCTTAGATGACCCTTGAGATTATAGTTGTTGGTGAAACCTTTCCCACAAACTGGACATTTCAAAGCCTTTATCCCTGTGTGTGTGAGCTTATGTCTACTCAAAGACTGTACATCTTTGAAAGATTTCCCACACACTTCACAAACACGTGACCGATGGTTGGAATGGTATCTCGACATATGAGTGTGCAAGTCTGCTTTGACTATATACCACTTTGGGCACACTGGACATTGAAGAGGAATGCCGGCTTCCTTAGATTCATGTCGTCTCATGTGCCCCTTCCAAGTAGAATACCGCTTGAAAAACATTCCGCATATCTCACATATTCTATCCTTGTACACACCATGTTTACGACGATGTTTCAACACATCTTTGACAATCAAATCACAAGGTACACATTTATAAAGGAAGGTTGCTTTTTCTTTGATATCATTTCTACTCAATCTTCCATCCATGTTAGGATCCATGTGCATCTTATAATGTTCCTTGAAGTCATTTGCGGATTCACACGTAGTTTGGCAATCATTGCATTGGTAAAGTCTGTATGTCTGCACAGGTTTGGGCTTCTTTGCAGTTGAATCCCTGTTTAGGAGAACAAAAATGATGATACCATAAACAGTTTGATCGGGGGAAATAACTTTGTTAAGAGTGCTTTATGCAGCACATGGTATACTAACTTTCAATGTCAGATGCCTTCTCACAACAGGTATGATTCACGCCATCTTTCACACAAGGGTATGGTGGGGTGCCCTCACACAAGAATTTGGGGATGCATGTTTCATGGTGCCCCTCATACAAGGGTATGTCATGCTGCTCTTCACAGAAGGTATCAGGATATTTGTTTCAAGTCACCCCTCACACAGGAATATTGTATCTTTCACCAGGAATTGTGACATTTGTGTCAATGTTAGACCGTTTGTTGCCATATTCCTCAGTGTGAGGTGAAATTTGTGTCAATGGCACACATCTGCCTACATTCTAGATCCAAATAAGATTAGAAATTCTCAGATCAGTCACATATTGGTTCTAATAAAGGGAATTGGTTGAGAACAAAATAATAATAGCCTCCACTCTTTAACAAATTCATTAGTGTAACTAGCAACAGATAAGCAAGTTAAATTTACGTACAAAAGTCTTCAGCATCAGGATCTCATACATGTAAAGCAACCATGGGCTCTCTTCCAAGTTTATAAACAAAACCGTTCACAAAATTTCATCAATAAAATGATTTGGAACATGCACATAATATTTGGAGGAATAAAATCCAACAAATTTAGTATCAATGAAGGCAAAACATCAGCAAAAATTTCATGTAAACATTTATTATATACTGGTTACTTAGTAGTTATTTCTCTCAAATATACTTGCAACACTTTGTTTACTGGCCCTTTAAAACACCTGCTACAACTAATTATAAAAGTCAATGAATTTAGATACTATTTTGAAAGTCATTGTGATATTATAAAACAATATTACAAAAATAAGATGACTGTGACCATACCTTTCCAACGTGTTACAAATGGATAAATGGTTTCAGAAGTAAAACCAATCTTTTCCCAAGGTTAACACTAACCAGTAAAGCTAGTTTTTTGTGCGTATCGGGGGGAGGGGGGAAAAAGTACTATTTTTTACCCGAAAAATCACCCAGCACCCCCCGGGATTCGATCGCGGGACCATCCGCACCCAAGTCTGTCGCTCTACCAACTGAGCTAAATCCCTAGCGCATATGCGGCCACAAACTCCGTGACCACATATGCCTGCGGTAGGTGACGTCATCGCGGCAATGCAGCAGCACGTGCCTGGAGATTCAGTGAGGTTAGGGTTATACTATTGTTCAGTTAATCAGTCAACTAGATTGGATTTCCTTTAAAACCATCCTCTCTAAAAATGTATCAAAATATACCAAATTAAAAGAGCAATAGAAGAACATTTAATTCTGTTTTCATGCTTACACAACCCCAATTAAAAATAAACAGTGAAACCTTGTTAACAAAAAGTGTTAATATCAGGCTGTAATTATGTAAAATGTAAGCTTGGGACCTGAAAGCAAGGGGAGTATTGCGTTATCAGAGATCAATTCATGGGAGCACTGTATTCTACACAAATTGGTATGGTATATGTTAAGAAGGTTTTTTCTGCCATACTTCCAGCTATTCTAAACCAGGATTACCTAGTGTAAGAGCTAAAGCTTTCTGAAAGACCTCCCACTACCTTCAAGGTAAGGCCCATATTGAGAATCTCTTTGCAACTCTGTCATATTACTAGTGATGTCTTGAAACACAGCATTATCATGTACAAGTAGGTTTTGTTGAAGACTATGGGAACTATGGGGTTGATAAATGCTAAAATTAGATATAAGAGAAGTTCTTAAATTGTCATAAGCAGGTTGCATGATAGGCACACTGGTGCCTAATGTTGAACTTCTTGAGGGTGAGAATGCCGGTGCTGGTTCTATTGCCTCGTTGGAAGCTAATTGCTTAGAGTCCTCCCCAATATCTTGAAATGTTATTGGACTTGTAGGGGCATTACTTTCCGAGTGTAATATTTTCTGCTGTGGACTTGCTCCATCTGTATCTGACGTATGTCTTATCGCAGTCTGCTCCTTTGAGACGTCAAACTTTTGGAGTGCTGATGTATTCTGCTCTTTCCACATATCAATACCATGTGCAGATTTCTTGTGAGTTTTAAGGCTGACATTATGAGTGAATGCTGCATTACAGATCTCACATTTAAATGGCTTCTCCCCTGTATGTGTTCTTTGATGTGCCTTCAGATTGTAATTGTTGGTGAAACCTTTACCACAAGATTCACATTTCAATGACCTTTCTCCAGTGTGAGTAAGCCGATGCCTACGCAAAGATGCTGGAGTGGATTTGAAAGATTTCCCACATATTTCACAAACATATGACCGATTATTAGAATGCCTAGTTACGTGACTGTTGAAGTCTGCTTTTACCAAAAATGTTTTAGGGCACATTGGACATTGTAAAAGAATGCCTTCTTTCTTTGATTTATGTCGGCACATATGCATCCTCCAAGTAGTATATCGTTTGAAAAACATCCCACATATGTCACACATTCTATCCTTATACACGTCATGTAAAACACGATGTTTCAACACATCTTTGACAATAACATCACATGGGATACATTTATAAAGGAAGGTTGCTTTCTCTTTGATATCTTTTCTAGTCATTCTTCCATTGGTCTTAGGATCCATGTGAATCTTATAATGTGTTCTGAAGTCTTCAAGGCATTCACACATTGTCTGGCAATCATTGCACTGGTAAATTCTATAAGTCTTGCGTTCCTTCACTCTTGTTCTTGAATCCCTGTTTAGGAGAACAAAAATGATGTAACTATGAAAAAAATTGATCTGGATAGCAAAGTTGTGCATGCCAATGTAAATGTATAAGCTGAAAAATTGTTTACAACCAAATTTGAAATAATCACAATTTCAAAATATACCTACATTTTGTGTAGATGTAATAGAAGTTTGCAATCATTTTGCTATAAATATTATGGTAATATCTGCATTTTATTTTTAGAGTAGTTTTGAAGAAATTAGCAATTGTGTAACACTGGTTCAACAACTCCCCCATACCTTAAGTACAGTAATAAATCTTTGTTGAATTGAGATAAACCCACTCTTCATATGCAAATTAATAGGATGGCGAACCTTATTTGGAAACCATGCATCGATGCAAAATTGTAAACAAACAACAAATGTTCGCAAAATGTGTTCATTTTTTCGCCCGTTTTTTCGGCGTATAAAGGCATTTCGCCATGCGAACCTTACAGTTAGCAAACAGCTTTATATACCAAAATGTAGCTATATCCCTGAGGAAAATATTTTTGGCGAGGGCCATATGTCACAGATCATTCCTAAAGCCACAATTTTAGCAAAAACGGTCGCTACCCAGCACAAGAGAATCGCCATTTTGTATCATCGCGCGGTGAAATGACATTCCTCAGATCTATTTGGACCGTACCACTATTGAAATGGAGGGGTGTGTTTAATTTCATACAAATATTCTGTAAACATCAAAATGTGTTATGTTAATTAAACGCATTCTTGATTTAATTTTTCTCTGAATGTTAAAGGTGATGTGTGAATAAAATGTCATTTACAAAATATTTAAAATTCCTCAATTACTTGCGCAATAATTTGTCTTATCTAATGTTTACCTTTTGTAACCCATCCCATTCAGAACTTCCCTCGCCCATTTACAGGGAACGGACGATGTCCAAATAAGGGCCTAATTATAATAAAGCGTAAACATTTTGTTCCGTTTTTTAAAGAGCAGCTATTTTTTTATGTCAAATTAAGCCTATTAAACCATGTTTTTTACTTGTTTTCATCAATTTTCTAAAACGCTATTCACATATGAATGATGTAAATATGTTTGGTCGTTGTTGAACGGGGTTCAACAAGGTCTTCGTCGTTGTTTATCTTGAATCGACAATGGTAAGACGGGTTTATTTTGCAAAATAAACCCGTCTTACCGTTGTCGATTCAAGATAAACAACTCCGAAACCTTATTGAACCCCTAAGTAAACCACTATCCACATAGTGCTCATAATGAGTGTTTCAGAGAGCATAAAAATAGAATCAGATAAAGCATGCAGGATACAGAGATGCTGCCATACAATGCTGATGCTGTCATGAAAATTACACAGAAACAAATCAACCTATGTGCAAGCATGCCCCAACCCAAAAGATTAAATCTACTTGTGACTCAACAGTTACACATCTGATATGGTTTGAAATGGGTGCGGAGGTGCTGGTGTCCAGAAACCTGAGTGTGACTGCACCACAACATATCCAGAAACTCCAAATTGGCTAAAGAGATCAACCCTATCATCGACGAACCTGGGTGGGGGTGCCCCCGCCCCTCAAAAAAAGGGGAACAAAAACAAAAACAAAAAGGAGAGAAAAAAGGTTGTTTGACGGCTTACCAGCATTAAATTTTAGGTTATCCGGAATTTCTGGCGGCAGTTTTGGGCGTCAGGACGCCCGGATTATCACTTCATTTGGACACTGATTCCGATTCAAATTTGGACGGAATAAAGAAACGTTGATATGCCGATTCCATTTTTTTTATTTTGATCATTCATTTTTAATCCATAAAACGTTTGAATGTTCTAGACTGATCTGGAAGCAAGGGTGAAAAGTCTAGCGCCACTAGTGGTAACCATGTAACGGGGACAGTCATGAAATCAACCAACCAAAAGGTCTACTGAATATGAAGATAATTGTTAACACCCACTGAATATGAGGCTAATTACTAACGGCTATCAACAGGGTTGTAGCTACGCCAGGCGGCGCCGGGCGGGCCCGCCCGCCTATTGGGCTGGCCGCCTGGCACTCTAAAAATAAAAGTTTTTTAAAAAATTGGCTTTTTTTTTTTCTTCTTTTTTTTTACTATTTGTGGATAAAATCATTAAACTGCCTCATAAAACAAGAAATGATGTGGCAGGAACCCTCAAAGTGCATTAAAAAAGCCTAAAAACATCCCGGCCCCTGAGCCGCGAGAGTTATGTAACCAAATAGCGAAATATTGAGCCCGTCCGGTCGCTTCGCTACCTCAGTTTGCCATTTTTGCCACCTGGCACAAAAGTTGGCCTAGCTACAACCCTGGCTATCAATATCATGTTATAAATCATCGCTGTTCTGACATACCGGCACATGTGCCATTTTGAGCAAAATGAGTTAAAGTTGCATTTTATGATCTACAAGTGAAACTCTTTATTCTCCAAAAAAATTGAGACAAAAAGGTAATTAATTAATGAGATACCGCACTAATTAGTGTCATATGCCAGGGTTTTAACATAATACCGGCATGAAAACCTCATTTTGTATTCTGACAAACCGGCACATCACGATATTCTGCTATAGACCACCGTGTAACTACATACCGGCATATCACTGGCATATCGCTGTGGGACTGTCTGACATACCGGCACATGACTTTATGACATAATTACTCCTAATTAATAATTGCAATTTGTTGTTGTAACATGCTCATAACAAACATAAGTATAAATCTATTAGTGTTCTTTGACAATGATAGTGACATTTGATGTAAATGCTTTTTAACAAGTCTTTAAAAATTGGAAAATTTTCTCAAAACGCTGTTTTTCGTGATGTGCCGGTATGTCAGAACAGCGACGAAATCATTGCTATCTTCAGTAGATAGCATACAAAAAGGGATCCAACCAAATCAATGCTGTCTACTGGAGGTTCTTTTTACCATTGCTATCCAACCAAATCAATGCTGCCTACTGGAGGTGCTTTTTACCATTGCTATCTTCAGAAGATAGCAAACAAATTCGGGTCTCAAGTTCATTTTGATGGAAAGTCACTCATCATTGAACTCTATACGCTACTTGCACGCAAACGCCATTTTGAAATGAAATCCAGGCTCTCCTCTCTTATCAGCGCGCCCAACTGTGTCATGCGATGCACAAACCTGCGTGAAACCACCGACGCAGTGTGGCGTGAAAGTGCCTGGTGAGGGAGAGCCTCGCTTTCAATCAATGGTTCCATCTGTACCGTGCAAGTAGTGTATGCAAGGGGATTTTAAAAAGGTTTTATTTACTGTTATAGGGAGTAAACCCTATATATTATGTATTATAAGATCACCCGATCTAGCGCTTTACATCACGCATGCGCAGTACCAATACATCAAGTTAATTAAAATGGTTATCTAACCTAAAGCAGTCTCCAAGAGTCCTCTTTTAATTACGTGCTTTACACAATACTAAATCACGTAACATGGTGTCAGACGTGGGATTCGAACCCACACCTCCATTCGGAGACCAGAAACATTAACCACTCGTGTCGGAGTTTGCACATTATTGGAAATGCATAGTAATAGTCATAGCCTCTTTCAGTTTTTATTTCAATGGCGTAACAAGAATCAAGTTCCGGGTAAGTTTTGTTAGTTTTCCTTAAATTCACAATGTGTGTGACTTGTATAAAATAATATAAATCAGAATCTTACCTGACATCAGTGGGGGGCGAGGGGGCAATCACCTCCCCACCCCCCAATATTGACGTTGTGTCGGTTGAGATTGGCACTTTGACCAGAGGAATCATGGAATTATGATGGTCAAAAGTACACAGATGAAAATTTTTCGCGCGATACACACGCTTAGGCCAAAAAAAGAAAGACAGTTGATTTGCCCTTTCAGGGCCAGAGTCTGGGTCGGACAGTCGGATTTTTTTTTTAATGATTTAAAAAAAAAAATTAAACAGGGAGATGCACTACACAAAAACATGTTATAGAGATTTTTCTAAGATTTTTTTTAGATTTTTTTTAGATTTTTTTAAGATTTTTTAAAGATTTTTTTTAGATTTTTTTTTTAAACAAGCAGATACTACTCAAAAACACGTTTTCATCTTTCTTTATTGTTATGTGCTTCATTCAGATTTTTTATTATTATTATTTTATTTTTTTTAGGGGCAGAGTCTGGGTTGGACGGTTGGATTTTTTTTTTATGATTTAAAAAAAAAATTAAACAGGGAGATACACTACACAAAAACACGTTATAAAGATTTTAAAAATTTAAACAGGGAGATACACTACACAAAAACACGTTATATTTATTTATTTTTGACGGGGGAGATGACGAGCCCGTCATTTGAAACGACGTTTCTAAGTCGTAACCTTTTCACAAACCCCTAAAATTGCATTTGCTAATAACTTGCATTATATCATCTTCTGAAGCGATTTTGTTGTAAAATGTAATTGATATTGTTATAATATGAAGGTAAGAGGACACAGTAAGTTATTTCAGCTATTTGGATGCCATTTAGTAATATACTAAGCTATTTGGATGCTATTTTGTATTATATTATATGATTTAGTAATATACTGAGTCACTGAGTCCACGGCCACGGCACGGCCTCTTTGTTCCGTGTTGCCTTGGCTCTCGCAATTAGCCCAATGATTATGGCGAACCCTAGGCTACATCCCCCAGTCATCAATATTACCGTACGGACGCTAAAGCTGTACAAATATCGGAGCCTGCAAGATAGCGACATAAGAGGGCGGCTGAGAGTTACAGTCTAGGTGAACCCTTCAATATGATTAGCCCAATGATATGGCAACAACCCCTTGAGGACGGGGATCATACATCGTACAAAATATCGGGACCAGATTTAGTTTACGAATCACATTTACACACAAAATACACAGAATGTGACCATTTGAAGACTATAATAAGTTGCCTGACTGTTAAATGTAACTAAGGATTACTATGGGAACATAAAAAGATGAGATTATAAAGTTGAAGTACGCGATCTAATCAGTCAACTTTTTAATAAGCTTATTTTCCCCTATGCTTTCGTGTGTTCAGGCTGACACAGAATGCATACAGGCCTGATTGCACTGGGCTACATGTAGAGGGTAAGCTTTAGAATATGTGACGAACCGAAAACGGTGTTCCGTTTCATTATATTAGTATTTCGTTTACTGGATAAGTTTCCCCAGAGTAAAAATACTGTCCTACATATACTTACTTTATAGTCAAAAGAGGCCCATTATGTTTTCTAAACCATAATGAAATTGTTTACCTTTTCAAACCAAAGGGAGTGTTCATTATAAATATTTATTATTTATGGGGGTGGGGGTTATAACATCATAATACTTTCTCTGTCATGACAAAGGCAAAAAGGTCTCAGAATTCCACAACATTCATCAAAATTATTCAGTGGATTGTCCAAATGAATTTATTATTTATGGGGGGTGGTTGGAAAAAATGGAGGGAGGATCAGAAAGAAATTCTTCGTTATTTATGGAGGGGGGGGGGGGGGGGGGGGGGGGGTTATTACATCATAATACTTTCTCTGTCATGACAAAGGCAAAAAGGTCTCAGAATTCCACAACATTCATCAACATTATTCAGTGGATTGTCCAAATGAATTTATTATTTAGGGGGGGGGGGGTTGGAAAAAATGGAGGGAGGATCAGAAAGAAATGCTTCGTGAGCAGTCAAATCTACTATTGCTTGATTAATTGGATATACAGGGGGATCAAGAAAAAAAATCAACGAAAAAGGGGGATCAAGACAAAAAATAACGCTGTTTGGGGTGATCAAGAAAAAAATATGTCCAAAGCTCAAATATTTCCAACCTCCACCACCAGAGTATTTATGAACACTCCCTAAGAATAACATATGTGTAAGTTACTTTGTGTGAACAAATAAAGCCAATCATATTTTCCAGTTAAAAAAAATTAGTACCATAACACCACTTTCCAAATTATTTCTGCCATATTACAATACAAAAACATTTTTTAACATTCAAATATCCGACCAGCTCTACTAGGCGTGCCTAGTCTTGTTATTCTCTAGTTTAAGAATATTTGTAATAACCTTTAATAAAAAAAGTTTTACATAACCTATTTCTCAATGTGTCCTTATAATATTTCTGAATGATTCGGTGTCCACCATACAACTTTAATTACCCCAATCCAACTTCTTCATCAATGTTAACCATACGTCTTAAAGGTTGTTGACCCTATTCTAGATTTAAGGGCATCATCAGTGTAATGAGAAATGGGACCTTTCATTTGATATCAAAAACACTTTTGAATCCCTTAGAGTTAAATTGTTAGGAAACATAGTAGCAACGCTGTTTGTTAATGTCTGTTCTTGAACTTTCAACAGTCTTCTATCTCCCCCGTCCAGTTTTTTTTAAATACCTTGTTTATTTTAATTTTTACCTTTGATAAAGATTCTGTTAGAATCAAAACGTAAGGTCCTCTTATATTTATTACATTGGGTTTTTTTACTTTGAAAAAAAAAAAAATAGCGACCATAGATTTCTGAAAATTCGGGTCGGTCGGAAAGGGCAAGTCAACTTCTTTTTTTCCCCCCTTATGTGTCCCCAAAATGCAATATTCTTTGGTAGGTGCGCATTTCTTGGCTCAGACAAATCTTGTCGGTTTCATTTTCATTTCTCGCCTCCCCCAATATGAATAACCTAGCTATGCCACTGCCCCGCCCCCCTGAAATGCCAAACTCTACATGTATATATGTATACTAACAAAAATAGTCGGTTATGCAAACAAGTTTTGGCAGATCCTTTGCAAAATCCTTTTTTATATATAAGGATGGTGTTGTACTGTTGTTTACACCAATAACTCAACCTACTAAATATCATTGTTTTTAATGATGACATATATGAAGAAGGCTCGCCTATGATCTGATGATGGTCGCACATGTTACGCAAAGACAATAATACATGAGCGTCTAAATAACCGTCAACCGATTCATTATGCACGCTTTATATTTTGGCCAACTCAAAACATTCCCTGTGCGTGCGCGATCATCATCGATGAATGCGTGTGCTTTCCTGAATTACGCTTCCCAGAATATGCAGGCGCACAAGGAATATGCATAAAAAAGCATGGCTTCTTGTTCACAATTGAATTCATGAAAAAGGGTGGTTTTTTGACACACATTTCAGGTTTGTTTAAATTGTTTTGTATCAAGGAAAGATCAGTTTGTAATCACACATTGCACGAAGATAGACCATCATGTGCCCCATACGATATGTAAAGATCAGAAATGAGAATACATGTATTTTCCCGTAAACCATGATCAAACGGTGGTATTTGTCACTTTTCACCTTCATCGGTTGATATCTTTATGTTCATTTTGAGTAAAAAGTATGATTTTCTGCATCGATAACTCAATAAAAACTGCATCTGAAGGAAAGCAAGTAAGCTTAACGGCAACGCAAAGAGCATGATCGTAGCGATCTGTTTTTTCTTCTTTTTGGCCTATTTCCGATTTTTCGGTTCATTTTGTGGAAATTCACGTTTGTTGAATTTAAAAACCCAATTTTGTTGCTTTTATTTGGTCAATAAATAACAAATCTTTCAGATACAAAAAAAACAAAAACCTGAAATCATAAATCATAAAAGGACACATTTTCAGAAAACTGTTTTTGGTTACCTTGACAGAACTGAAAGCTGGTCAAAATTCAATTTTTTTATGATTTTCTACAAAATGGTTCTTTTTAGAGCAATTTTGGTGTTCATGGTTAGATTTGATTGAGCCCTTCCCTTCAAGAAAATGTATACTTTATATATGATTATTTGAATAATGGAGAAGTTGCGGCAGTTTTACGGAGGCTAATCTTGACACCACCCTGAACGAGGTTTCACTGTATTGCGCATTTATACAGGGTGTATCAAAAAGATTAGGACACTTTTTGATGATGGTTTAAATCCTTGTTAAATCACTGTGAAGCATGACCAATTTTTATTTTAATGTAAAGTACAACCGATAAAGATAAAATCCTGAAAAGATGAGAAAAATCCATCATTAATTAAGGAAATTGTGACCTATTAGGCAAGGCAATCTATTTTGTAGTATGTACAGGGTGTCCCAAAAGTCTATGCACGACTTTGAAGCTTTGTATTTCACAAAATATATGTTGTATTGAAAATATGAATACATATTTAGAAAGAGGAGATGCGGGAAATAATTTTGATACCAAACATTGGAGTAACATCTGTTTGTAATGCCACCCTAGAAGTAAAATATGTATTACTGCAAAAATGTAATTTTATACTTCGGAGGAATAAAGTTCATAAATCTATACCTATTGAGATCAACAAAAAGATGGGTAGAGATGGTTACACGGAAAGTGATCCGTCAATTGTAATATTTAAAATTTGACATTACAGTGATCGCATCGTAATAACAAACTATATCGTTTCTATAGTGAAATATAGTTTAAATGTTTTCCATTTATACAGAGACGTGGGCTAATGCAAAAACACAGACCTAAACAATTGAATAACGTAACAGAAAAGTGAACACACAAATTACACAGCGAATAGATCTCTTTGGACTTTTGGCTACTGCATGTCTTATGATATCAATGTGACTTGTTGATCTACAAGTCTTTTTTCTACCACATCGAGACAAATCATGCACAATTCCTGTGTTCAAAAATGTATCCACGAACTTAAGAATGGATGTTCTTCCCGGTGCGCGTTTCACTTTAAAATGTTTTCTGAACTTTTGTTGAGTAAGTTGAACTGAATTTGTTTCAGCGTAGAACCATACAATTTGTATTCGCTTATCTATGCTGTAAAAACCATCTTGAATGAAGACTTTTGCTGTGCAATGTTGTCTACTACGCCTATTTATGTTGTGAGTTACCGAGTTTGGTAATAACATTAATGTTGAAAGGTAAGCAGTGAACTGTGACTAATGCGCAACGTTGCTTTCTTACCGTTAATTTATGCGCACCTGTTTAAGCAACAATGTGCGGTACTAAGTTGGTATGGGTGGGTCTCACACGGCCAAAAACTTTCAACCAGTTTTATAATGCTGTGGGTTCACCAATAGGGTTGTGTTTGGTATCAAAATAATTTCCCAAATCTCGTTTATCAAAATATGGTTAAATGTATACCATATGATTTATATTTTATGAGATATGACTCTTCAAAAACGTGCATAGACTTTTGGGACACCCTGTACAATGGTCATTCACACAGTAACAGTAGAGTAACATGAACGCACACACTATTTATATCAATTCTATATCATGCAAATGAACCATCTACAGTGGGTTCGAGAACCTTTTTTTTAATTTGCACAGAATATGCACGCATCTGATTTGTGGGTTATTTAGCCAGTATTGATTTGTGCCAGAATTAAATGGATTACCAACCAAACTAATCTTTGCTATTGACTGATAGATTATTTTCTATGTTTATAATTATTGTAAGGTATTGAAATGCAAACCATGTTATTTACTGGTCTATACATGTAAATCCCATTGTACAAACCAGTAAATGTCATGGTTTACGCAAATGATGCTAGTTTTCTTATTTTTCATCGGATTGATCTCATATTTTCAGGATATCATAATAATTAATTGAGCTTTACATTGAGACTAAATTGGTCATGGTCCAATGATTATAACAAGTATTACACCGTCATGAAAAAGTGCCCCATTTTTTGATACACCCTGTATCTACCTGACTATTATTGACCACATTCTTATACAGGTTTTGTTTAAATAGCAAAGTTTTCGGTAAAGTGCAAAAGTATGGAGGTATTCATCATTTTTGGTTTTTACAGGTTGTTTTACACTCTTTTCACACTTTCACTTTTCTCATAGACCTCTAGCGTTTGAGTGGAATGCTTAAAGCTACTTTTCAGAATCTGATTGCTAGCCCTCAAGTCATAAAATCTGTCAGGCATAAACCCATTAGATACCGCTTTTCTTTTTCGTAAATCACTCTCTTCTCTCTCCCAAAGCAAAGGCTATCATGACAATGACATTCACTCGGTCAAATTGCATATTTCTATAATAGATATATACCCAGGGTTTATTGATGATATCCGGTTTTCCACAACATAGTCAGTGGGTAAAACAGTTGCTTTTAACGTCTTATATTGGCTGCAACATTTTTACAATGTTGCTTTAAAGTTGGCAATGAAAATACAACAATTTCCAAATTTGTTTGTTACTGGTATCATAAATAATGTTAACTATTAGTAAACAATGTTATATAAAATGTAAAGATTTTCACACCAAGCCACAACCAAAATACAACAAAGGATATTGTTGTTTTGCAAACTGGCATATTGTGAATGTGTCTTTTTTTCAAAGAGGGTACAGTCTGACCGAATTGTAAATATACACTAAAAAGAGATCAAATCCATTATTAATATCATGGTATGATTTTTATTGCATTTGTTGCCATACGGCTGAAATTGAATTATATGTCATTAACACACCCCTACAAACCTATAAACATTATGAGCAATTCATTAAGAAATCAGGGAAGTATTGTATACAATTGAGGACCCTAGATCTAAAAGGGGGTTAAGGCACATTGAGAAAAATGGCAAAAACTGGGTTTCATTGTGTCCATGTGTGGACTTGACCCACTCGGGTTGTACCTCCCATGGACACTTACATAGCTTCACCACATGACTTAACTGTAACATTTGAACAGAGGGTGCAGAGATCCTCCTTGTAGCAGAAACTGATACTTAACTACAATTTCACAAGATTGTGACTTAACCCCCTTAGATCTAGGGTCCTCAATTGTATGAATAGCCAGTCTTTTATGAATTGAAAGGTTACAAATTGTAAAACCTTAGTATTTTACTTATCAAAGATGGCTGCCAAATGGTTAAAATGGCACAGATTTAATGAAGATATAATAATTATATACTATCGTCTTCTATATACTAATTTTCGGTCCCTCACCTGATTAGATAGTTCAATAATAATTTTACACTCGCGTCCCTCTTCAACTGAAAAAGCGTGGTAATTGCGCCTCTAATAGACGAGCTAATTAGATAGTTCAATGCCAGTATTTTCCCGTTTTCAGACATGCGCAGAAAGGATCACAGATGATAATCCGAAATGTTGAATTTCTTTTACTCGGGTAGCTACTGTTCGGGCAAAAATTGTGGTTTTCGGAGTGAGTGATGACATATGGTCTTCACCCAAAATATTTTCATGAGGGATATAGCTACATTTCTGTATATGCGGCCGTTTGTTATTCTTAAAGATCGCATGAGTACAAGCATTTATACGTGACTAAACGTCCGACAAATAACATTATTTTACGACATTTTCTAAATGTAAATAAAAACTCTTACACAGATCTTAACGTGACACTTTCGCAATAGTAACATAGATGAACGCGTAGTTTGCTAACGATTAAGAAACTGTGGCGGTACCATAGCAACCATTCCTATGTTGAAGCTGCGCGGCCGCGTTTATCATGACGCGCGCGATTCGGCACACACGTAATGACGCATACAAAGTGTATATACGCGTTTGTGGCGCAAACTGCACATTGTAACGTGGCAGGGTGAAAGCAGGCAGTCCGTACACTCTTAGAAAAAGGATGCTTCAGGCTTCAGGGGTTCTTGGCTGTCCCGTATGGAACCCTTTATATCACCTTAAAAGGTTCCAAAAAGAACCATTTTAAAGTTCAAAATGGGCAAAATATGGGCAAACATTGGTCTTCTACAGAACCTTTTGGGGCCTTTAAAATCAAAGAACCTTTAAACCATATACGGGACAGCCAAGAACCCTTCTGAAGCACCCTTTTTTCTAATAGTGTACCCTAAGCCAGCTCCTCCTCTCCGCACTTTCCTTACTTGATAATCTGGATATAAGGGCACATGGGGCATCTGGATAAACGGAACGTGTGGTACATTATCATGATTATTAAAGAGTGTCTGGATTATTAAGGGCATCCGTGATATCTGGATTACGGGGTTCACTATAAAACGAGTGTCAAATTACCTGGATACTTATGCGCAGGTGGGCCACCTGCGATAACTGGATTTTAAGGGTGTACACTCAGGTAGTATCTCGGGAGGCTTTATAGAACACAGCAAACATGACAAAGGGACTACATACTATACGTTAAGGCCCCACATGCCTATTGGAGGAATAATGTATTTAATGTAAATAGGCCAAACAAAACCCGGATGGCACACATTGTGCTTAAGTACAAGCGTGGAATGGTGCAAGTAATCTTGATGATAGACTCCGCCGACCATAAAACTAAACGACCACTATATATAAAACTATAACGCTCAGAACGTAGGCCTACTGAATTACCTGGATACTGCATGTGCATGGGCAGTGGCGACACCAGCACCAAAATGTTAAAGGAGGAAAACGGGATGGCGGGGCAATAAAATAATCGGGGGATACATTTAAAAGCTAATTTTAAGTAACTTTCAATTTTGACATTAAAATTCAACTTTTTATTATTTGGGTACAAAATAGGTAGAGATGCGCTGACAGGAGGTAATAACTGGGGGTATTTTAAAAGAACACGTTGATGGAGTAGGCCTACTTGGATTAGGAACATGGGTATCTGTATTAATTAAGAGCACATTGGGCCTATATGCTCATGGTGTATTAAGGGCACCATGTCACTTACATTATATCAAGGGCACTTTACAATATCAAGAGTACCTGAATTATTTAAGGACATACTCTTGATATTTATATAAACATTTATAACGCTTTGATATTGCTCACCTCTGCCTATATTGTGATATGACTTTTACTGCCCGCTATCTTTGGCACCCGCGTTTAATTTACTTGACTATGATAAAGTAAGGGCACCGTATCTCGCGATAACGGCACACTGCATTGGGCCTACCTTGAATGTGGTATCCGGTGCATTATTAAGGGCACCTGGGGTAACTGGATTAGGGGGTAGGGCTTAGGCCTATGGGGTCCCTGGATATAATGGGACAAAGGGTACCTGCATTTCAGGTCTCATGGGAGGCCTACGTATGATCTGGGAACACAAACGTAGGCCTACCTAGATTAAGGCACATGTATACCTGGATTATCAAAAGCACCTGCGATATTCGGATTATTTAGGGCCCCGTCTGGATTATGTATGCATGTGGGACAAGTTCTTGATATTATTGTATCACATTTTCTTACGCTTTGTTTACTTATTCCCCGTGAAATCTTCTAGCGGGTCCAGCGCGAAGCGCTGGTGCCCGCTAGTATTAATAATTGAACGAACAACACGCACGCAGCACAAAAGATGATCGCGCCCAGAATGATCACGCTTATGGTTGTGTGCGCTTCAGGCAATGTACGCAATACGCTGCTTCAATGTGTTCATTCAATCATAAATTCAACTATAGCAACAATAAGTATTTGGACACCTTGCATGCTACAATTGAGAAAAACACTGGGAATCGAATCCATTGAACCACTGTTAGTTTTTAATATGTATTCTAGGTTTAAAAATCACCAACTTGCAAGTTAGTTTAAACAAATTTGGGATATTTTATAGTCATCATTTATAGTCATCATTTTAGGTAAAAAACATTTATGATAATATTTCAGTGTTTTTTAAAACACTGAAATTAAAACTTAAAACTTCTTCTTCTCTTGTATATTTTAGATCATTCAAAACCCCATGGATATATGGGATGCAACGCATCAAAAGGGGGACTTTGCAGGTGAAGTCAATTTTGAGTGTATTGTATTATGTGTGCTCTAACAAAGGGCATTTTCTAAGCTTTAAATGACACCAAATTTATCAAGACATTCAGATAAATGGCTCCTAAATTCTTATTATTTTCTTTATTTTTTTCTGTCTGTTTTCATTTATATCTTGAAAAACACACAGCCTTAAAGTCCTCCTTTTAATGAGCTGCATCACATGTGTTAATGATACTTGCATCCCAATCAAATGCTGTCCTTCATCATGCAACAAACAGGTAAGTGCAGTTCACTATAGTCTATTTGGCCATCACAAGACAGTGACATAACTGCGTATTCTACTAATTGCAGCACATAACGCGCACGCCTACTCGAACTCGAGGCGCTGGCATATACACACGAGCGTTGAAAGACGGAAGATACATACGTGTGCGTAAAAGCTGCACCTGTTAAGTTACGTCACTGTCCTGAGGAAGCCAAATAGAGTATAATGGAGAGCTGAGTACCGCATAATGTCATGTTTTATAACCTGGGCTACATTTGTGTTACAAGGGTCATTTCATGAAATATACCTCCTAATGCAGTTTCAGTAGAATATATCAAAATGTTTACATCTAAAGGGTATGAAACCATATAATTATTTGGAAAGCTTATAATACAAGGATTGTAAACATGGTAACTAGAAATAATAATAATAATAATAATAATAATAATATAATTTATATAGCGCCTAATATCCATTTACAAAGAAATGTTCAATGGCGCTGTAGAGTCAAGTGCTATGCACTGTATGCTTTCGAGAAGAGATGAGTTTTTAGTTTCTTCTTAAAAATGTTGACATTCGGGGATGACTTAATGTCCAGTGGTAATGAGTTCCATAGAACAGGTGCAGCTGATGAAAAGCAACGGCGACCGTACGTAGCGAGTTTCCATCGTGGTACTTCAAATCAAATATACACGTCGACCTAATCATTATACAGGGTGTAACAATTAAAATGTTATACAAAATGATGATTTACTTACTTTTTTCTTCTATTATCTAAATGCAGGACCTATTTTTGTTGTGTTTCAGTAAATTACCCTCCAAGCTATACATTTTTTTTTCCTTCTTTTTTCTTAATTTCCACAGTGTTTGAAAACACTTGTGCTTTTATTTCTACTTGCAATCATATATACATTTAATCGAATTATAATACGTAGTTTACTAATATAAAGTTTAGCAATAATAACACAAACATAATTGATGAACTTATTATTTACAATGTATAAGTATCAGGCATCCGAATAAAAACGTTTTCAACGTTTCTTGAATTATATGAATTCAATTCATAATCAAGCCATGCCATGGCATTTCATTTAACTCAAAACATGTGTAACTATTTGAAAATCAATAGGATCAATATAATTATTATTATTTTTCATATATTTTTTTAAATGTTTGACAGTGTTTGAAAACACTGCTTTTGCCAACAATATGAACAAAATAGTAGAAAATTTAAACCTCTTTTATGGAAAATAAATTTAAATGTCAAAATTACCTTCTCAATACAGCTTCAAAAAGAAATAGCAATTAGGATAGTTATATCATACATAATTGATTAACTTGTCATGTAAAATATTGGAAGTATGCAACTGAATAAAAGTGTTTGAAATGTGTAAATTTGAAGAAGGTTATTGGCATGATTCATATGCCTTTAATATAATCATTATGCTAAATTTAAGGTGACAAACCTAAATATACAGGGTTGTCAACAAACTTATCAGATGGTCCACGCTAACAATGGTGAGGCATCATCAGTGCTGTTGGTAATAGGGTGGATGACCACTAAGTACCAGTATTATAATATAATAATTATGTACGAAGACAAATACAATGTTTCAACAAACCCTCGTTTCCCCTACACTAAAACATTTTCTATCAAACATAATGCAAATCATAATTCTATGTACATTTTATACTACATCAACAGATCACCCACCAGTGGTGTCTATTCTGTTGATAATCTCATCAGCCATGGCTGAAAAATAACAAGACTCACAGATGGAAATGGGTGGTATGGTAATTTAAGGGTTTGGTTCTTGTAGTTGGGAAAGTACATGGACAATGGGACATAGCAGAGCAAGAAAGTCAGCTGGAAGGATTCATTTTCTAAAAAAGACACTTCTGTACAAGATTGTAAATTGTAACAATAATTGAAGCTATAAATTGGGAACATTTCTTTTTCTAGAATCATAATAATTATTAGATGGTTTGTGTGTGTGTTTGCTCTAATTACTATGTATACAGGCTGTCCCAAAATGATTAGTACCCATCGATGCCCAAAGTTCAATAATTATTGTCATCATCAAAATCGACGGGATTAAGTCCGTTGTTTTTACATCATCTTTGTCATACTGTACTATTTTATTAGAATTTTAGATCATGAATATCAGATTAATCAGACTCAAGATACACTCCACTATGTAAAACATGGTGAATTCATCTTTTTGACAAAGTGCTACAAAAATGTGTGTGCTATTATAGGTTGTTTGAAAGAAACTTGTGTATTCTCATAATCTCTCGTCTACTCAATATAATCTTGTGTCTCTTTCTGTTGTAACTGTAATTTAGTTATGGGTGTTCAAATCATTAATAATTCTTCTCCTTAATTCAATTTAACGGGTAAAAGAAGTAGGTCACACTTGAGTGATCCCATGTATTGTTTTATTTGACAAGTGTTTAGGGACTTTTAAATGACTAGTGGTATTTTGTGAATCACCAGTGGCTTAGATTTCATTTTCACATTGGAGAATGGATTTCGTGAGGTTAAACACTAAGGGACTATATCATTTTTAGCAAGTTTGTAGGAAATTGCATCCCCAAAATGAAAAAGAAGTCTAAGCCACTGCTAATTACCCATGACCACGTCTTTACCTGTTTAAATGTCCCTCAAGTTTAGCCTCAAAACTAGCTCATTGTAGAAACAAAGCTTGGGGTCGCTCATGCGTGATGATCTATTTTTACTCTTCAAATTGAATCGAAATGAAGAAGTATTAATGGTTTGAACAACAATATGATACAACAGCAGTTTAAAATAGAAAGGAACCAAAGCTATTAGCAGACACGAGATTGAGAGAATGTATTAGTTTCTTTCAAACAAGCTGTTTAAAAACACATTTTTTTGCACTTTGCCAAAAAGGTGAAATCACCATGTCTTACACAATGGAGTGTAACTTCATTAAAATAAGTCCGATATTCATGATCCAAAATCCTAATAAAAGGGTACAGCATAGCAAATATGATAAAAAACAACGGATCTAATCTCATTGATTTTGCTGATGAAAAAAATTATTGAACTTTGGGCATCGATGAGTACTAATCATTTTGGGACAGCCTGTATTATAGTCATCAAAAATTCCCATCATTACCTTAGCATCTTCAATGAACATTTGAAATGTTTAGAAGTTTAGTCTAACTCTTCAACCCTGAAATTTTTTTTCGGCACGTCCACATCATGAGCCTTTTTCATATGCCTTTTCTTTTGACTATTGAAATTGAATTCCTCTGGACATAAATCACACTTGTATGCTTTATCATCAGAATGTATACGCATATGTACACTAAGGTATGAGACTCTTTTCCCACAAACTGTACATGCACTGTATGACTCTGAACCGGAATGAGTTAGCACATGACGATCACGATGACCTTTGTCCTTGAAAGCTTTGCCACACATTTCACATACATATGGGCGCACCTTGGAGTGACGTCTCATATGTCGTCTTAAATATAAAGCATCACTAAATATGTTACCGCACTTGTCACATTGATAAACCTCTCTTTCTCTGTGTGTTTTCATGTGATTATGCAGGGCTTTGGAACTGGGCATGTTTTCACCACACAATTTACAGTCTCTTGGTTTGTTATTGTAGCAATTGCCACATCTTTTAATCTTTGTGCACCTATTGCATTTCAGGCATTTATAATTCTGTATATCAGCCACATCATTGATGTTTGAATAGGCTGGTACATTACCATCCTTGGTGTGTGTTTTGTGGAAGTGGTCTTTAAAGTCGTCCTCTGTTTCAAGTCTTGCTGCACAAATCTTACAGTCATACAACGGAATGAATTGTTTTGGCTTGAGGTCATCCTTTCTGTGCGATTTATTCTTTGTAATAATATTGCATTTCAGACATTTATAATACTGAACATCAGTCACATCTTTGATATTTGAATACATTGGTGTGTTACCATCACCGGTGTGTGTTTTGTGATAGTGTTCTTGAAAGGATTTTTCTGATTCCAATCTTGCTGCACAAATCTTACAATCATACAAGGGGATAAATTCACGATCAGGGTTGAGCAATGGTTGACGGCCCAATGGTTTCTGTTGACGGGCCAAGAGTTTCTGTTGACGGACCAAGGGTTTCTGTTGATGGCCCAAAGGTTTCTGTTGATGGACTAAGGGTTTCTGCTGATAGATCACAGGTTTTGATTGATGGACCAAGGGTTTCTGTTGATAGATCACAGGTGTCGATTGATGGACCAAGGGTGGCTGCTGAAGGGCAGAAGGTTTCTGTTGATAGACCACATATTTCTGTTGATGGACCACATATATCTGTTCATGGCCCAAGGGTTTCTGTTGATGGTCCAAGGGTTTGTGATGATGGCCCAAGGGTTCCTGTTGATGGACCGAGGGTTTCTGTTGATGGACCGAGGGTTTTTGTTGATGGACTGAGGGTTTTTGTTGATGGACTACATATTTCTGTTGATGGCCCAAGGGTTTCTGTTGATTGCCCAAGTGTTCCGGTTGATGGACCGAGGGTTCCGGTCGATGGACCAAGGGTTTCTGTTGATGGACTACATATTTCTGTTGATGGCCCAAGGGTTTTTGTTGATAGACCACAGATTTCTGTTGATGGACCAAGGGTTTTGATTGATGGACCAAGGGTGGCTGTTGATGGACTGAGGGTTCCGGTTGATGGACCAAGGGTTGCAGGTTGATATTAATTTGTGATTTAACATCACTTTTGTTTTGAGTTTTGTAGTGTTCCTTAACATCCTTCTCAGGATTGAACTTGTCTTCGGATTTCTTACAGTCATACAATGGTGTGGATATACTTGCAGGTACAGTCTGTATAGCTGATATGGGATCATTGTTAATGTGTGTTTTGTAATGCTCAATTACTTCTTCTTCCAAAGTAAATGTTGCTGTACATTTGTTACATTTGTAGTACACTGGGGAGAACAAAACAAATACTGGCTTTTGATGGACCAACGGCTCAGATTGACCGACCAAAGGCACACGCTCACTGGGGACTGGTTTATTCTTACTTGTGTGTGATTTAAAGTGCTCCGCATACTCCTTTTCTGAGTTAAATCTTACTTCGCATATTTCACACTTGTGTGTGACTAATGCAGTAGGGATGACCGCCTTATCATTGCTTTCTAATGTATCAGGGTCGATTGGCTTGTAATTGCTTTCTGTGTGTGTTTTACAATGCACCTTGTAATCATCTTCCGAGTTAAATGTTGTTGTACATATTTTACAGTTGTACTCGGCCAATGGATCACTGTTGTCTAAAGGATTGCTTGCTGTGTGTGCTCTACAATGCTCCTTGAAGTTGTCTTCTGAGTTAAATATTTCAGAGCATAACTTACAGTCATATTCAACCAATGCACCTGGATTGACAGGCTTGTTGTTGCTTTCTGTATGTGTTTTACAATGCTCCTTGAAATCCTCTTCAGATTTAAATTCTTCTGAGCATAATTTACAGTCATATGCAGCCAATGCATTGTCCTTGTTTGCTGCATGTGTTTTACAGTGCTTCTTGAAATCCTCTTCAGAGATAAATCTTTCAGAGCATAATTTACAATCGTACATTGCCAATGAACCAGTGTTGACTGGCTTGTCACTGCTTTCTCCATGTGTTTGAGAGTGCTCCTTGAAATCCTCTTCTGATTTAAAGTTTGCTGAACATACCTTACATTTGTACTTGTCAATTAACTGATGAATTACTGGCTTGATATCGTCAACTTCATGAATTTTGGAATGCTCTTTAGAACTCTCTTCAGAATCAAATGTTGCTCCACATATTTTACAGTCTTTCTTGGTGAATTTGCGGTCAGGGATGGTTGGCCATGATTCTATCCTGTTGGGTATAATTTGATATAAAATCAAACTTATAAACTAATAATTAAATGGCAGTATAGTGGAATTCAATAAAGTAATCAAATCTACAAAGAGCTGTTTATAATTCAGTGTAAACAGAACAATCAGATGGTAGCACATCCTAAGTTTGAACAGCAACCTTGATATTATTTGTCAAAGAACAATGTCTTTACTAACAATTTCCGAAATGAGAGCTTATTTACACAAAATCATGAAAGTGAAAATATCCACTTATTTTTCACTAGCTACTCAACAATTGTACCACTGTACGACATTTGTAAGCATCTTTATCTGATAACAACATCTGAAAAGTTTGTTTGTAAATTAATATTTTTATTATTATTATTATTTATTCAACAAATATACATAGCAGCCAAAGGCTGAATTGCATACAATCTTACAATAAAAACAATTAAATACATACAAATGACACCAATTATATATACAGGGTGTCTCAAAAAAAATTACAACGCTCCGTTTCGTGAACGTAACTTCCAAAATAATAATCGGAACAGAAAATTTAAATTGCAAAATAAAGTCCTATTAGTTGGCTATAATTGAGAGAAAATTGCATCCGATTCGGCTCAGTGGTTACGAAGAAATGAGCGATTACGTAAAGGTAGGTATAGAACCCTTCCATCCAAGTTTGCTCAAATTGGGTGATTCAGACAGCACACACAAGAAATTTCTCGTGAAGATAATGATCATAATTTTTTTAATGTTCTCTGTTTGTCATTCTTATTAATATGCCAGCTGCTAACCAAGTTCAACATAATATTGCACATATGCAAGTTATCGTGATTATTTTTCCACTTAGGTTTAAAACTTGATAAAAGTTGCAATTTTTACGCAAACTTGGATGGGAGGGTTCTTCACCTACCTCTATATAATCGCTAATTTCTCCATAACCACTGTGCTGAATTGAATGCGGTTTTGTTATAAACTATAGCCAACTAATTAGACTTAATTTTGATGTTTAAATTTTTCTATTCCGATTAATATTTTGGAAGTTACGATCACATAAAGGAGCGTTGTAATTTTTTCTGAGACACCCTGTATATACAAATAAATATATTACAAATAAAGGCAAGCAATTAAAGGCAACAACCAACAATTATTCAGAGTCACTCAATATACCATACACCCTCAAACTTTCGAAGCTTCTGCATTCCACAACCTGACCATGTACGGGATGGGACTTCTCGCATATCTCTGAGTACAAGCTTTAGGGACAGATAGGAGGTTAGAGTTATGCAGAGACCTGTCATTATCCTCCCCTTAGGCACCCAGCTGCGGAATGCAGGAGTCTTCAAAAGCTTGTCCATGAACTGGAGGCAGATTTGCTCACGACGAGACCTGATGTTGGTGAGCTGACACTGGTCAAGAGCATCTACATATGATTTATACTTTATCCCTAACATAATTCTGCAAGCACGCTTTTGTATTCTCTCAAGGGTACACTACACTAAATGGGGTATCCCCTACCCTTAAGTCGGTGTTTAAAGCTAGAATCGGAAAGTGTGCATCGCAAAATCCTCAATTTAAAAAAGACTTGACAGTAATACAATTCCGTAAATGCCTATGATTTTTGATTAATTATGATTAATGGGACATCACCTACATGCACCCTGACTATAAACTGTGAATATCAATTATATCATCTAGATAAATTTTGAGAGATCTTTCAAATTTGTGCTTTTTACTGAAAACATTGCCGATAACGGCGATATTTCAAGCCCGTCAGAGAGGTAGTCAACTCCATGGGCGTATTTTGGAAAATCGAGCAGGCTCACCTACCTATTTTCTTCACTTTTTGGTGAGAAAATGTGATCATCTTTAAGAAAAAATCACTCTACAAAGGTCCAAGTGCGCAATTTAGTGGTCTAAAACAGAGTTTTATATCAGTGTTTTTGTACATATCCCTATGGAGCCCTATTTAGTGGTGTGATCCCTCAAGGGCAGCATGCTGTTGTTGTGAAAGCCCTGAATGCCATGCAGGGACAGCATATTTAGTAAGAGGTCGAATAAAACCGATATATATGGTTATAAGATCTTTAATTGGTAATCCAAATCTTTTGAGTGTAGTTAACATGAACAACCGCCCACTGGCTCATTTGATGACATCAGAAATATGCACCCACCCCCCATTTAAGATCCTTAGATATCTTAACACCCAAAATCTTCACAATATCTGTGGTTTGCAGCTCCTCCCCAGATAGTCTCAGTGGTTCCAACATACAAGGACTTCGAGTAAATGAAACATCCATGTACATACATTTTTTTGGGTTGAGATTCATTCTATTCAGGTCAGCCCATTCATCAAAATCCCTGAGGTTATCTTGAATAGTGGATTTTTCATACGGAAGATATTCTCAACAATGGTCAAGTCATCCACGTACTTGAGCGCTATCTTATTTGGTTCGCTAGAAAGAGCAGCATCATTTGACTGCGCCACAAAAGTAGCCGGCCCTGTGAGTGTACCTTGTGGTACACCACCAAGGAGCTCAAGCCAAGGAGAAATTTAATAGACATTTAAAGGTAGATGACCCGATCACATTCCGATTTTCAACTTGAAGTTTTCTATTCTACATGAAAGGTCATCCTTAAAAAAGTTGTGTTCCAAAGTTTGAGTTGCATAGCTCTAATGGTTCTTATTTTAGACGCACAAGATGCTGTGAACTGTACCCATTGAGTAGTACACAAACTATATCGGTGGTTACCACCATTCGCGGTAATTCGACGTTATTTCATCGATTTCTCCGTAATTATACCGATTTAGGCCGTCAAATTACAGTATGATGATGAGAAAAATATGAGCTTTCATATGATATGAAAATCTCCGTATGTTTGAAATAATTCTGTGTTACGAAAATGTGATCGGGTCATCTACCTTTAATAGAAATTTGTTTGCAAGGTCATATTCTATTTAGGATTACATGTACTTGATTCATATCAACACTTTAAATAACATTCATATCATGGCCTATTATAATTTTAAGACTGGCAAGAATGTCAACAATATGGTCATTGTTCTCGAAACATCTTATTTCTGAAACACAATATCTTTGTTGAATTAAAGACTGTATCGCTTGCCTCATGATTGGGACTTCGATCATTATCTCTCCGTAATGGACGATTTCACATTTTGATTGGGTGCACCTGTTAATCTGATTACATTAATTATCTATGACAATCATTTGAGCTCAATTGATAGAAGTAAATGATGTAAAGCAAGGAAGAAAATACATGAATGAAGGAAACAACATGGCTATGCCATTGGCAAACTACATTTTACCCTAACTCCCCAGGTGTGTTTTTGGGAATATAACTATGAATGTGGGAGGGATCAGGCTGTGCAGGGATCAAACACATACCCCATGCATTAAAGTCTGGCATCCAACTGACTGCAAATTCCAGCCCATTTGATAGCCCCACAAAATACATAGGGGAAGCGCACACAACCCAGCATCTAGCAGTGTAGTGATTTCAAGTGCTGGGGATTGAGGAAGGTTAGGGTTATAAATATACCAAATGTTTAGTTTATTAATGGATTCTGTATATCTCACAATGGAAATGCATAATTGACCCCAGGTCAAGTGTTACATCCTAATGATTAGACCTTAACCTATATGTTTGCATCAGTAGCACCTGGTCCTGATGAGTATGGTGGTACTACACAAAACTAATTGGTAGTGCACCATGTATTAAGGAGTCAATTTCATATATAGGTATAATATAAATTACTAAGAAAGATATCTACATTATGTGACTGAGTGATGTCATATCTACCCAAGTCTTCGTAAAGCCAATTAAAGTCAATAAAACAGATAATTGGTTGGTTTAAGTTAAACCTAGCATTAATACCAAAATGAATCGCCTTACCATGAATTACACACACAATGTCTAGATAGAGGTCATCTAGCTTTTTCATGCGTAACTCATTGCAATAGTGTTTGTAGGGCAATTCCATAAGATCGGACGTACAACACTTCGCACACTTTAAAGGGTTGGGTAGTTCTCAATATTAGTTAATGTATGACAACTCTTTGGCTATTGTCACATCACCCGATGGGGAGACTGAACCTTTTAAGATTTTAGCTGGCGTTCTTGAAGGTGACACTTTGGCACCCTTCATCTTCATCATAATTCTTGACTACGTAATGCGCTGTGCCCTGACAGATATCCATGATGAGACAGGTATACTGCTGGAGCCTAGGAGGAGTAGACGCTATCCTGAAATTCGTCTTCACGATCTCGATTTCGCAAATGATATAGCTCTCCTAGCAACATCAATCAGTAAAGCGGAATTACTGTTACAGAGTGTTGAGGCAGCATCAAATGCAGTTGGCCTGCATTTAAATGAAGGAAAAACAAAAAGCCTCCTTATAAATATTGCCACCTCGGCCAGCGTAAAGACCATCAAAGGAGTAGAGCTGGAAAATGTCTCCAATTTCAAATCCTTGGGAGCCTACATTCTAGACACATTCCAGGAATTCAAATGCAGGAAAGCATAAGCATGGGTTGCCTGCAATAAACTGCAGAAGATCTGGAAATCTGATCTCGAAAGAACGACAAAAATCAGATTCTTCAAAGCCTGCGTAGACAGCATTTTGTTGTACGGCTCCGAAACATGAACTATCAGCAGGAAAATTGAAGACAGAATCAATGGATGTTATACTCAACTGTTACATAGAATATTTAACATCAGTTGGAGGGATCACATCCCAAACAGCGTGGTATATGGCGATATCCCCCCTATAACATCAATAATCAGGCAGCGCCGTTTATGTTTCGCTGGCCACTGCATGCGAACAACCAACCAGCCTATCTCCCGTCTAATTTTCTGGACCCCTCCTGGTGGGAAAGCTAACAGAGGCAGAAGACACAGGTCTTCAGTATCCTGATACCGTCAAGAATGATATGGGTTTAGATCCTCCAGAGATCCGCCAACTCATGGATGACAGCAAAGTCTGGGCCCAGTACGTTGCGATTGCTTCCTCTGTTTTGTCCACGGACGACCAATGATGATGATGAGTTCTCAATATTAGTGTTGGGTGGATTTTGTTATCCATTTTGTATGTCCCCCTTTAGTATTAATTATTCTAACATCAAATAATGGATCATCAATTAAAATTAACGTGGGAAAAGTTGCCAATTCCCCCCCCCCCCCCCCACCCCCCCTCCTCCTCCCCCCTTGGATCAGACATACTTACACGGAATGATTTTTTCAACATGCTTCGAAAGATAACACATTTCAAGAAAGTATTAGGGATTTAGTGCATTTTTTATTGATGAGAGTTTGTATGAGCCATGCCTCTACATGTATATAATGCAAGAAAAAAATACCCACATTCATATCCAACAAAATAATACTATCAAAAGAAGGTGGGGTCGGACATACATTTTGGAGGGGTCGGACATACATTTGGAGGGGTCGGACAAAGACTACTTTTGCAAATAATTCACACAGCGTACGTCTGACCCCCTTTGATCTGCTCCCTATTTCATTGTACAAGTCACATCATTCTGTAATGGTATCAGCCTACATGTATAGTGTTGATACTGTACTTAATAATATGACAGTTTGATGGCTCATCCATTTTGATGGCTCATCCATTTAAAAAAATATGTACCGTAAAATGGGGTGGATAGGGACAGTTTTAGCACTCTCTAGATTGTAGTTTTCTCTGTGTTGCCTCATGACCCAAACCTTTTAGCGCACATTAATTATGTCCACCAACATGTATAATGCCTTTGAACTACCACTATACAAAATTGAAAATATGTGATGGGTATATTTTTTCATTACAAAGGCTGGTGTCCCAAACGTTGGGTGAATAGGGACAGCATTATTCCGGGTAGGGAAATCACTAGATTGGAAGAGTTTTTACCTGCTTATTCTATGAATACATATGGGTGAATATGGGTAAGGCCAAAAAAAAAGTTTGTCTCAAATGACATGAGAGACTGAAAATCCAATACGGTCTGCGGATTTTTTTAAATTTTATTCTTTAATTTAATTTCAAATTCGGGTGTCTAGAAGTATCGGTATACTCCGGCGATTATGTTATGACCTTCCCTCTTCTATTCTACTTACTCTTTATAATACACTTGTCTTGCCATACATATCTTATTGCAACATCGCATGGGCAATTACTCTATCCAAACATATATCCCTAAGCCCATGGTCGAGCACGGATATGACAAAAATCGACAAATTATTTATCTATCAAAAGAAGGGCTTTACGTATCTGCGCTGGTACATCATATGACTCCCATTCAATGCCTCTATTTCACAACTTCAATAACCTTAATATCTTCGATATCAACAAACTTCAAACTGCTTTATTTATGTTCCGTTTCAATAATAACACGCTCCCAAATTCCTTTGGGGGTTTCTTCTCTAAACATAAAGATCTTCACAATTATAATACTAGAAACGCAAATAACTTTATTATTGATAATATTAAATCTAAAATACTTCGTCATTCAATAATCTATAATGGACCTAAAATCTGGAACTCACTTGACTCTACTCTAACTAGCTGTACTCAAATAAACCGCTTCAAAAATAGTTATAAAAAGAAATTGATCTCTGAGTATCTCTGAGTTTGTTGTTTCATATTTGTTCATATCTTGTTATGTCGTTACCTACATTTCCGGCTTACTGTCATTGTACTCTTTTCACTTCATTAAACCCTCTCCCTACTTATCATTACAACCTCCTACGTACAGGGTGAGTCAAAAAGACTGCAATAGTGGAAAGAAGCCATTTTGTTTTCAAAACCAAAATGAATTTTAAAACTTTTTAAACGTTGCAAGAATGATATATTTAATCCTAACTTTGCGTGAAAAATATGAAGTCAATATCATTTTCCGTTTGCCTGTGGTGAACCTTTTGACCAGTGCACCCATTTCACACGTTTGTCCACGAGATACCCAAAATATGCATCAGATCACAATAATGTGCCTCTCATTCAAATTTGGAAACTTGAGTTCATTTGTGATTTTATTGGAATTTGATGCATCCTTTCTTGTTTACATGTGAGTTAGCATAATCAATTATAATCATACCCATGCTATGAAAGCGTATAATGTTCTAAATTTTAATAAAAAACTGACATTTTCCATTTTTTTGTTGGCGGGATATTCAAATAATATGAAAATGCAATGTGTGCCATTTCAAATGAAAATTACTGTGCTCGTGGACAAACAGGTACATTTGGTTGTGCAGCAAAGAGGGTCACCAAAGACAAACGAAAAATGCGATTTACTTCATTTTTACACACAAAGTTAGGATTAAATACATCATTCTTGCAACGTTTAAAAAGCTTTAAAATTCATTTTGGTTTTGAAAATAAAATGTTGTTTCTTTCCACTATTGCAGTCTTTTTGAGTCACCCTGTATAGTAGTAGTCTGAGATGATTATAACTATTTATAATCATCTCAGGTAGTAGTATAAACATTGTTTTTTTAATTCTTGATATTTACAGCGGTGGGGCCAAACTTAAAGCCTTCCAGGCTTAATGGCTTCTCCGCACACTTTCCAACATCACCATTCTGGACCATTCTCATCGCCATTGTATCATTGTTTTCACTATATATCGTCTAGGAACTCTTTCATGATGATACCATACCATTCCAGAATATAAATTGTTTTCTTGATGTTATTATTTTGTTACATATGTTATATTGTTATATAACGTTGTTGGATTGTGTAAATAAATCTTATGAATGAAAGAATGAATCATCAAGAAGCCTAGTTTGGATAAGGACATATTAAAAAACTACAGACCGATTTCACACTTTAAAAAGTTCTCGGAAAGACGATTGAAAGGATTGTGTCAAAAAGAATATTTGATCATATCAATACCAATTCCTTATCGGATCCATATCAATCTGCATATAATCAATATCATGGAACAGAAACCGCTCTTCTCCAAGTTGATAATTACATTCTCACAGCTCTCAACAATGGACAAATTACAGTTAATTCTCCTGGATCTAAGTGCTGCATTTGACACTGTAGACCATAACATTCCCATCTCTCGGCTTCACGATTATCTTGGCATTCAGGATCAAGCCTTGGACTGGTGCAAGTCATACCTTTCCAATAGACCCCAATATGTTTGCATTGGTACTACCACTTCTCAATCCCACTGTGCTTGATTACTCTGCTCCACAAGGATATGTGCTTGTTATTGTACCGCAATGGTTCACTGTCTACACTTACCCTGTCCGTGACATCATTCTTCGCCACAAATTAACCCATTAGTAGAGTCATTATCTTGGATTTTGGACCAATTTCTTGATACCTTGGCTTCTTAGTGAATTTGTCAACTAGAACCATTTTAAAAGAAAATTAGCTCCCATGCACCTCTCAAAAGTGACGGGAACGTTCTTTTATAGCGCAAATTCCAAAATGGCCGCCATACAGGGGCCCGAAAATGCAAATAGCTTCAATTAAGCTAAGAAGTATACCAAATTGTTAGGCTGAGCACAAGGCTTCCGAAAAAGTATAGTTTGCCCTACTTCCGATGTCTGGTTCTGCAGTTCACTCCTACTGAATTTCTCCATCTTAAACTTTCCATCTGCTGCTTTCACCCGTCTCATCTGCCGATTGGTGCTATTTTCAATCGAAAATATGATATTTCAGCCAGGAGCTCATTCTCATTAAGCTGTGGCAAGGTATCCAAGCTGTTTGGAGTCATGGGAACTCCATGCTGTTTGCATTTATCTAAAACTGTTAAAGTTTTCCTTTCTTCTTCTTTAACTCCTCCTTTGCAGAATTTACTGTTGCAAGAAAGTCTGCTTCTAGCTTCTGTACTGCCTCCTCTGAA
Organism: Ophiura sarsii; assembly: GCA_035610835.1. NCBI lineage: Eukaryota > Metazoa > Echinodermata > Ophiuroidea > Amphilepidida > Ophiuridae > Ophiura > Ophiura sarsii. The sequence continues at coordinate 89,707,821 of CM069442.1, read as the reverse complement.
CATCGAGCCCATTTTTACTTTGATCTTCTATCATCTAGTGACTTGGATTCAATTCCCGATTCAATTTCAGAGTCTACCAGTAGCCCAGAACTTGAGATTTTTTCTTGAGTGTTTGGATAGGGGAACTTCCACCACTGGCCTTAATTCGATGATCATGCTTGGCAAATTCCGAATTACAGCCCAAGTTGGTCAATTGGTCAAGATGGGGCATACTTCATTTCTTCACTGGCCTCACCATCTAATCGTGTGAAGTAATCCGTCTTAGATATTTGGTTCTTCACTGCATCAATAACTTCGTCAATCACAGCAGCTACAAGCTTATCTTTACCAGACCTTGGGGGTTCCTTCTTATCTACCATCAACTTCTCTAATTCTGTCAAACTTCTATTTAACATTCGTCTGACCACCCTTCTTTGTCGAGTCCGAGAAGATCCATCAACGGGCTTATAACTGCATCAAATCCAACACATATCCCATACCTACCTAATGATGATTTACATTAAAATCGTCTGTACGAATATCTTTACAAAACAATCAATTTCAAAAATGGAAGAAAATCCACTTTTGTGATGTAAAACTGTTTTTTTGACGATAATTTGACAAACATTATATACGGAGTTAAGCCATGTTACCATGGGAAGATAGCAACAAACAGCGGAACATAATTGTGTGTTCGTCAAATTCAAGAGATGGCGCTGTTGTTCACAGGGTAGAAGGAGTTGGCGATACAAATAAAGACAAAAGGCCATGTGGAATCAGGATTCAGGAAAGTGACTTCTGTTCCTTGGACTTAAAATGTTTGTGTAGGAATCGCTTTGCCGTGTCTTGCTCCCACCCCTTCACTTCCAATTTTCCTTTATAATGGTTAGATTTAAATGGGGACCTCAAGAATCTAACTCAATCACATTGTAGTTAAGTGCAGAGAATCATAATGTGGCCCTTGACACTGCAAATTATGAGCGTATACTTTTGGACAAACTAAAAGTAAACTCAAAAGTAAACGCAATTCTAAACACAAAAGTAAAAGTAAAAGTAAACGCAAAACTAAACATTTCTTGCATTTTGCACCCAATTGACCTCAAAGCACGCTCCAAGTGAGGGAATATAATCACAGATGTTTCCACTATCTGTGATATAATGGGACAGTTATTAATTAGAGGGTGGGTAGAAAACAGCTTAGTTGTTGGGCTCACATAAGTGTTTAGTATTGCATTCACTTTTGAGTTTACTTTTAGTTTGTCCAAAAGTAAACGCTCATAATTTGCAGTGTGACCAGAAGCAAAATGTTTATAAAGGAAAAGAAATCTAATCTAACAAATTGAATTAATTACAATTTAACATAGAGCATTTGTTTCTCATATAGTCATAGCCATAAAGGACTGTAAAAGCCAATATTTGTGCGTAAAGATATTTTTTCACGCATTTTGATATCATAGACATTTTCGCGAATTGTTTTTTTCGCGGGCGACCTTCTGGATGCACTGCATGAATGTTGTAAACAATAGGCTCGCGTAAAAATGTTTTGCGCGAAAAGCGCGAAAATAAAATCACCGCAAACATTTCAGCTTTTAATTAGTTGTCAATTATGTGAGAAGTGGTAAATTATATTGATCAATGGGTATGGTTTGAGTTTCAAGTCTTGGCTATAAACAAGTTTGATGAAGTATCCAAATAACACAGAATGGAGAATTGTATTACAACTTCAAGAACCAAAACATTCCTTGGCCACACATTCTGTTTGACAAATGCTCTTTGTTAATTTAAGCCATAATGTGGCAACAAAGTGTATCTCTTTATGCAGGTGTCAGATGTATGACAAACTATTAAACCCCTGAATGGTTGTCTGCTTAAGAGTATGCCATGAATGATGCACCTCAGTGACATTGCCATTGTGTGAAATCGGTGCACCAATTAATTATTCACATTGTACCATTTCTTGAAAATATGTGTCTCAATGATACACATCACAATGGCACTATTCTATAGGCATTTGTGACCCATTACATCAAAACCATGTTAAAACCTACCAGTTGTCTCAAGGAATAAAAATTGAGATTCAAAATTCATGTTAAAGATCTTTTAGAACGATACCTTACTTTTTGGATATGGAACACCGTTTATGTGCAGCTGAAGAGGTTTCAATTTCTTTTCATTTTCTTTCATTTTTCTCCTCTTCTTTTGTTATTATCGGCAAATGAGGCTATTCTCTATTTCCCTACCTCCGGACAGTGACGTAACTGTACAGGTGCATCATTTATGCTCACGTATGGGGTTTCCACCTTTCTAGGCGTAGGTGTATACGTCAGCCCTTCGAATAGATATGCACATTTAAGTACTGCAATTAGTGAATGACGCAGTTACATCATTGTCTTATGATTATGCAAATAGACTGTATCACTGTAGCCGACAACTGGTTGGTTTCGATGTGATGGGTCACATTTGATCGAAAAAGGATTTGTAACATGACGGACATTTTGATGCACAAATGTCAATTGTTTGACATTAATTCACCTACATGTACCATATCTGTTATCAACTGATTATTGGCTCACTTGGCATTAACTGCATTAAGTCAATAATTTGATTATAAATGACTTTCTATGATATACTGTTCTCAGGGGTCTTATAGTGAGTCATAGAATTGACAGTGCATATTCAGCTCTTCAACATTGTAATTTTCTTTAAACAAGGAGATATATTCTTTATTTTTTGTGAGAAACTCAATCTTAGTTTAACACTTGAATTTGAATGTCCTTCTTGATCTAACACAACAGACCAATATCTCAAAAACATAAAACCTTGATGATTTTGTAAAACAGATTTTTGCTGTAGAACTGTTTCGCTAGACACATCATTTTTGCCAAATTTGGGTATGACAATTTGGTTGGTACTCACTTGTTTGTAGGGTGCTCATCATCCTGATCCTCATCAGTCTTCCTCTTCCGAGGTGCGGGTGGTGCCTTTTTTTGAGGTGATTTCTTTGGTACTGGTTCTTTGTCTTTCTTTGGTTGTGGGTTTTGACCTCTCTGTTTAGGTATTGGCTATATGGATATTAAAAGATTTAATAAGTAAATGTATGGTAGATGCTTATTTTTTTAAAGTTATCTTTCAATTTGAGTTTGCATTAGGGTTAGAGTGGTGGGCAGCTAGTTCTTTACAATAAGCTAAAATTACATTTAGAACCATCAAAGTTTTGGAAAATGGGAGGGGTTATTAAAAATAAATACTGGGAATTAAGAGTAATTTTAAACTTACTTTCAGTTTGGTTTTCCATTTGGGGGAATTGTTCGGTTTTAAAATGAGGTTGGTTGGGTAAGTTTTATGAATTTGAGTTTCAATTAGGGGAAGTACCATGTACATGTACTAGGTTTTTAAAATGAGGTTTTTCAGGACATTAACATTTTGGGAAATGGGAGCTGTTATTGTAAATAAATGTTGGCAATTGAAGGGGTCATTTAAACTTGTATTCTGCTCAGTATTAAAACCTTTTACCTAAAATATTGAGAAATTAGGGGTTATTGAAAAAGTAAATATTGGTATTGAAGAAGAAAAAATGCACAAGAACTTCCAAAGAAGTTTGGTAGCTCCTGAAATTCCAATGAATGAATAACTTTGTGACTTTAAAATCAAGATACAACAATCTTCTAGAAAAAAACAAAATTTCTATCAAAAGCCAAATCAATCACTTTTACGACTCGTGATCCGGCGTCATCATGAACATTCGATGACGTCAGTCATCAAGAAACAGCCTAGAAACGCTCTCTAGATCAAACACAATCCACTGAGGAAGACAACAGATAAGTTGTCCAAACCCATATATATAGAAAAAAGTAAGTTTCCTACTTGGAATTTTCAAACAGAAATTAATACAATGTTCTTTTGAATTCCTGATGAAACTATTCCACAACAATTAACAATTTATCATATTATGTACCTTTGTTTGAGCTGGTCTTTTGGCCTTTTTCTGCTGATCAAGCTCTGCTTTTTTGGGGGTAGGTTTTCGTTTCCTTTTTCTACCACGTTCCACTTCTTCCTCCTTCTCATCAGATTCTTCATTATCCTCTGCCTGAGGTTTATAATCCTGATCATCAAATTTGACCGTTACAAAATCTCTATCCTCTTTATCATCCTCCTCATCAAAATATTCTTCCTCCTCTGCTGCTGCCATCAACACTTTCTGTGCTTTCATTTGGTTCCTCTTAGAAAGTCTTGGAGATGAGTGTTCATTAATCACCATTAGAGCATGTATTTCATTCAGTGTTGTTTGGCCTTCATCAGTTCTTTGTTTTAATAGGCATGCTTCAATAGCTGATTGTGGAGGATGGCCCTGGAGTGAAAGTAATGCCTCATTAAATTGTACAGGTTGGTCATTGTCCAATTCTGTAGATTGTGGGAGGTGGGACTCGTCTAACCGTGGGGTCTTGTCATTGTCTGTTTGTGGGAGCTGATCATTGTCTGTTTGTAAGGATTGGTCTTCCTTCAATTCTGGAAGCTGAACTTCTTCTGCCTTCTGCTTGAGGAGCAACACAGCCTCTTTTGATTGTGATTCTTCATCAACATCTTTTTCTTTGTTTGTCCATGTTAATGAACTGCTACCTATGAAGTCATAGCTGTAAAGAATTCATAAGAGTAAGGATTATCAATTTCATAGATGGTTTTAATAAAGTTTTACATTGGAATGAACAATAATGACAGAAACTTATTTTGGAAAATGAAATGTGAAAAACCAAGGACATCCATAAAGTCTGCTTTGTAGGGATACACAAAGGTACACCATTGTTTTTTAAGCATGTTAAGGAATAGTGTATGGTGTTGCAGAATAAGTGTTTTTATTTCTTGTGTCACCGACACTATTCAACTATGCACACAAACAAGTTTATTCTTTTAAGGGGGCTGTCTGTGCACCTTCAGGTACAGCCTCCGTAAAACTGCCGTAACTTCTTCATTATTCATTTAATCTATATAAAAGTATACATTTTGTTGTAGGTTCAATGAATCCAACCATGATCATGAAATTGACCATTTTAGAAAAAATTATAAAATAAACACATTTTTGACCCATTTTAGGTTCTGCAAAGATAACTCAAAATATATTTGTCAAATGTTGTCATACTAGTTTTATTATATTCCTCATGCAATTCCCTAGGATTAGTTGTTTTTTTTTGAAAATCTTTGTTATTTTTTGAATTATCGACCAAAAAGTGCCAAAAAATGTGATGTTTTACCAAAAATGGTGATTTTTACAATTTTTCTGCCAAAAAATGTACACTTGTATATAGATTAAATGAATTATGAAGAAGTTACGGCAGTTTTATGGAGGCTTTACCGAAGGTGCACAGTCCCCTGGGGCATGGTTTTGGGAATAGAACTATCAGGAGAGAAAAACTAGTCAAATTTGAAACCTGCCCTGCTGGCACCAGGAATCGAACATGGGTCGCCTTTGTGGCAGTCCGGCCCTTATCCATTTGAGCCAAGCAGCCTAGGCATTATTACAATGGCTAGTCGAGAGTAGCATTTTGTTATTATTCAGTACTGTTACCGCTGTTAGGGTTAAAATCATGACAATAACAAACGGATAATTATATAAGGCCTAATAAAAAAAAATTGTTTGTTTCCGGTAACATGCTGACAAAAAAGAGGGTCAGTCGGTCGGGAAAAAAAAAAAATTACAAAAAAATAATGTAAATTAATTGCAAAGCTTCCGAATTTTGACCGACATCGCAATCCAACTTTCATGAAAACGTGCAACTTTTTGGGAAATGTGGAACAAGATTTGGATGGTGCGCCCCCCTCAGAGTTTTGAAGATTTTTGAAAAATCAACCCACGAATATTGATTACACATGTTATGTAACTAGATCCTGGGAGTTTAAAAATATCTTTTATACTGTTACAAAATGTCAACAAGTCACATCCAATACAAAACATCTTACCAGTCTAACAGCATCACAGCAACCTGCATGTCATTTTCTAAATTATGAGTTTCCATGACTCCATTCCATCTGCTGATCTCATCTTTGATGTCAACCACGGAGGAGCCCAAAAATCTCCCAGCAGACGTCAGTCGTCCAGGATCTTTTTTGATTCGAGGCATTGTGAAGTTGTGCTACTCTAAAAATCTGAAAAGACAAAAACACCAATTTGTATTTGAAGCTTTGAACACCATTGCTTTTATGCAAACGTAAATAGGCCTACAGTGTGTCCCAAAGAATTTCTGAAATCCCTTGAACTGACATGGTCTAATATATAGGTTGTCCGTTTTTCAGTGTGTCCCAAAAAATTGAGTCAAAGGCGGGAGAGCTGATAACTTTCAAAATAAAGCAAACTACCACTTCATATTTAATAATTGGAAAAGAAATATACCTGATGGCAAGTGAACGTTCCAAAAACAAATACAGTGCATTGGAAACTTTATAATTAAATGTACATACTGATTTGTTAAGCAGGTTGAAAGTTGAAACCGTTTCCCAATCTGGCTGGAAATTTATCCAACTGCAACATCAAATTAGACATTTAAAGGTATGACCCGATCACTTTTTTGGGGCTATGATTTTTTTTTCACATCAAGATATTTTGGTATCAGAAGAATCCCCATATTTTTTCTCATTGTCTGTAAAATATTAGGGGCCAGAAATGTTTCATTTGGAAATTATAGGCTAAAATGTGGTGAATTACTGCCAAAGGTGGTTAACCACCAACCGGTCTGTGTACTACTCAATGGGCACATGTCTTTTGACCTTGCACTTCTAAAAATAGAACCATTGGAGTTATGCAACTCAAACTTTGGAATGCAACCATTTTTAAGGATGACCTTTCATGTAAAATAGAAAACATCAAGTTGAAAATCGGGTCATCTACCTTTACTTGAGCTGAAGCTAAATATTGTCATAGTGAGATTTAATTAGGTTCCAAGACAAATAAAAAGCAGGAATAGCACTAGGTTGGAGAATTAGGGGTCCTGAAATCCCTTGAACCCACCCATTACAAACATACAGACATGGTCTAATATCGACTACTGTTGCACCTCCTGGTATTCAAGTCTCAACAAATCATACCAGCGCAAATTTCAAATTATCCAAAACAAAATGGCTCGCTTCATTCTCAACTTGTCTCCCAGAGAACATATTGGTCAGGTGCATCTGGATTCACTCAAATTGTTAAAAATCCATGACAGAGTTAAACAACTCCGTCTAAATCACATGTTCAATGTTTTCCACTCAAAGGGACCCTCTTATTTGAATCAATTTTTCACCAAAACCACTGCTGCTCACGCTCACCGTACAAGATCAAGTTCACACAATTTTCATGTCCCAAGAGTCACCAGTCTTGCTTCCAACTCATTTTTCTGTCATGGTACCCTAGACTGGAATTCTTTACCCATTTACATAAGATCTATAACAGACAAGAGTTCCTTCAAATCCCATGTCAAAACCTATCTGTCCACTACATCGATGAACCAGGAATTGGCTGTATATGTGTAAAAGTTCTTATTTCCTTTTTTGCCCGTTTTTTTTGTTTGTTTTGTCTTCTGTTCTTTTCATCACCTTTTTGCAGGCACCTTTTTCCTTTTAGGACCCCATTGGAAATAAGTTGGCATATTTAGCTAACTTTATGGGTTATCCTGGCTTATCGACTTGGTTGTCTGAATATTATATTTGTGATGTTATTACATGTTATTATTATGTGCTTGATTATTTTTGTATTGTTGATGTCGATTTTGCCGAATAACAAATAAATAAATAAATAAATATAGGTCGTCCGATTTTAAGGGTAGATTTAGTGAACATCCTGAAGTCAATGATACAAAGAGTTATGCATTTTGTCTAAACGAACTCAATTCTTTGAGCTACCAACGAACTTCTAACAACAAACACGGCGGTTCTCGAACCACTAGTCTCGTCTGCTTTCCCGACCGCCTTCTTGTGCGATCTATTAAGAAATTAAATCTGAAATCTAAATTGCTTGGACTGCACAGACCTTGAAAATTTAATCAGCCAAAAAACATGCAACCCCCTTCCCTTCACCAAGTCCCATCAAGTTAGGCTTCACTTGACCTCAGATGACCTTGAATGACCCCCAATGAACTTGAAAATGTAATTAGCAAAAGACATGCAACCCCCTTCCCTCACCCAAGTCCCATCAATATAGGCCTTACTTGACCCCAGATAACCTTCAATGACCTCCAATGACCTTTCAAATTTAATCATAGAAAAACACACCACCTCCTTCCCTCCACCAGGTCCCATCAAGATAGGCCTTACGGATCCTACTTGAACCCCCGATGACCTCCAATTACCTACAAAATGTAATCAGCAAAAGAACACACAACCCCCTTCCCTCCACCAAGTCCTATCAAGATAGGCCTAACGGATCTCCAGATTTCTCGCTCACAAGGTTGTGACCCCGATGACCTTCAAGGACCTTGAAAATGTAATCAGCAAAAGAACACACTCACCCTCTTCCCTCCACCAAGTCCCATCAAGATAGGCCTTACGGATCTACAGATATCTCGCTCACAAGGTGTACGGACGGATCAAGATAGGCCTTACGGATCTCCAAATATCTCGCTCACAAGGTGAGACATGCCCACGAGAGCTAGTACAACAAATCATACTTAGTGATATTTGTCATCAGTTGGTATTATTCATCATAGGGTATTTTGCATGTTTTACTATCTGTCCCCATCCTAAGTATGACTCCTTCTAAATATGATTTTTGTGGTAATTTCTGTATCGCTTACCAGAGCTCAAAAACACACTTCTTTGTGCTTGTTCTTATCTACTCTTTCTCATCTATCTTGCCATTCCTTTAACATTTTGTACAAATGCACTATTCCCTTGAAATTTAAGGTGAAATTCTAAGCCCATTCACTTAACGGCACTAACGATGTTTATCGAAATCGGCGCATGTTTTAGTCTCATTTAATATTTTCGTTAGTTCGCAAGTGGTGTGCGTAGCGTACATAGACGTTTGTTATTTTGCGATTGGGGATGAGACTAAATCTGGACGGCGATATCGCGAAATGTCTAAAACAAAATTCTGCCATTGCGTTTACACGGCGGAGAATTATGATTAAATATGGAATAATTTAGCATTTTCATGTTTTAAAAAGTGGCTGGAAAGAAAGATGAGGACTTTATGAAGGTGCGTAGCTAGTATGAAAATCAACGGAAATGCAGTTTTGCTGTAATTCCGGTTTTTATTAGTCCCATCTAATAAAAGGCGATTTTGTCTTCATGAGGTTCCCCTGTTTTGGTCTTTGCGTTTTGCTTTTGGATTGTATTTTCAGAGGGGGGATGGCCAGCAAATAGAATTGCCCTGCCTCGGTCCTTTTCGGCACTCATACCAATTGTGGTTGTAGCTGTGGCCTTGGTCTCCCTACCTTAATTTGTGACTGGCCAATTTAATATTCATGCCTAGTGCTCGACCAATCAGGTGGCGTGGTGTATCGAGTCGTGGCATGATTTCGCGCTGTTTTTGGTTTGGTGTTTCAATGTCTGTTGGAGTAGTCATAGGTGCATGGTTAAAATCCCACCCAACCCACCCAGTTATTCATATTGGAGGAGTTGATGATTGGGTCGCTCAGGCATTATAAGACCTGATTTTGCTGGCTTGGGTCTGAGCCGGACTCGGCCGATGACTGGCAGTTTTTGTGTGTTTTTTGTGCGTGTAAAGGGTTGGGCAGTTTTTTTAGGGGGATAAGGGTCTGGACCATATTTGTTATGCTCGTTTTCATGGTTTTGCCTGTGAAATTGTGGAAGGCTAGAGTTGCTCCATTCGGGGAACTCGATCCCTTCCAAATCGTGGTCCGGATCCAGATCCTCGTCCTACTTAACGTAGGATGGGCTTACATTTTTTGTTGACTAAAGCATGGTGTATTCTTGACTAAGGCATGGTGTATTCTTTTTTAAGGCATGGTGTATTCTTTTTAATGCATGGTGTATAAAGCATGGTATAATATTGTTACTACTTCTATGAAAGAAGATAAGTACTTATTACAGTTGTGCATCAGGCAGTGATGCTTTGACTACTCCAGCTCATCCCACATATTAAAGTTGCGTGTAAAAATTACAAATTGGCTGTGTGTCATAGTTTCTTGTCTACAGTACATAGCTTAACCTTCTGAGGACAATTCACCCATTGTCACCCGGCTCTCATTCGAAAGCCACACCATTCACTTTATACAGCAAATCAAATTGACAGTTTCTCGCTATACAATTTCCCCATACGTTGGTAGGGGAAAAAACCCCAAAAAAAACCACCAACGTATGGGTTTCCTGTACTACACGAGAGCTACATTGTGGGCTTTTAGGTGTCTGTACATTGTGCAAGTAAAAAGTGCACAATGCCTATCAGGCAGGCAAAAACCCATTGACGCTGTCTGTAGAATCAGACAAAAACACTCTGGGGTAATTTAGAAGTGTGTGTGTAGGGGTACCCTATACCCCTTTGTAAATTTAGCAGCAAAAATTAAGATCTGCTGAAATCGGACCAAAATTTGATATGAATATGGATTTGTTGACAACTGAAATTAAAACCGAAGGAATTTCAAACATTCTTCTTCCACCTTATGGCTATGCCCATAAAATATGGTTTGATGAATTCAGTAATCCGATGTCATGGGATTTCCTTATGAGTTATGTTGGTCAACAATCGGAATTATACATTTTACGGACAATGGGTTGTGTGTGATTTCTTGATCATGTGACACAGTCTCTTGTACGTCCCTATCAGCGACGTTACTCTTGCTTCAGTATTATGAATTGCTCTGACAGTTGCTGTAGCAGATACTGGTTTTCGTGCGATGTTATGAAATCGTGTCATAGCCTGAACATCAGAGAAATTGCACATGGAGCCGTACTGACTGACCTGGCGATCTGTAAACATCGCTAATATTCGGTCACAACTTCCGGGTTAAAACGGGACCTCTTATATATAGCGCCCCCAATTTTTCGGCGATGACGATAGTCTATATGGAGCTGAAAATTGATCTGGTTTAGGGCAGTACTTAGCATGCAATTAACAATGCAACTGCAACGTTGCACATGCATGACGGTGACCCGGCCAGGACTGCCCAGCAGGTATGTAAGTGAATTCAAAAGTTTTAGAAACATGAGAAAAAGGCAAACTAGAAACGAAAATCGGCGATGTCACAACATATGATTTCATTTCATAGGCTCATAGCTCTCATACTGAGTCGTATGAGAGCTATGATACAGAGCTTATTTAGTCATGACAGTCACAGTGCGACTAGTAAAAACATGAAAAAGTCTAAATGATGACCGTGACTGAGTGACGTACGAAATGGAAATTTTTCTGAATGAGTTTTACCTGTCAAATGCAATAGAAGTCACGTAATTTACACATCATCTGATACTTCAGGTCGCCTAGGTTTAACCTAGATTACTAGGAAATATGATTGTTATTAAATAAGTGGGAAAATCTTCCGTAAAATGTGTCGCAAAACACGAAAATCTTCTCCCTGCTCGGCTTGGTTCGGTAGCAAAAGGTCAATTATAAGAGGTCATAGCATGCACGAGGGCACTATACCATTAAAAATGGGCATGGCAGACAGTGCTGTACCTGATGAATTCCATGTACTTGATTGAGCTCTACAAGTAGCATAAGGTCATGTTTTTTATACTGGGTACAATTTGTGTTACATGTCCCTTTTTCCATAAATTAGGTTCCTTTTTCAGTTAATGCATTATATCTGAAAAAGTTTACATTTAAAGTTGGTAAAAGTATACATATTCTGAAAGCATATACTGTAACGGATGCAAATAGCATACAATCAAGTTGATTATACAGGGGGGGGGGGGGGGGGGGGGGGCCGAAATTGTAAAAGGGTGTAACAAGCAAAATCTTCTAAAAAAGAAGGGTTTCAATAATTACTTTCACTATGTATATGAAGTGATGAGAGAAAAGTTCAGTACAGATTTAAAGTAGTTTAATAAAATACCCATCCAGACAGATGCAAATTAAATTTCATTATGAATCTGAAATTCTACATACAGGGTGTCTAAAAATGTGTTTATTTAGTTCCGGAAAAATGCTTCTATTACTACATACATACAAAGACTAGTATTTTTAACAAAATTCAAGTAGATTTCAAATAAAAATGCATCAATTACATGTACATGAACATTGATTGATTTTGAAAGTCACCCTTTTCTTATGTAAAGTTGTTAATTTTAAACATATATGGTGTTTAAAACATTAATTTAGGTATACATGATTATCTACAAATCATTAAATTGAATGAATTTAAATTTGCATCTGAAACATGATTTTACATTCCAATTTGAAGTGGCAAATGCTTAAAGTGGTATGAGTTTCAAATAATGTTCAATAAAAAGGGGCCCTTTAACTACAGGGTGACTCAAATTTTCCCAATGGCACATGTTTAGTGGCATACAATTAATTGCGTTCATCCTTGCACCTTCATGATGTACAAAGCACATTTCAAATGAACAAATTAGGTTAGTTTCCATAATGTTTGAACCCAGTATTCAAATTTCAAGAGTCTGATTTAAGATTGAATTATAAAATGTTTTCGTTTTAAGTTGTATTTAACATATAGGGTGATCCAATGTTGATTGGCAAACTGCTTATGCTGGTCATCCTATACTAGGTCAGGTCAGTTGCATTCCTAAGAATTTAATAATCCTCCTGAGTTTACAAGCTTGATGAAAACCAGCAGTTTTTTACTTATTTGGTAACACAGTTAAAAACAAGTAATAACACCACACAAACGCATAAATTTAACAAAATGTGCTAATTAACATCCAGACAATACAGAATACATGAGGTTAATTACATATCTTCTTTTAATTTTTAATTAAATAGTTATATTTATATATTCAAAAGGGTGCCTCATAACCTTTCTAAACAGTACTTTTAAAATGGACAGTTTGGTGCTGGCAAATGTTTGCATACATTCGCAAACTGCGACCAACTTACGTGTCTTAACAATTTTTTGAGCTTCTTAATGCTAATTAATTATTCCTTAATTAACTAATTATAGTTTTAATTCAAATATGCTTCAATAATGTTATGTTTTCAATATAGAATTGTACCAAGAGTGAAACCAGTGCATTTTATGTTTGCCCAATGTATATTGCACCATACTTGTTCAACTATGCACTCCTCCTCCTCCGCATACTCCTCCTCCGCATACACTTCCACCCCTGACTAATTAGGTTTAACGAACTATTGTAATTAACAGAACCATGGTAGTTTATATTTTTCTTTTTAAAATAAAGGCCAAATACTTTCTCATCAAAATAAGACCAAATTTGAGTATGTGTGATAAAGAATAGCCAAAATATATGCATGCAAAGTAATAATATGTAGTGCAAATGTAACAGATCCACCTTTTTTGGGTACCCAGTATAAAAAACATGACCATAAGGTCAAAATAAAGATGTTTGGTTGCCTTCCGCGACCGACCCAACATTTTTTTTAACATTTTTTAAAAATATTTTTCTCAACACATAAAATTTGAAAATTGCTGTTAATATTTTCTCCCAAGGATTCCTCAAAAACATTTTGAGCGATTTGAAACTACAAACGCCATCACGCCCTAAAAACAAAAACGACCCCCCCCCCCAAAAAAAAAACACGCACAAATTGACCTACCGACCCTCCAAAGACTGAACGTCAATGTATCATACCGAGAACCGCCCAGCATGAAAAATGACTGTACTACTACTATACTCCGTTTGGCCATCTCGAGACAGTGACGTAACTGAACAGGTGCAGCTTTTACGCACGCGTGTGTATCTTCCGCCTTTCAACGCTCGTGTTTGTACGCCAGCGCCGCGAGTATGCGCGCACGTTATGTTATGCAATTAGAAGAATACGCAGTTACGTCACTGTCTCGAGATGGCCAAACAGAGTATAGTCATGATAATTTGATTTTAAACTTATGTTATAACATGTTATTGAAGTACACACAACCATGTGCTATCTACAATTAACTATGTCTAACTTCATGCTCTTGAATGCAATAGAATGTGTTATCTACAATAGATAGCAGGTAGCAACATCATGGTAAAAGATGGTACTGGAGCCAACTTTTACAAGAGTATAGGCCTTCAACCATTGCGGTTGAGTTTGGACAAGGACAAGAGATACAATGACAATTTCCGAATTCTTCAATTTTGTAAGGAACTCTGTAAACTTTATTTTCCAATATGGGCCTACTACATCTGTATAATTCTCACGGATTGATAACAATTATAACACTCTGGTATTACATGTACAGTTACACATACAGTAGGTGCCTGTTAAAACAAACAAACTTAATAAAACGTTGGTAGTAATGTACAGTGTGTCACGAAAATGTTCATACCTTTTTAAACTTTATATCTCCAGTTAAAGCAATTGAATCACATCTGAAAGAATATTTGTATACAGAAAACTGGTAGAAATGTTTTGATACCAAACTATCCCCATCCAATATTTGAAATGAAAATCTTGCGCTTTCAGGTTTGCAAGCGGTATCTCATCTATGATTTTTGTAAAAATATGCCGATTGAGCTCATTTTTAGGCATAATTCTGTTATACCCTACACACCAACATCGGTAGTATGCGTCGTTCTTAAAAATCATGCACTATGAATACCTCTGCGAAATGTATAACAGAATTACTCCCATTTTTACAAGACACTTGATAGACCTTAATGTGTCAATACAGTAAGACAGAACTTCAACTGGTCAAGTCCCATTTATTTTTTAAGGCCCTTAGGTGTAGCACCTTATATACATTAAAATAATATCTATTGAATGATGAATAATATGAATAACAATTATACATACAATATTTATACAAAAAATATTACTAATCAATAAAAAAAACACATAACAAAACTGACTGACATTGAATGACTTGACTGAGTTTCGAACTCGTGCCTTTAGCTTCTCCTTTATCTGTACATTGTAAGTCTGTTGCTCTACCAATTGATCTAACCTTTACCAGGTACTTGATAGGCGTTAATATGCCAAGTCAATAGATGATAAAATGATTTATAACTGAACTATACTGGGGAGATTACTTACGTAATCGTTTCGGCGCTGCCGACAGTTTTAGAGTATCTTTTCAGTAGCCGGCTATGATCGTGAGATGGCGCCACCTCTTTCCAGATGCCTATCAGAGATACAAAAGAGTGCCTGATATCGAATATATACGGCAGCCCTTCTCAATTAGATTTTGTGAAACACCACTTTTGAGATGTTACTGATCTAGAAGCGCCACTATCCCTGCGAGCGTAGCGAACGAAGCGAATAACAGGTGGGGTCTAGAAAGCTCATGGGTTTACCCCCCTTTTAAGAGGCTAAGGAGAGCTATATTTGCATGCAATAAATGGTACCAAAAATAAAGAGATGTTGATGGTAAAATGTACAAAAAATGGTAGAAAATGTAGTGATAATCAATAGGCCTACTACTTATAATCATGACTTACCCCACTGCAGTTAGGCCTAAAAAAAAAAAAGTTTGATTGGCGTAACATGACCAAAACAAATAGGGTAGGTCGGTCGGGATTTTTTTTTTTTTTTTTTTTAATTTTTAATTTTTAAATAACCTATTTTTGTACACTTAAAAGACAGCAGTACACACAAATGAAGAGACGGCAAAAATCCCTTTTTCTTTAAACATGTATCGTTGTGTTCAACAATATATCATTTCGATGGGGACTTAAAATAGCCTAAAATGAAAGCAAACAGTCAAAAACTTTAATACTTTGTTCAATTTTTATAAATATATATATATATATTTATTTTTTTCCCCTCAAAATAATAAAAAATATTCAGGGTCGGCGATGTATTTGGGGTCGGTCGGGTTACGCCAATCAAACTTCTTCTTTTTTTAGGCCTTAGTGGCTGCAGTGGCTCTTCATGCTTCTTGCGATCTGGTTGAAGTTGGGGATATATTTCTTCTTCTTTTTTATTATTTTTTTAATTATTATTATTAATGTTTCATGCGTTCTTCCGCGCGCCACTTGGACTGATGCAATGCGCCACAAGTGGCGCGCGCGCCACCATTTGAGAAGGCCTGATCTACGGTATGGCATGAAAACAATAGATAGCTACTGGTAACATAACATGCCACGGAAAATGATGTGTTACTGCTACCACATACTTAAAACCATCTGCCATCTACAGTAGAAAGTTACAAACATCATGCCATGAAAAACGATGTGCATGCCATGAAAAACGATGTGCTACCACAAGTCATGATAATTTAATTTAAAACTTTTGTTACAACATGTTCTTGAAATACACAAAACCATGACCTACAATAAACTATGGCTATTTATTTATTTATTACAGAGCATTTATAAGGCGCTTTTCCAAAAAAGATCAAAGCACCGTACACAATACAAATAACAACGTTATAAAATATTAAAAAGATACAAACAAAGTATATACACAGTTTAAGTATTATAAAAATACAACAAGTATAAAAATCATGCTCTTGAATACAATACAATACAATGTTTTATCTACACTAGATAGCAGGTAGCAACATGGTAAAGATAAAGATG
Organism: Ophiura sarsii; assembly: GCA_035610835.1. Lineage (NCBI taxonomy): Eukaryota > Metazoa > Echinodermata > Ophiuroidea > Amphilepidida > Ophiuridae > Ophiura > Ophiura sarsii. The sequence continues at coordinate 89,691,273 of CM069442.1, read as the reverse complement.
AAGACATCCCAAAGATTTTCGAAGAACTACCAAATTAAGTGTACTGCCTTCAATAACACCGAGTACCAGAAAGCCAAGAAATCTATCAAGGAGGGGAAAAGTTTTGGAGAGGACAACATTCCACCTGAACTCCTGACAAGATGCAATCTTGATGATATAATACTGGACATCTGTAATAAGGCCATCCTAGAAAAGCAAAAACCTGACCAGTGGGCAATATTGAACCTGATTCCAGTCCCAAAATCTGGTGACCTAAGGGAGCGGTCACTATTTACGCCAGGGGGGGGAATGGAGGATTTCCATCTATTTTCCCCACATTTTTTCATGTTCCCCCTTTTGTCTTCCAAAAAAATTTCAGGTTCCCCCCATCCATCAGGTAAAAAAGTTGATGTTCCCCCCTCCCTATTAAAACCCCTTATTATTTTTTTCCCCACACGTGTAAAAAAAAAAATTCGCGTTCCCCCCTCAGTTGATTTTTAAATATTCGCGTTCCCCCCTGTCTGTATAGATTTTTTTTCGCGTTCCCCCCTTAACTCCTCCATTCCCCCCCCTGGCGTAAATAATGCCCGCTCCCTAAGTCAAGCAGGAAACTACAGAGGCATATGTCTGAACTCCATTGTGGCCAAGACATACAACAGAATGATTCTCAACAGAATAAGACCTCACCTTGATGAATTACTTCGAACTAACCAGAATGGCTTCCGCGCGGGAAGAGGCACTACCTCACACATTCTTGGGCTCAGGAGAATCATCGAAGGTATACATTCTAATAATCTCTCTGCAGTCATTACATTCATTGACTTCAAAAAGGCATTCGACACCATACATCGTGGGAAAATGATCAAGATACTCAAAGCATACGGTATCCCACAAGTCATAACAGATGCAATTGATGAAACCTACAAAAACACAAGAGCCAAAGTGATATCACCTGATGGCGACACGGAACTGTTCGACATCCTAGCAGGAGTACTCCAAGGAGATACCCTTGCCCCCTACCTATTCATAATCATCCTTGATTATTGCTTAAGAATAGCTATCAGTGGGAGAGAAGAGGAACTAGGATTCACCATCAAGCCTAGAAAAAGTCGAAGAATAGGACCAAAGAAAGTCACGGATCTTGACTTTGCAGATGACATAGCGTTACTATCTGACACTAAGGAGCAAGCACAGAAGCTGCTGAAATACGTTGAGGAAGCAGCACTCAAAACTGGGCTCCACATGAATGCCAAGAAAACCAAATGTATGGTATTTCACCAAACACAAGCAGTACAGCTAAAAACCTCTGATGGAAGTAACCTAGACAACGTAGAGGACTTCAAATACCTGGGAGCTTGGGTTGGTAGTAGCCAGCATGACATAAAAATACGCAAAGCACTTGCTTGGAAGGCCTGCAATGCTCTGAACAAAGTGTGGAAATCCAGCCTCTGTCGAAAAATAAAAATCAGTCTTTTCCAAGCTACTGTTCAAAGTGTTCTACTGTATGGAGCTGAGACATGGACCATCACCAACAGACTTAAGAAATCTCTAGATGGGTGCTACACTAGAATGCTGAGAACTGCACTCAACATTAGTTGGAAAGACAAGGTACCGAACAAAGACCTGTATGGAAAATTACAAAAGGTATCAGAAAACATCACAGACCGAAGGATGAGATTTGCCGGGCATTGCATGAGAAGAGAAAATGAAATAGTGTCCGACCTTCTGCTTTGGAGGCCCAAGCACGGACATATATCTGTCGGACGCCCAGCCTTAACATACTTTGACGTCTTGGCGAAAGACACAGAATTGAAGGATGAGGAGAAGAAAGCATGCATGAGGGACAGAGTAGTTTGGCGAGCCATCACGAGGACCGTTCGAGAACGACATAAGTAAGTTAGTAAGTAAGTAAGCAACATGGTAAAAGATGTGTTACAGGAGCCAACTTTTACAAGAGTATTATAGGCCTTCAACCATTGCAGTTGAGTTTGGGCAAGGACAACAGATAGGATGACAATTTCTTTAATTCTTCAATTTTATATGGAACTCTGAAAACATAATTTTCCCATATCTATGGGATCTGTATATTCATTCAGATTGATAATAATTATAACACCCTGCAATTACTACAGTTACACAGTGGGTGCCTGTTAACCCAAACTCAATAAAACATTGATAATGTACAGTGTGTCCCAAAAATGTTCAAACCTTTTTTAAACTTTATATCTCCAGTAATCTGAAAGAATATTTGTATATAGAAAACGGGTAGAAATATTTTGATACCAAACTACCCCATGTCTGAGGTCCCTTGATTGAAAACACAAACTGAAAGGTTTTGTGCCATATAACTCACAATAACATAGATTGTTCAATGCTTGTAACAAGGATCATTTTAATCTGTAATTAAAAAGAAATCACAATGGAAAAACTTTAATCTTCACTCCCTTTCATTCATTACTTAAGCTTGTTTTGCTTCGCCTTTATGAAAGTGCAGTTTTACAGTTCAGAAAACTGTTCTCCGTACTTTAGCAACACAGATACCTTTAATTGTGAGGTTGTTTATATTTCTACAAGTTCCCTCTATCCAAATTTGTGATGTGATTAAGCAAAATGAGTCACAAATCAACAATATCAATATTCTAGATTTTTACTTTGTTGTATTGGTTATTTGTAATGCTGCATCTGGCAGAAAATCTCATTCAAAACGGACACTTAATTTTAAAGATATGGGCAATTGATGTGTCTTTAAAACTATAGAAAACAAAATGAATTCTATCCTTTGTTTGGTTATATCTCAAAATCAATGTAATTACAACTTCTGATTCATTAGGCTATATTAAAAAAATCTTTTGTCTCAAAGCTCTTCAGTTTTTCAAAACCTAATGCGAAATGCGGGTTTTTTAAGGGGTTCTTTTGGTGTTTTTTTATCAATATAAAATTGAAATCCTTGTTAAAGTGACCTTTTGTATTTCAAATGATGTGATCAATGAAAATCTGAAAAATCTGTGAAACTTTTGGATTTTTTTTTGAAAAAAAAATAAAAAAATAAAAAAAATTTTTTAAAATTAAAAAAAGTTTTCTTCTAACACGCACCAATAAACTAACCCGTGCGGGAGCTTTAAGACAAACCATTTTTTTAAAATATAGCCTCATGCTTGATCACATCACATTAGGCCAAATTATCAAAATCATTTGTCTCAAAGCTCCCGCGCGCGTTAGTTTATTCATGGCAGGTAATAGAGGAGGAGCTGACTCGCAGATTAGCCCTATTTCTAATCTTATTCCCTTCTTTCATGATCAATTATCACCCTATTGTATATCGTAAGAATAATCCTCCTTGAATCGGCCTTTCAAGACATGTGTATAGCCGCGACCAACCTCCACACTCGAGTGGTTTTGATGTCCCGTGTACGTATCACACTAAAAATGTTTCTAGATTTTATTTGTTACTTTTTATCACGCATGCGTACGAGTGGCATAACATCTATTTTCTTAATTAAGATAATGGATGTTTGGTCCCTCGTAAGCATGCGTGATAATCTTTTACACCACCGAAAGAGATCTCAGGGAAACGAACATTTCAGCAAAACATCTACCGAAATCGCCGGTATATTCGGAAAGTTACGAATTATTGAATACGTCATTCTGTTTAGGGAAATTTGATTCCCAAACTGAATTATTAAGAAATAAGTCCGACAATTTGGTCATTTTCACGTATTTCCTGCAATTTCCTGTAATTCAGACATACAGCGTGTCCCAAAAAACTGGGTCCAAAATCTGCATAGCTTGTAACTTAAAAAGTAGAAAACGTAGCTGCTTCGTATTTGAGGATTTTAAGGTAAATATACCTGACCTTTATTGGTGAAAATGAGAGACCAATCAAATGGCAACTTTCTGAAATACAAAGCTTTCAACAGAGCGTGGTTAGAACCCGTTTTTTCCAATTTAGCAATAAACCACCTGATGCCTTGCTTCTGCGTTCGTTGTGTGCAAGTTTTCCCTGCATCATATGGTGTTTATTCTCTGAAATATCTTATGTTTGGTAGAAAAGGGTTAAATTATAGGTAATTTGGATCAATATTCAGCATTAGAAATACCCATTGCAGTAACCTTGTCGTTGAAAATATACAAAAACAGAGCAACTGATACCCTGATACCATGCCTGGAAATAGCACCTGCCCATAGTGGGTAATTTTTGTGTCGGGAAAATGTACTCCGGAGACCGTCTGGCGGGTCAACAATTTCAAACTCACGGTGTAAATGTGAGAGTTACACTGGCTGGTGGAATTTCTGTCGGGCAGGTATTTTTGTGAGTTACCTGCCTGATCCCGACTGGCTGGTTGAAAAAATCTTAAGTTCCAGCCCTGCCTCTAATTCCTTTGATGAGATGATTGACTTAACAGCTGGTGTTCAATTTCGAAGCAGTGGTTCTTGAACTGCTTCAAAGATGGCAGTGTCTCAGAAGGCCGTTATTTATTGATTTTTCTAGCAAAAATCATAGGTATTTACACTTTTTATCCCCTTTATGATGAAGATTTTTCTGAGTAAGTCATTGTTATAAAGTCAAAGGCAAAACTTTGATGACGTCAGTACGAGCGAAAATGCAATGCATGAACGGTTTATGGGCAAAATCGGAAAAAACGCTTTGTATTTCTGAAACCTTGCATCTGATTGGTCTTATAATTTCACCAAATAATGTCAGATATATTTACTTTTATATTCCCAAACATCAAGCTGCTATGTTTCCCATATTTTAAGTTATAAGTTCTGCACATTTTGGACCCAGTTTTTTGGGACACGCTGTAGTTCAAAATAAACTTACTAGTATATCGTACCGATTTATGATGATATGATCGTGACCGAAGTTGACCGAAAAATTTAATATTGAATCAAATATTGCTACATTTCTGATGCATACAGCAGAATCGAGGCAGACTACTGAACTTTGTTCACCAAAACTATAAGAAGCTAAAAATCCCATTGTATCCATGTGAGTCTACATCACTTTCAAAAATCCCGCGTCAATTCAAAGAATAGACTGAATGGATTGTATGAATGCTGTGAATGACGACGCGTGGTTGATTCCTTTCTGTAAAGCCGACCGAATCCCGTGCAAGGCCTCTAAAGACATGATAAACAAGTGACATCAAAACCGCTCGAGCATGGAGGTCGATCGCGGCTAAACAATAGTCTTCAAAGGCCACTTCAAGGAGGGTTATTCTTACGACGTTTATAAGTGAATTACGCCTAAGCCTAGCAATGAATAGGCGGCTACAAACATATCTCGTTTGAGTAGTGTCGCGATTGGCCTCCTCCTCTATTACCTGCCATGGTTTATTGATGCGCATTAGAAAAACAAATATATTATTTTATTTTATTTTATTTTATTTATTTTTTTAAAAATCCCAAAATGTCATCGATTTTTCAGATTTTCATTGATCACATCGGTTTAAATACAAAAGGTCACTTTTACAAGGATTTCAATATTTTATATTTAAAAAAACCCAAAAACACCTTTTAAAAAAACCGCATTCCGCATTAGGTTTGAAAAACTGAAGAGCTTTGAGACAAAAGATTTTTTTAATTTAGCCATATGTTTTCAGTTTTATATCGCAAAGTTGTTTTTTTGCAAAGTATTTTACAGAAGATATACAACTTATGAGACACCCTGTTAATATATGTACAAAGTTGATAAAAGAAACTGTTTTTCAAATCCAAAATTGAATAAACTGTAAACTAATAAATACCGTACTAAATTTACCCCTAAGAGAAACACAAACTTCAATAAGAGCCTTTCAAGGGCTGGTATGCACATGTGCCTTATCCTGACTCAAACTTACCAAAACAACAATTTTAAATCAATTTTAGATCAGGAAATGATCGCTTCTGATAAGTAACTTATGATGGTAATGATAGAATATATGAAGAGGTATTTTGCAAAAGGGCCTACATCCACTTTGGCTCTTATTGAGAAAAAGTCAAAAAACTGTTTCTAAATATTCAAGTTGAGCAATTGAAAAACTGAATGGATTATGAAAGAGGTACACTACATACTAATTGAAATTGAAATAAATTTTAAATGTGCTAGTTTTAATTTTTTTTTAAATCATGTTTACATTTTTTGAAAATTTGGATGTAGGCCCTTTTGCAACAAAACTCCATCTGTTTGTACATAAAGAAAAAATACCACACACAAAAAATCATTTATTTTAATCATTTCAAATAAATAAGTTTGATATTGAAATGTATAGGTCACAATCATATGTTTCAAGGAAATAAAGTCATTGTTTTCAAAAATACCTACATCTCATTGTAAACAGCCATTGAAGTTGTTGTTTTGTTGCAAAAGGGCCTGTATCCCGATTTAATTCTGGATACAGGCCCTTTTGCAACAAAACAACAATTTCAATGGCTGTTTACAATGAGATGTAGGTCTTTTTGAAAAAAATGACTTTGTTTCCTTGAAACATATGATTTTTCCCTATACATTTCTATATCAAACTCATTTTTTGAAAAAATGCACCATAGCCCTTTTGCAAAATACCTCTTCATATATAAAAGAATTTAAATCATACAGAAATGTGAAATTCAGTTTTTGAAATAATGTAGAATGAGCTCATCAAAGCATAAAAGGATCCTTACTGTGAGGACTATTCTATGTAGACCATTAGACCAGGTTTAAGCTGTTTTGTGCATACGGACTAAGGAGGCTGGAAAATAAAGCTCTTATGGCCATGGGACCACTGGATATGACCCTGCTGATCCATTGGTGATAATTATGAATAACTACAAGAGTTACAGCTTTGTGAAAGATCTCTCACCACCTTCAAGATGAGACCAATATTGATCTCTTTGCATTTGTAATGTATACAGATTTGCCATACTGTAATTTGCATCAACAAACCTAGGATTTCCCGTTAATAGCATGGTGTGTTGGACACTTTCAGAATGACCATCTCCTTGTCCATTATGCACCAATCCACTAGTTGGATTGCAATTTGAAAGTTGCATGTTGGAAACATCCGGATTGGGTTGTAATTTAGCGTGTTTAGAGGTTGGCATGGAGGACTGCTCCTTTGGCATGTTTCGTACAGTCTCTGTTATGTTTTCTTTGTTGATAGGTAGTGGCGATGGAGTGTTAGCATTTATAGATGACTTGTCTGTATCTACACTCTCTGTCACTGTTGATGTACAGTCAGTTGCACTTTTCCCATCTAAGTCATCAAACTCTTCAACTATAGAAGTCTTCTGATCTTTCCACATATCAATACCATGGGCAGATTTCTTGTGAGTTTTAAGGCTGACATTATGGGTAAATGCTGAACTACAGATATCACACACAAAAGGCTTCTCTCCTGTGTGTGTTCGTAAATGTCCCTTCAGATTGTAGTTATTGGTGAAACCTTTACCACAATACTTGCAAATATAAGGCTTCACTTTGTTGTGAGTGCGTCGATGACAAACCATAGGATTTGAATTTTTAAATGCCTTCCCACACACCTCACAAACATATGGACGGTGTTTGGAATGTCTGCGTTTATGAGTCTCTAAAGATTTAAGAAATATAAATGACTTGGGACACATTGGACATTTGTAGGGATTAATTCCAGTCTTCTCAGCGTTGTGCCGAAGCAAATGATGCTTCCACGCACGATTCTCGTTAAATACCTGCCCACAGGTTTCACAAACCTTATGAACCATTTTCCTATGTTTGTCACTGTAGTGATACTTTATATCGCTGACAATTAAGTTACATTGTCTACATTTCCAAAGGATATCGGCTGTTTGTAGGACATTCAGTTTTTGCTTTCCGTTCCCATTCTTGGGCTCCCCATGCATCTTATAGTGTTTTCTGAAACTTTCTGTTGATTCACATTGTGTCTGGCAGGTCTTGCACTGGAACATTCTAACTGATCTACGCTTGACTGATGAGGAGGCATCCCTGTTAAGAACAAAATATATAAATGATAAATGATTAACATAATGAAACTGAATCCTGATGTCAGCATCTATCGCAGTCATATTACTATAATTAGACTATTAGAGAATCAAAAAAACAAATTGCTATACATGTTGGTCTGATAATGTATAAGCTGTAGCCTGTACCATACACGACGACACAAATATGGTACAGCCTATATATTATAAGCCCAAAATCAATGTATATATAGCAAAACAGCTACAAACTATTGGCCCCTTTATAAAATCGGCAAATCCAGTGAGTTGTTTACCTACTTTCCTGCTTTGAATAATCATGTTCTTTAGCGCACCCACACATGGCATCTCTGTATCATATGAATAACACATACGCCGGAAACTTTGTGTAGGGCAAGCTTGAACATCTTAATGTGATGACCATACGCACTGAAGGTTTGAATTAAGCCCCGCCCCAAACTATATATTATTATCGTCTCTTAAGGCTGGTGTCAACCCTGTTTGGCGCCAAATTTATCAAGCACTGTAACTTTTAAATTATAAATGTGATGTACATAAAAGTATACATTTTTTGTAATGAAAAATCACCTTTTTGGCGCCAACATTTTTCAGACAACCTAACAATATCAGTTTTTGATTAACAATTCCAAAATTTCACCAAAATCATCTAAAGTCAATTATCTAGGAGCGAATTTTTTTTTTGGCTTAAAATTTGTGTGTTTTGAAAATATTGACCAAAAAGTTTCAAAAAAATGTTTTTTATCTCAAAAATCTCATTTTTGTCTGAAAATTGTTGGCGCCAAAAAGGTGATTTTTGGGCAAAAATGTAAAAATCACTAATTTTAGTAAAATTTGATACCAAAAATGGATTCTCTGACTCATTTCATTACAAAAAATGTATACTTTTATGTACATCACATTTATAATTTAAAAGTTACAGTGCTTAATAAATTTGGCGCCAAACAGGGTAGACACCAGCCTTAATATATTGCCTATCGAGCTATTGAAAGCAGGGGGGACACATACTTCTATTTGGTTCATTTGGAATGGACACAGACATCGTGCGGCTATTTGGTTAATTGGGGATGGACAGATGCATTTGTGCGGCTAATTGGTTCATTGGGAATGGACACATGCATTTGTGCGGCTAGTTGGTTCACTGAAAATGGACACATGCATTTGTGCGGCTAATTGGTTCATTGAGAATGGACACATGCATTTGTGCGGCTAATTGGTTCAATGAGAATGGACACATGCATTTGTGCGGCCAATTGGTTCACTGAGAATGGACACATGCATTTGTGCGGCTAATTGGTTCATTGAAAATGGACACATGCATTTGTGCGGCTAATTGGTTCATTGAGAATGGACACATGCATTTGTGCAGCTAATTGGTTCATTGAGAATGGACACATGCATTTGTGCGGCTAATTGTTTCATTGGAAATGGACACATGCATTTGTGCGGCTAATTGGTTCATTGAGAATGGACACATGCATTTGTGCGGCTAATTGGTTCATTGAGAATGGACACATGCATTTGTGCAGCTAATTGGTTCATTGAGAATGGACACATGTATTTGTGCGGCTAATTGGTTCATTGAGAATGGACACATGCATTTGTGTGGCTCATTGGTTCATTGAGAATGGACACATGCATTTGTGTGGCTCATTGAGATTGGACACATGCATTTGTGCGGCTAATTGGTTCATTGAGATTGGACACATGCATTTGTGCGGCTAATTGGTTCATTGAGAATGGACACATGCATTTGTGCGGCTAATTGGTTCATTGAGAATGGACACATGCATTTGTGTGGCTCATTGGTTCATTGAGATTGGACACATGCATTTGTGCGGCTAATTGGTTCATTGAGAATGGACACATGCATTTGTGCGGCAAATTGGTTCATTGAGAATGGACACATGCATTTGTGCAGCTAATTGGTTCATTGAGAATGGACACATGCATTTGTGCGGCTAATTGGTTCATTGAAAATGGACACATGCATTTGTGCGGCTAATTGGTTCATTGAGAATGGACACATGCATTTGTGCGGCTAATTGGTTCATTGAGAATGGACACATGCATTTGTGGGGCTAATTGGTTCATTGGAAATGGACACATACATTTATGCGGCTAATTGGTTCATTGAAAATGGACACATGCATTTGTGCCGCTAATTGGTTCATTGAGAATGGACACATGCATTTGTGCGGCTAATTGGTTCATTGAGAATGGACACATGCATTTGTGCGGCTAATTGGTTCATTGAAAATGGACACATGCATTTGTGCGGCTAATTGGTTTAATTAAGAATAGACACATGCATTTGTGCGGCTAATTGGTTCATTGAGAATGGACACATGCATTTGTGGGGCTAATTGGTTCATTGGAAATGGACACATACATTTATGCGGCTAATTGGTTCATTGAAAATGGACACATGCATTTGTGCCGCTAATTGGTTCATTGAGAATGGACACATGCATTTGTGCCGCTAATTGGTTCATTGAGAATGGACACATGCATTTGTGCGGCTAATTGGTTCATTGAGAATGGACACATGCATTTGTGCGGCTAATTGGTTCATTGAGAATGGACACATGCATTTGTGTGGCTAATTGGTTAATTGGAAATGGACACATGCATTTGTGCGGCTAATTGGTTCATTGAGAATGGACCCATGCATTTGTGCAGCTAATTGGTTCATTGAAAATGGACACATGCATTTGTGCGGCTAATTGGTTCATTGGAAATGGACACATGCATTTGTGCGGCTAATTGGTTCATTGAAAATGGACACATGCATTTGTGCGGCTAATTGGTTCATTGAGAATGGACACATGCATTTGTGTGGCTCATTGGTTCATTGAGATTGGACACATGCATTTGTGCGGCTAATTGGTTCATTGAGAATGGACACATGCATTTGTGCGGCTAATTGGTTCATTGAGAATGGACACATGCATTTGTGTGGCTAATTGGTTCATTGGAAATGGACACATGCATTTGTGCGGCTAATTGGTTCATTGAGAATGGACACATGCATTTGTGCGGCTAATTGGTTCATTGAGAATGGACACATGCATTTGTGCGGCTAATTGGTTCATTGGAAATGGACACATGCATTTGTGCGGCTAATTGGTTCATTGAAAATGGACACATGCATTTGTGCGGCTAATTGGTTCATTGAGAATGGACACATGCATTTGTGCGGCTAATTGGTTCATTGAGAATGGACACATGCATTTGTGCAGCTAATTGGTTCATTGAGAATGGACACATGCATTTGTGTGGCTAATTGGTTCATGGGAAATGGACACATGCATTTGTGCGGCTAATTGGTTCATTGAAAATGGACACATGCATTTGTGCGGCTAATTGGTTCATTGAGAATGGACACATGCATTTGTGCGGCTAATTGGTTCATTGGAAATGGACACATGCATTTGTGCGGCTAATTGGTTCATTGAAAATGGACACATGCATTTGTGCGGCTAATTGATTCATTGGAAATGGACACACACATCATTCGGCTAATTGGGAATGGACACACACATATGCGGCTACTTGGTTAATTGGGAATGGACACATGCATTTGTGTGGCTCATTGGTTGTCTATTGTCAAGGTATTGACCATACCCGCTGAGTAAAAAAGGTATTATTTGAATAACAATATCTCTCCCAAAAATATTACACACAAGATTTATTGAGCGTTTTTTCCTGGAACAATTCTTTAACATTGATACATTTATCTTTAAAATACAACATAAAAGTATGAATTTGGCATTATGAAATGCAAGCAGAAAATATATATACTCTTCATGGTCATCTACTTTTTTTCTCCACAAAATATTCCTGTTTTCCATGCAGACAGTGTTAAAATGTGTTCTTAACAAATATATTTGCGGTAAACTTGAAGCCTTATCATTTGCAAAACTTTTTCAAAACCTGTTTTGTTTAACTGTAATTGCAAAAATGTTATTGAACAATTTAACTGGACTGTAACTGCACTATGCTTTATTCATCAAAGATTTGAGACATGACGTGGACCATTTTTTACACTAAGTATTATTCCATCGTTAACCAATTTTCACCAATGCCACATCGGAACTTGTTCGATGTTGATGAAATAAACAAGTAGGAGCTGTGGGTATATGGGTATGGTATATTGAAGGTATGCAAAATAAACATACTTTCCATTTTATACTCAAGTATTTTAAAGTGTGCTTAACATCTGGGACATTTCGTAGTACAGAATTTCATCTTCAACACTTATGAATTTGAATATACGAGGGTCATTCAATAAGTTCTACCTCCTACCTCATAACTTTGCTATTATATTAGCCAGTCGTATGAAATATTCCACAATTGTAGCTTTGAATCTCAGCTACGAATTCATAGTAAATTGGTCTGAATACTGGTTGTACTTTTATGGAGATGCAGTGAAAACCAAACGTCAATTTAGTGCGACGGAAAAGGATAAAAAACAGCAAAATATCTCCTAAATGCTATTCAATTTGCGAATTCTAAGAGACAAAAACGTACCTATCGGTCAATTAAACCGTTCTAAATTACAGATATCTCTTGAACAGACTATAAACAATAAAATTGACTCATTTCTTGGGGAAAAATGACCCTCTGATTAGCCAGAACCAGACCAGGACAGCCATTAATTTTAATATTGCCATAGAGAATCACTGCAAAAGTCATATTTGCGTTTCATAAGAACTAAGACATCTTCAATATACAGGACTAAATGGATAGATTTCAAGTCTCTCAAGGAGATGATTTACTACCACGGACTACCTGATTGACTATTCTAAAGGTTGCAAGGAAAACTCATAAAATGACTATGATGTTAAGATTTAACATTTGAGGCATCCCTGTGGCTTGACATGTAACAATGAAAATTTGACTGAATAGCTGTATTTCAGTATGTTAAAGACATAGCAGTAAATTCAAGTTGATGTTATACTATTTGCCCGGGTGGGGGTGGGGGGGGGGGGGAGCATACAGGGACGTGCTGCTCCAGTGGGGGCATACAGGGACGTGCTGCTCCAGTGGGTCGTTTTTCATGAGACATCCTTAGCCATGGGTAGGCTTTTCAACTGAAAAATCCTTAGACATGGGTCCTATTATTGACACTAGCCCTTAGCAATGGGTCAGATTTGAGCACATCGTTGACGACGTTTTGTCCAGGCGTTTTTCAATATCAACCTGAATTCAATTCGATAAATTCAACCCCGGAATCGTGGATTAATATTGCATACAATCTAATTTATATATGATAATACTGTAATTTATATATGATAATACAGTATTATATTCAGAAATCATCCATTGTTTTCTATTTTCAGTATTTAAATCGCGCTGTTATATCTAATCGTGCAATACAGGGAAAACACGAAAAAAACGTGTATTTATATTTAGTGTAATTTCTGTGTCCGTTGTCAAAAACCTCTTTCTGGCTTTGATCGCATCATAACAAAAGTGAAACAGATAACAATTATCATTTACTATAAATGTGTACCTATGATTCAGAGCTATAACCAAGACAAATGTCATGAGGCTGACATTCATATTAGCGATGTTATGAGTGAGGAGGTAGAACTTATTGAATGACCCTCGTAGATCAATAATTAATAATAAGATTTGATCACAACCAAAATATGAGTCAATGAAATCTGAATTTTAAGGTTACAAGTTATTGGATCTAATACCATTTGTCCTTACAAAGCTATAGCAACTGAACTGCTCACAAAAAGTTAGGAAACCTTTTTTAATCAAGTATATTATTTATTATTTATTACCCTCTTTGTTTATGTTATATATCAATGGAAAGCTGAAGTGTTTCTCTTTAAAAATTATACCACATTTGCAATGATTACATGTTGCTGAACTTGGCCACATGAATGAGAATGAGGCAAAGTCACAAATCAAATGTGCCAAAATTACCGTTATCTGTGCTAAATAGTCAATAGGTAATGATCAATAATCAAACCGGTCATGCTTGAGAACCATGAATGGTTTACACAAAGATTTGCACCAGTGAGCACAACACATACAAGTTAACCCTCATCTCTTTAGAAAAACATTGTTTGGGTATTTGCAAGACTGGGTTAACAGGTGGAAGGTCATGAAGTGCCAGGCTGTCACCAACGCCTTCGGATCATCCACTCGTTACTGAACTCAGTTCTTGTCTCAATAAAGTAAGTTGTCTTGCTTGTTTTCATTACAGTGTCAATTTGTTTGTTCACAAAGTAACACAAAATTGCTAATTTTGGCACATTTAATTTGTGACTTTGTCTCATTCTCATTAATGTGGCCAAGTCCAGCAACATGTCATCATTGCACATTTGGTATCATTTTAAAGAAGAACACTTCAGCTTTCCATTGATAGGCAACATGATACAAGAGGGTACCGGTAATTAATAATAAAGATATACTTGATTAAAAAAAGTTTCCTAACTTTTTGTGAGCAGTTTAGACTCATGAGACTTCACATTTCATTTACTAAATAACAACATCAGTATCTTCATTACAGTGACATGTGCATACAAAAATTGCAATGCTTTTAAAACTGTTTATTAAATCATTGCAGTCCGATCCGATAGATATACAAGAGATCATATACAATATATAAGAAGCCAATAACAACATTCACCATATTTCAATCTATATAATAAAGTCAATCAATATTCCAATACCATATCCCATGTGTCCCCCAAATTACACATGTGACGCGATCAAGAGGAATGAGTCGGATATCGACCCTGGTCGAAAATGAGTTTTTAATAAATTTAATTAATTTTAAAGAAGACACCTAGAGCTTTCAGAAACTGAAAACCCCATGTCGATACGACGTTTTGTTCCAAAGTTATGTCAAATTGTATACATGAATTTCCATCAAAACTTATGTAAGCCGCCATTTTGAATTGGCCATATCTCAATTTGGGATTCCCCGACATCCGACTCATTCCTCTTGATCGCGTCACATATGTTGGAGAAGGCATCGGTTATAGGTCAATAAATGTGTATGTGTATAGTGTTGTTTCGAGAGAAATTAGACAAGAAACAAAACATATGCATGTATTGTCCACCATGTGAGAGCATGTGTGATCCAGTGGATCATAAGGTCGTGAGTTCTAGCCCCGCCAGGGCTGACATGGTTGTGTCCTTGGGCAAGCTACTTAGTCTCAATTGCCTTGTTCACCCAAGCGAGATTAGGTAGCTGTTAAGGGTGATATTACAATCCAAGTGCTGAATATGGTACTTAGCCAGTTGCCACATAAGTGAAGCGAAATGATTGTGATGATTTACTAACGGCAGCGTAACAATAATAGGCTACAGCGCCTCGGAAGAGGCTGCCTAGATTGACGGCGCTATATTAATTGATTATTATTATATTATAGGTTTTCCCAGTTAGTTTAACACTTTTTTCATTATATTTCATATCTCGTTAAGTTAGAATTCGTCCCCAAAATCTGACTTCGTCCCCAAAATCTGACTTGAAACGCATTTTGTTAGATAAATTTCGTCAATGAGCATTATATTTCAAAGTATGACCATTTCATTTAATTCATTGGTCATTTCTTTTCGTCAAGGAAGGATTGAATTCGTATCACCTGATGGGTAGCGGGTCTATGCACAAATATAATTCGTCTTTGTTCATTATTTTTAATCCTTTAATCACATATATTCGTCCTACATATTATTGCAGGTTAGATTTGAACCACCGACATGTGTTCTTTTTCCTTGTTGATTCAGATCGCGAAATATTCATGAATCATATGAAATAAAAGAAAAAAAGAACGAACAAGAAAGAAAGAAAGAAAAAATAAATATATATATATATATATATAAAAAACGTATAGGTCTATAGCTGGATTTTACATGCTAGGCAGGACGTTCCACATGGGACGAAATAAAGTGAACTGAATATGAAAATATTTGATCAAAGACGAAATAAATGTATACATTAGTAGGTTACCGCTGTATCAGACGAAATGGAAGTGTGTTAGGACGAAATAAAATTAACGTTAAATGAAATTCATTGCGCAAAATATGAATATACTTGACCAAAGACGAAATTTACTTTAACAAATGCAACCTTCAACATTTTGGGACGAATTCAAACTTAACGAAATATGAAATATAATGAATAAAGTGTTAAACTAACTGGGAAAACCTATATTAATATGTATTGACCTAATGCATACACGACACTATACAAATCAAAATTCACAATTTGAGCATAATTTTGATCTATGTAATAATAAATATTACAAAAACATGTTTACAAGTTTGCTTATGCTCGCAGTTAAAATTAGCGAACCTGCGATGCCTGAACAACGAATCAAAACAAAGCGTGTGGTGCGCGAATTGAACGATTTTATGCACACACGGAGTGTATGAATAAATAATACACATAAAATGTATTATGTTATTACCTGCTCAGCGAATATTTACATGTGCATGTATCGCCAACATAACTATTGTTCAGCAAGTTGCTCACATTCTATCAGGTGAATATGTTGTAGCCATAAATAATAACAGACTTTGACAATCACGTCTCAAAAAAACCAATTAGTAGCCAACAAACATTGTGGCTCTTTGAGTGACCATATATCTACTACTGTTCATTCTAAGCATATGATTGCGTATTTTAGCCAATCACGTCACACAGCAAGGTTTCTCTATTCATTATACTATAAATGCACTTTATGAAGTTGCATGATTATTAACCACGTTGTAGGTTAATGTTTTTAAAAGTACCGCGTAAAGACAAAATCAGCTATAGAAAGAAATACAGTCACATGTATGGACGTCGCCATATTGATCAAAGCTATGACTAAACAGTTACGAGATGTCCGCATCTCTGTTTCATGTATTGATATCATCGATTTATGCATTGAATTCCTGCGTGATACCGTCCAGTGACCTGTTGCTGATGAGGCGGTTTTAAAATCCCAACAGCACTTTTGACACAGACAACCGGGCGCTAATTTCAAATAATCACAGGTTAGGGATGTGCAGTTTTAATTTGTTTACTTGAACATAGTTCTGTGTTCAATAAAAATGGTCAATACACATTAGATAATTATTTTCCTACCATATAATGCATGGTTTAATGAATAGATCGGTATTCCTTTAAACCTTTCTTTGTTATAGATTTGTAAAAGATCCACGATCATCAGACCTGCATGGAGGATCTCTCTGTAAAAGACTATACTGTGGTTCTGGTATATTACTACTAGTGACATTGCCTACAAAACCAGCACTTGGTACCGGTATAAGAGTGTTTTGTTGAAGACTCTGGAAACTGCTGGGTTGATGAACATTCATATTATACATAATTGAACTCATACGTTCATCGTATACAGATCGCATGCTTGGTACATTAAAGTTAGATTGTGAACTTGGAACTTGGATTGAGGCTTCCTGTAGCGATTTGTTGAATCCTTCATATTTTGTTTTCTCACTCATTGTATCTGGAAATATGCTGGGACTTGTAGGTAATTCTTTACATTCTGCACTCGCTTCACCTGTAATTTGCTTGCATGTTATTAGTGGACTTCCTTTATCTGGTTGACTTGCTCCATCTGTACTTGCAGTTGATGTATGTCTAGTCACACGTTGCCCCTCCGACTTTTTCAGTGGAGCTGTCTTCTGCTCCTTCCACATATCAATACCATGAAAAGATTTCTTGTGAGTTTTAAGGCTGACATTATGAGTGAATGCTACGCTACAGATATCACATTTAAATGGCTTCTCTCCTGTATGTGTTCTTAGATGTCCCTTTAAGTTGTAGTTATTGGTGAAACCTTTCCCACAAAATTTACATGTCAAGAGTTTGAAGCCTGTATGTGTGCGTCGATGCCTACCCAAAGATTGTGGTGTTGTACAAGATTTTCCACACACTTCACAAACATGCTGGCGATGAAGATGTCTTGTTATATGTCCATTTAAATCCGGTTTGAATACAAATGTTTTGGGACACATCGGACACTGTAGAGGAACGCCTTCTTTCTTTGATTTATGTCGACACATATGCATTCTCCAAGTATTATACCGTTTGAAGAACATTCCGCATATCTCACAAATTCTATCCGCCCATTCGCCATGCTTTCCACGATGTTTTAACACATCTTTGACAATCAGGTTACAAGGTACACATTTATAAAGGAAGGTTGCTTTCTCTTTGATATCATTTCTACTCAATCTTCCATCCATGTTAGGATCCATGTGCATCTTATAATGTTCCTTGAAGTCATTTGCGGATTCACAGGTGGTTTGGCAATCATTGCATTGGTAAAGTCTGTATGTCTTCACAAGCTTTTGCTTCTTTGTAGTTGAATCCCTGTTTAGAAGAACAAAAATGATGACATCATAAACAGTTTGATCCAATTATTTACGTTGTCAAATCTTCCAATGATTAGGCCTATCTGACACTTGTGCATCATACAAAAGAAAACCTTACACCATCTAATTTCAATCTTCAAACACTGATTCATTTAAGACTACTTGCAAGAGATAATTTAAACCTACACAGCCATTTTCTTCTGATAAGCATCATGGTTACTCTGTCAGAATGGATACTGTATGCGCAGTTACCAAAGTAGCTGCATGCACTGTACCCAAAGTAGCTGCACAATACCAGTACTTCTGCTACTATGCAGCTACTTTGGATGTACCACAAAGGTACTGTACTTTTCCCATACAGGCACTAAGTATACAATACCTGTACAGGTACTAATCCGAGTAACAATGATGGTGGGATTAAGAAATTGGCTATGTATTAAAATATTGGTACAATTGTTTTCATATATCTGCACAAGCACTACTAATGTATGTATAACCAGGCCCATACGCTTGCTTGTCATTGCCAAGAAGGAAGCTTCCAGTGTGCTAGCGCCCTCAGCCATAGCGCCCTCAGCCAAGGAAGGCTGTGGTTTGAATTTCCTCTCCCATTATTATAGACTCCCTGGTAGTGTTTTTTCTCAAACTAAAACAACTTATTTCCAGGATATTCTATTGCAGAACTGTCCAAAACAGTCCTCGGCGAGCTTTACAATCTCCAGGTCTCTATTTTGTTTTTCAATTTCGGTTAGTGTTCCTATCAAAATGTCATCCACACTATGGTATTCATGATACACTTATCAGGACACTGGCCCATTTCTGGACCGATGACTAACACTTTCACGGATTCTCAAATGAATCCCATTTAGAAGCAATGTGTATCCTATGAGCAATGAGGGAAGTCTGTTTTAAGTATCAAAGGTTGGACAAAGTTAAAGCAATTTGGTATACAATTTGCTTACAATAAAAAAAACCTGCATACTCTATTGTTGATCAAACTCTTTATGCAGTGACATCAGAGCATATTCTAATGATCTATGCAGCATTTATGTGTAAGTGCCAGGATTCATCTTTCATTGCTTGGGTACTTATGTCAATGAATTACAATCAAATACACAATATTAAATTGTGATAATCCCAGTGCGCTTGTATGTTACTGCAGAGCGAGTTAGGTGAAGTATCACAAGAGATGCCATTCTAGAGGATTAGAATACTTGCAATAGGAGGCCCTTTCTAAGTCAGTCATCAAGGACAGAGGCACATATTTGTATGCAATACAACACAAGAACCTGTCTTAGACCAAACATGAAATAAGTTTGGCCATACACATGATAATGTTACAGATTTCATATTCTTGCTCAAAATAATTCACCATTTAATTGTACAGCACTACTTGCTCACTAATAAGCAGTATACATGCAGCAAATCATTGACATTACTAAGTGGCTCACATATATAATGACGATCTCAATTCTCAACTTCAAATCCAGAATTATACTAGTGTACTTACACAATGAACAATATGGATATCCATCATATCATCTTAGGTAACAAATCCAAATGCATCAGCTTTAAATGTTACTTATACAGGGCGAGTTGTACTGCTTGAGAATGGAGAAAACTAGGCAACCATACAAGGAACAAATATATCAACTTTTGTCAAACTACGAGATCTGATACATGCCCTAACTACAGCTTTGTGAATGACCTATCACTACCTTCAGGATGAGACCAGTATTGTGGATCTCTTTGCAACGGGTTAAAAGGCGCCATATTATAATTGACATTGCCTACAATCCCAGAATAACCAGGCAACTGTGGATTATGATGTACACTATGGGCACTACGTTCATGAACATCTGGATTATAAATTGAGCTGCTTGGATTGTCATATACAGGTTGATTCCTTGGCATATCCAGGATGGATTGCAAACTTGACAAGGACGTTGATGCTTCTTTTGTGGACCTACTGGCTACTGCGTCTTCTGTTTTATTACACATGGTTTTCGAAATGGGATTGGCAAATCCAGAATCCAAGTATATATGTGAGCTTGAATCCAATGCTTGCTCTGTTGGCCTTATAGATACACTTTCTTGTGTAGATTTCACTCTCTCCATATTCCCTTCATCTGCTCTTGGCTTCCTTTCTGATACTGTATCCTGCAAACATACACTCTCTGTCTCTTGTGTTGTCACATCTTGCCCCTCAAACTCTTCAACAGAAGATATCTTCTTGTTTTTCCACATATCAATACCATGTGCAGATTTCTTGTGAGTTTTAAGGCTGACATTATGAGTAAATGCTGCATTACAGATATCACATTTATAAGGTTTCTCTCCTGTATGTGTTCTCAAATGTCCTCTCAGATTATATCCATTTGTGAATCCCTTACCACAAAACTCACAAGTTAAGCGCTTGACATCTTTGTGAGTATGCCTATGGCGAGACAAGCAGTGCCTTTGTTTGAAAGTTTTCCCACATTTTTCACACACATGAGGCCGTTGTTTAGAATGAATAGGTAAATGTCTTCGCATGTCACCGGGGAATACAAAGGTCTTGGGACATTTTGGACACTGATGAGGATTTCCAGACTTTTCAGCATCATGACGACGCATATGGCTCCACCAGGCATTATATCTTGTGAAAAATTGGCCACAAACATCACATGTTTTTTCTTGCATTTGCACATGATACTGACGATGATTTTGAGCATTTTCAACAATTTTGTCACACAGTATACATTTTGAAAGGATGGTTGCTGTTAAACTGACATCAATTTGAGGAGTTTTGTTTCCCTGTGAATCAAAGTGCATCTTTATATAGTGTTGTCTGAAGCTGTCTGGTGATTCCCATTGTGTCTCACAGTCGTTGCACTGGTAAATTTTGACTGTCACACGCTGTTTCTTTGCCTTTGGTTTGTCCCTGTTTATAGAAGGAAAAAGAAAATTGCATCAATATCGGATGTTCAATATCGGATTGAATTCTGGAGTGACAATATTGGCTGAAAAGTTGGACAATTTCTCCTTACGTGAAATACACCAACACCGACACACATGCTTCCAGTGCTTTCTTGACATCCTTACTGACAGTCGAATCAATCTAGAGAACTTCAGACAACACTGTGCACTCAGAGGTGGAGATATTATTGATGATCACTCCTTGGATAAGATGTTTGGGGAACAACATTTTGAATATTTCATTTTTTTATTATTTATGATGTGAGTATTTTTAGTGTATATTGAATATTTGTATAAGTTGAAGCCTAATACAAGTCCATTGTAACAATTAATAACCCCTTCACCTATTCACTTCACTGTGGTTCAATTTACAGAGTTTCAGCCAGTAACGGTTGACTATTGGTTAAGGTACATGTCTAGTGTTTGGGAGGACCGAGGTTCGAGTTCCTGTCGCTTAATGTCCTTGCTTATTTCTAGAGTTTGCATATTCGCCAGCGTTTTGTTAATATTTGTTTTTATATTGTCTAGGCAAAAAAAAAAAAAAATTGACCTTTCAGGGGCAATTTCTTTTTTTTGTTGTTGAAAATATTTGAAAATTTACTGCACAAAAACACGTTTTAAAGAAGAAGAAAAAAAAGAAAAAAATTTTTGTTGATTTTTTTGATTTTTAAACAAGCAGATACTACTCAAAAACACGTTTTCATCTTTCTTTATTGTTATGTGCTTCTTTCAATTTTTTTTCCAATTTTTTTTCTTCTTTTTTGTTGTTGAAAAAATAAAATAAAATAGCGACCCTAGATTTCCGAAAATTCGGGTCGGTCGGAAAGGGCAAGTCAACTCTTTTTTGTTGTTGGCCCTATTGTACACTGTGGGTTGGTAAACTGATTTACATTATATAATTGTTAAAATAAATATATAAGGCCCCTTGCAATTAAATGTGAGTTTACTGTTGCGTTTTTGAAAAGCAGGACGAGGTGTCTATTTAATATTAATATTGTAATATTTTGGGGTAAAGTCACCTGATCTAATATTTTTGGAGTTGTATAACTATTATCCAAGGTACGAATACAATTTAAATGCTGTTAATTATGTCCTACTACCACCACCTACTGCATTGGCTTTGCATTTTGTTTCTTTTATAAAGGAGTCTACTCATATTTGCATCCCTATTTTGAATATTAATGAGCTATTCGATCGATGTTTGTAAAACAAATTCGTTACGCTAGCTCGGAGAATTTTAAAGATGGCGATCGTAAACAAACCTGAAATATTACCCAGAATGCACTAGGAAACTCCAAAGAAGTTCGGCGGTTTTGATGTGACGTCATGCGCTGAAGCGATTGCGCAGTAATCAATTGCCGTGCCTACGAATATGCCTCAAATGCACACATTTCAATACAAAGCGACAGTTGCAAGTTTCGTGCAGAGTTTTTTACTTCCCAGAAATGTTTTCCCAACCCGGAAGTATTGCAATGCGGCTTATCGGCTAATTTTATTGTCAGAAAAGTGTTAAAAAGCTTATGAAAAAGCTGTAAACAATAAAATAATTAAATGTTTTTAAAATATTACATATATCACGCGGGTGACTTTTGGACGCGCGCGGGCAACAGTAAACTCACATTTAATTGCAAGGGGCCTAAGTCGAAGTCATTCTTTCATAAATTATACACAAAATTGGCTGCAAGTAACGACTTAGCTTGGTGCCTGTGTCATCTTCAAATGGGTGTATATTCATAGCAACTAAAATTCATAATAAACAAATATGGGTGCTGTAGCATGCAATATTTGCAAATAAAATATCTTGGGTAATGATTGATAGTGGTAAATGCCACTTGAGTGCCAAAAACAACAATCTCTCACCAGATTTGAGATGTATCTGTAAAATGCATTTTGAAACCTAGCACAAATAATTGTGTAGTAATAAAATAGCACAATAGCTATCCAGATGGGAAAACCATTTCTTGAATTCTTTTACAATTACAATTTCAAATTAAATTACCGGTACACAAGTCGTCAAAGAAACGGCACTGCATAACGTCATACCACAATCATGTTGGATACCTATCCATGGCATAGTGAGGGGACACCAAATCCCATGATTTGTTAATAAAATAGTCATCAGAATCTTGAAAGAGGGCGAATCTTGCCCCTGACACCACCCACACAGTACCACTGCTGTGAATTGCCTTTTTTTTAGACACAATGTCAATGACTTCAATGTTCCAATAACGAACCACACTTTCTAAAAGCTGTGCTCCAGATGGAAACAGAACACTTTGCCAAACATACATTTTGCCCCTTCTAATTTTCACCTCTCGTAAATATCGCCACCCGTAAATATTGCCACCTGAAAATTTCGCCCCAAATTGTAGCATGGTATAATGTACATGTAGCAAGTACAGTGTGACGAGCGATGATCAATGTAATCTGTATCTTTAATTGTTACGCCAAGCATGCTAAATAATTTCAAGTACGCCTATTTGCAACGGCAACAAAGGCCCGACTGCAGCTATACTGCTAAATGTTCAGCCAAGCACACAAAATAATTTATTGGAGGCGAGATGGCAAAAAGGCGAAATTAAAGGTATATTATGTGATCTTTCCAGGAAACGCCCTCAACATCGAAAAAAAAATTGAAAGCAGATTTTCTTGCAGATTTACATTTCTGATCATAAATCGTACATACATTCCAAGTTACAGGGGATACGATTCTTAATTACTTCAAAATCATGGTTTTAGAGTGAAAATAAACTGTCGGATTGTCGATTTTTGTCCGACAACTTATTTTACTCTAGTCTAAATTCACTCTAAACCATGATTTTGAGGTAATTAGGAATTGTATCGCTCTATAACTTGGAATGTATTTCCGATTTATGATCAGAAATGTAAATCTGCAAGAAAATCTGCTTTCAATTTTTTTTTCGATGTTGAGGGCGTTTCCTGGAAAGATCACATAATATACCTTTAATTTCACCCACCATTAATTTCGCCTTTTTGCCATCTCGCCTCCAATAAATTATTTTGTGTGCTTGGCTGAACATTTAGCAGTATAGCTGCAGTCGGGCCTTTGTTGCCGTTGCAAATAGGCATACTTGAAATTATTTAGCATGCTTGGCGTAACAATTAAAGATACAGATTACATGGGGGGTGTAGTGTCTAGAGGGGGGGGGGGGTGTAGTGTCTAGCATTCCTCGAGA
The DNA here is from genome assembly GCA_035610835.1 of Ophiura sarsii. Taxonomy (NCBI): domain Eukaryota; kingdom Metazoa; phylum Echinodermata; class Ophiuroidea; order Amphilepidida; family Ophiuridae; genus Ophiura; species Ophiura sarsii. The sequence goes on along the minus strand of CM069442.1, from coordinate 89,666,839 downwards.
CTCCTATCTTTATCACACATAACAATAGCATCACCCAATGTGCATAACATATTATCGTTTTCTCAACACGACATTGACGAGTGATTTAATATTCTGCTGATACTATAGTGACATCACAAGACTTTTTCGCTGGCTATAATGTACTTTTAACCACACCAGTCTGGAGAAAGTGATAAACAGCGGCAGGAAAGGCCAATGGTGGCAAGATGATTCAGTAACAAAATCAATCAATATTCCATGAGATTCAGAAATAAAGTGTTGGAAGATCAAACACTGTATCATGCCAATAACACCCGACTGGAAAAGTGATCACATGCCTACAGAATATGCAAACAGAAGAGAGATCATTTTGCTGTTCCAACTTTTGATTCTCAAAACAGGAATGGAAAGAACATTTTCAACCAAATCTCTCATTAATTTTACAGTGTTACCAAAGCTTCCAAGCAGGTGCATTTAGAGTGCAGAACAATGGAAAAGAAAACAGTTTTATACCAATGGCTTTAGCTTTTACCTAATTTTTTTTATAGTTTTTAATAACAAAAGACATGATACCAACAATATGTGGATGCAATAGTCTCATTTACAACTGCTTTGTTTGCAACATTAACAGTTCCGTTCATAGCCTAGCAGTACATATAAGAGGAATGACCATGGTTTTATGGACAAAATTTGTCAACTAAATATATGTGCCAAGTGATCAATATGGCTGATTGACTTGACTCATGATGCAAGGATGTGCAAACTTGGTCAAACATCTGTTTAAAGAAATTATATCATACAGTCTGTTCACCTTGAACAGACATGGATGGTCTAATGTATACATTTTCTATGGAAATCCATTATTTCAAAGGCTAAGTTTTAAATTTTATTTAAGCATTTCGCTCTATAAAGGCCTGGGCTAAAGTTTTGTGAATGATCTCCCACCACCTTCACTATGAGTCCAATATTGAGGATCTCTCTGCAATAGGCTGAAATCTGGCATACCTCCCGGTCCATTGCCTACAAATCCAGTGCTTCCTGGCTCAAGTATCTTACGATGTAGTATACTCTGAGTACTATTGGGTTCACGGATAGGAAGAAGTAATGAACTCATAGGAGGAATGTCATAAACAGAATGCATGCTGGGTTCATTGAGGTTGGATTGTGACTGTGAGATGGCCATCGATGCTGTTTCTATTGGTGTGTTGGATACTGTATTCCTTGCTTCATCACTTGTGATTTGGAATGGGTCTGAACTGGTAGAGGCAATATTTTCTGTGCTACATTCTTCAGCAGCTGGCTTTCTTATTGAAGTATAACATGGATTTGTTATATCTGCTGCTATCGTTGCTGTGTCGCTAGTTGCATCTGTCCTCTCTGATCCTTTAAATTCTTCAATAATCGTTGTCTTCTTATCTTTCCACATATCAATACCATGTGCAGATTTCTTGTGAGTTTTAAGGCTGACATTATGAGTGAATACTACACTACAGATATCACATTTATAAGGTTTCTCTCCTGTATGTGTTCTTAGATGTCCCTTCAAATTGTAGTTATTGGTAAAACCTTTACCGCAAAACTCACAAGTCAGGCGCTTGACATCTCGATGTGTGTGCCTATGGCGATACAAACAGTGCTTTTGTTTGAAAGTTTTCCCACATATTTCACATATGTGTGGTCTGACTTTAGAATGAATTGGTATATGCCTTTTCAAATCATCAGACAATGCAAAGATTTTCAGGCATATCAAACAATGATAAGGTTTGCCAGTTTTCTCCGCCATATGTCGACGCCTATGATTCCGCCATGCATCGAATCGTGTAAAAGTCTTACCGCATATCTCACATATTCTATCCCCCATTTGTACATGTTGTTTACGATGTTGTTCAACATTATCAACAAATTTATTACATGGTACACATTTCCAAAGGATAGTTGCTGTCAATTTGACATCAATGTCAGGCGTAGACTTTTTTTGTAAATCAATGTGCATCTTATAGTGTTGCCTGAAGCTATCCGGTGATTCACATTGTGTCTCGCAATCCTTACACTGGTAAATTTTGACAGTCACTCGTTGTCTCTTTGTCTTTGGTTCGTCCCTGTTTTTAAGAACAAAAAATGTTGAATAAATATTGAATGTTCAATAGTGTTGCCACATTGAAGATTACATTTGTAAGTGTCAATTTTGGCTGAATATCCAGGGTTCACTCAGAGTTACCGTATATTAAGACACGCCATACAATGGTATGAGACAGATACTCCCAGTTCATTTCTTGGCAACAACCTTGCAGAGGCAAAGGCAAGTATTATTGCAAACATCTGTAAGTGGAAGGGTGTTGCAAGACAAAAGCAATGGGTGTTCTCTTTGGATTTTTCCCCACTAGTTTAAAAGTTCCATGCATAATTAAAGGGGCATTGAGAGATGTATCGATATACTAAATGAGCAAATAACGTAAAGATAATCATCAACATAGCCCAAATCCAAAATATCATACAATTCCGACATCGCCTTCATGCCAAACTAAGCAAATAACGGCACTTCCGGGTTGAGATTTGCCGCGAAAGTCCGTGAGTAAAACTTAGCATAACTACCGAATTCAGCAGCTTATTTTCGATATGATCATATAGAAACTAAGAAAATCATGAAATTTTATATGATAAACGGTGAATGTTGGTAAACTGTTTCAGATGGTAGTTAGTATATGCCTAAGTATTACTTTGATGCAAAAAAAACTGATTTCCAGGATACTTGAGGGCGCATTCCCATACGTACCTCTCAATGCCCCTTTAAGTGGCATGAATAGCACAAATATATTTTCATCAATGAGACAATAATTATATAAAATTTCAAGAAGTTTTCATTGAGTAATATAGATTTATTGGTACATGTATAACATCAGCATTTCTCTTACATTGATTAGAACATGATTGTTTAGATAACTTGATTATTTAATATTCATATTCGTAACTAGTATTACAGTCTAATAATTTTTAAAAAAACTGCTTCCTGACAAACAGTTTAGGTCTACTATTAGTATTAGTGTAATATGCACATACATTTGGTATGCGAGCCAGGTCTTAACTCGCTTTTTTACTGAGGAAATTTGAGATTGAGATGGTATGATTTTTGATATTAACCATTGTTATGAAAGTGCTAACTTGATAAGAAGCAAAGGCTTTTTCGAGTATGGTTAACATTTCAAATGGTATAACTTTTTGCTATCAAATATTCAATATGCCCCCAAAGCGAGTCAAGGCCTTCTGGTTCTCAACCATTCAAATAATTTATGTTAAGGGCATCATGGTTAGGATTAGGTTAAGGTTCCATTTTAGGCATCTGTAGACTTTTGTGTTATTACTAGTTTATATTTAAACAGAACTTGGATTGATTGAAATTTGATTCAATTAATACTATGTGATCTCTATTTCATATCTGGCACTAGAAATGAGCCCCTGTACCAATATAATAACATTTCTTACCAAACATATATGGAATAATTTTGCTAAATGGTTTCCAGAACAGCAAGATTAAGTTTTTTATCAGGCATTTATGAAATACAGTGTACCCATAAGGAGCTGCCATTGGTGCTGTGGAGCTAACAGGTACACTGATTTTTTAATGGTAGTACTTTTAAAACTTTTAAAATTAATCATATTGTCGCTGTTCCGTCAAAACCTCATATGATTTTCAACCCTTCAGCATGTATTAAGTAAAACCGCCCATCGGTTATGCATAGGGAGTGTTGATTTATATGTATGGAAAAAAGTATCGCACCACTTTTTTGTTGTTGAAAAGTGCAAATGTGGCCTCGAATTTTGCCACCATGGTGTGATATTAAGGATCATTTGTTTGCGTAAGCTGTCCTACAAAATGCTATGCAATAAAAGGGCCACATTTTAGTTTGTGACGTAATCGATGTAATGTTTTTCAAGGCCAAGGGGAAAATGCATGCTTTTGTCCAAAAACATGCATAAAACAAGTTTGGGTATAACTCGATATTGAATAGACTTTAAAAACTTAAAATAGTCATTATATTAGTTGTGTATTTGGTGCAAGAAATGTTCCATTTAGACATTATAGGCTACAATGCAGTGAATGAGTCCAAACATGCCATTTTTTTGTTGCTCATAAATTCAGTATATACGATGAGGTCACCGTTGATTTTTGTATTATTATTTGACCTCGGTCAACACTTCCGCAATATTGTTTTTGTCATTTGAACTTATTTAAAATTTGACTTATTTTGACCTTTGACCCCATAACCGTTGGGTGTACGAAAAAGGGTGTTTTTTCATATTTGAGGACAATCGGGCAACTTTTGAAATTTGACCCCAGATGACCTTTGACCTTGGAAGACTGGAATGTGTTACCAGGGATTACAACTATAGAGATTAATCATTGGGCCTCTCAATATCGCGTTATATCCAAACTTGTTTTATGCATTGGCCTTGAAAAACATTACATCGATTACGTCACAAACTCAAATGTGGCCCTTTTATTGCATAACATTTTGCTGGACAGTTTTCGCAAACAAATGATCCTTAATATCACACCATGGTGGCAAAATTCGAGGCCACATTTGCACTTTTCAACAAGTGGTGCGATACTTTTTTCCATGTGTATATATTCAGGTGCAACAGCACTTACAAGGTTTTGATAGACTTGTTTTTGGCCTTCGAACATGTTCAGAGCAGACTGCCTGATGGTTATACATAGGAAGGAAGCGCATTACTTTGTACATATGCTGAAGGGCCAGATGTTATACATAGGAAGGAAGCATTTCTTTGTACATATATGCTGAAGGGCCAGATGGAGATACGAGGTTTTGACAGAACAGCGACGATATGCCTGAAAGAAATCTCAACCCTGTGTTTGAACTAACTCCAATCTCCCCTACCAATCAATCTTGCCTAATTTATGTTCACACATGATATAAATTCTATTGCACAACATATGCTGGGGTTTCTTTCTATTACACCACTGACAATATTATGTGGTGTGATTAGGCAAAATGAGTCAAAAGTCGGTAAGATTCAATTATTATTTTTGTACTTGATTGCTTACACCATTTGAAAAGCTGCATTTTGCAGAAAATCCCATTCAAATTGGTCAATTGGTTCCAACAAATATATGAGCAGTTGAAGAGTTGCAAAAACAATAGGAAAGAAAAGACATTATCTCCTTTGTTTGGCTATCATAAAATCAATATTGGCGAGTTCCGACTCATTTTGCTTGATCACATCATATATGACAAACTAATGTAACCTGACAATGTAACAAAAACATTGAGTATTGTGTAGCAAACATTTTACAGACATCACAAAGACTCTATATCCATCATTCTCCTACTTAAAATTTAAAAAGTACCTGCTTCTCTTTATTCATGAACTAATTACTACATATCTACAAATATTAAGACTTAGAGAGAGTTCAAATAGGCCTATATTCCAAATCATTCCCAGGCTTGACACATACAATTGATACTTAAATCTAATAACATACATTTCATTAAGTTTGATGGCTACAACCATAGGATTGGCATTAATGACCCTCTGCAAGCTGCACCAGACAATTTTCTAATCCATCAAAGATTATTTCATTATGGAATATTGATAAAGAAATTACTAGCTAGCATTTCCTGGATAACACTTGTCGCTGCCATGTTAAAGCCAAAGAGATTTGACAAACACAGTGGTATTGGTAGAGTAGTTATACCTGAGCTGATATTCAATCCTTATTTATGCCACTTTTGATGTTAAGACAGATAACAACACCCACTTTGCAAAAGAATCACCAAACATTGAATTTGAGTTCCAAATAAATCTTGGGAGATTCAAAGTTTTGTGAATGATCTCCCACCTCCTTCAATATGAGACCAATATTGAGGATCTCTCTGTAGCAAACTAAAATCTGGTATACTACCAGGTACATTGCCTACAAATCCAGCATTACCAGGCACAATCATGTTATGGTGTACACTTTGGGAACTATGGGGTTCACGGATATTCATAGGATGAATCATTGATGAAATGGGATTATCATATCGCGATTCCAAGCATGACTGTGAACTTAAATCTGACGCTAGCTCTGTTGGCCTTGTGGATGCACGCTCTGTTGGCATTGTGGATGAACTCTCTGTTATTTTCATGTTTACAACTGTAATGGATTCTGTAGATTTCACTCTTTCTACACCCCCTTCCTCTGCACTTGGCTTCCTTTCTGATGTTGTAGCCTTCAAACTTAGACTATCTGTCTCTTGTACGGATGTATGTCTAGCCTCACTTTGACCTTCAGGGTCGTCAAACTCTTCAACTGACGATGTCTTCTTGTCTTTCCACAAGTCAATACCATGTGCAGACCTCTTGTGAGTTTTAAGGCTGACATTATGAGTAAATGCTGCATTACAGATATCACATTTAAATGGCTTCTCTCCTGTATGTGTTCTCAAATGTCCTTTCAGGTTGTAGTTGTTGTTGAAACCTTTGCCACAAAATTCACATGTCAGGCGCTTGAAATCTTTGTGTGTTTGCTTATGACGAGACAAACAGTGTCTTTGTTTGAAAGATTTTCCACATACTTCGCAAACATGTGGCCGAATTTTAGAATGTATCACTACATGTTTCCTCAGGTCTTCACGCATTGAAAAAGACTTTGGACATGAGTGACATTGAAATGGTCTTCCAGCTTTGATGGCATCATGGCGTCGCATATGACCCCACCAGTTAGTGTATCGCTTGAAAGTTTTACCACAAATATCACATATTCTATCATTCATCCTTGAATGAAGTCTTCGATGCGTTTTTACGTCATCAACGATTTCTCCACATAGCCTACACTTCCAAATGATGGTTGCAGTTTGCTTGACATTAATGTCAGACAATCTCTTATGCTTTGAATGCATTTTATAATGTTGCCTGAAGCTATCTGGTGAGTCGCATTGTGTCTGGCAATCCTTACACTCGTAAATTTTGACTGTCACTCGTGGTCTCTTGGTCTTTGATTCATCCCTGTTTAGGAGAACAAAAAATGTTGAAAAAATATTGAATGTTCAATAGTGTTGCCACATTGAAGCAGATTTCTAAAGAGTCAAAATCAGTTGACTATATAATTATATGCAGGGCCAAGTTTAAATCCTTATCACAGACATAGTTGCAGTATTTCATAGGATAATGTCTTAGTGATAGGCAAGTCAAAATTTCACAGAACCCTATGCAATCACAGAGATTTTGACATCTAGGCTCCAAGCGATACCATTCTCTGAATAGAGTCTACACCAATCCTATACCACAAATAAGACCAACATATCAATTGTGTACCTTGCCGAAAATGTAGACACTGAAAATCAAAGCTATCAAAAGAGGTTCAGCCATATTGGAAGATTTCAATGTTGGTTACAATCGAAAGAGAAACATAAGATAAAGTTTGGTTTGAAAAGAATATTATTTTAAGATACTGATCCAAATTTATGTATACATGTAGATGTGTTTCCACATAGGTCTAGTAATACCATTGCTCTACAAATAAATTGGATGAAGAGAGATTGGGTGGTTATGCAAAACTTGATGGAAGAGTTAACTAAAGTATTTTTAAAGCATTTACGCAGCACTAATGTTCAGCGCCCTTCAGCAATACTGTTAGTACCTGGCCACACATTATTACCGGTGTGGCTAAAACAAAATGTGGCTATTAATGAATGTATTTAAACATAAATTTGCAATACATCTGTATATCTATAGCAATTAAATAAGTATACATGTTGGAAGTTGAACAGAATTAGATATTTTCCAATCAACCAAGCAGCAACGAAATTCCCATAATAGTTGCAGAATATCAATTTGCACTGAGCAAATCTCACTAATCCAATGTAACAACCCGAAAAGTAGTCAATCATCATGTCGTGTAAATAAGTAAATTAGTAATTTAGTTGTGTTACAATCTTTCACTTGTTGAAGGCTATAGGCCTATACCTTATATCTTAAAATGCCCACATTTACTATGTATTATGTATGTAATCGCTCCTCAATCATAATATACTGAAATATTTTCTATGGAAGGTTCCCTGTTAAGTTGAGTCAGTGAAGAAGAAAAATCTAACAATCACAAATACAGGTGGACTTGTACATGGTAACAATAAAAACAACATTTGAATTTAAGTTTATATAGCTTTGAATTTATGGTCCATCAATATTTGAATTTTAAGTTCCAATACAATAGCCCTTGACTAGGCACAAGTGTTTATGGTATACTTAGGGGTAGGAAAATAATGAGATTGCATTTTTTTCCTAGCCTTATGTACTAGGAAAATAACAAGATTGCGTTTTTTCCTAGCGCTATGTAGCACATAGGGTAGGATAATAACGAGATTGCATTTTTTTCCTAGCCCTATGTACTAGGAAAATAACAAGATTGCATTTTTTTCCTAGCCCTATGTACTAGGAAAATAACAAGATTGCAGGTTTTTTCCTAGCGCTATGTAGCACATAGGGTAGGAAAATAACGAGATTGCATTTTTTCCTAGCCCTATGTACTAGGAAAATAACAAGATTGCATTTTTTTCCTAGCCCTATGAACTAGGAAAATAACAAGATTGCGTTTTTTTCCTAGCGCTATGTAGCACATAGGGTAGGAAAATAACGAGATCGCGTTTTTTCCTAGCCATTGGGTACAGATATTTAAAGCTTTGTGAAACTGAAAGACATCTTATTAAAGAGTTTCTTTGTAACAGAATATCCAGATACCTGGTCGGAGTTTCAGCTGAAGCAGGACATGATGCCCTACAATTCTCTTTGACTTTGACTATGAAAAGCTTAAAATGTTCCATATAAATACCATAAGTCCAACATCAATTTACATGCTGCTTTTAAGGAACAACACAGTAAATCAGGCTTATTGTATGTGTAACAAATCATCATCCTTTTGAAGAAACCTAAGTGCCAACTAAATATTCACTTCTTATTGGGTAATTCTAAAGCTTTGCAAAAGAACTCCCACTATCTTCAATGAGAGAATCTCTTTGTACCAAGACGAAGTCTGGTATACTACATGTACTAGTTACATTGCCTACAAATCCAGTGCTTCCAGGCACAACTATGTTATGACGCACACTTTGGGAACTACTAGGTTCACGGATATTTAAAGGATGTATCATTGAGGAAATGAGATTGTCAAATCTAGCTCCTATGCATGACTGTGAGCTTGAACCTGATGCTTGCTCTGCTGGAATCATGGACACACTTTCTTTTGTTTTCAGGCTCATGATTGGAATGGAACTTGTTGATTTTGCAGTTTTTAAACATCTTTCCTCTGCAATTGGCATTGGCCTCCTTTCTGATAATGTTTGATTTGGACACATTACTCCATCTGTTACTGTTGTTGAGGAATGTCTAGTGAGACTTTGCCCCTCAGGACCATCAAACTCTTCAATTGAAGAGGACATCTGATCTTTCCACAAATCAATCCCATGGGCAGACCTCTTGTGAGTTTTAAGGCTGACATTATGAGTAAAGGCTGCATTACAGATCTCACATGTGAATGGCTTCTCTCCTGTATGTGTTCTTAGATGACCCTTCAGGTTGTAGTTGTTGTTGAAACCTTTCCCACAAAACTCACACGTCAGACGCTTGACATCTTTGTGTGTTTGCTTATGACGACACAAGCTCTTCCTTTGTTTGAAAGATTTTCCACATAGTTCACATACATGTTTCCGAACATTAGAATGTATTTCTTTGTGATTCATCAGGTCTTCAAGCATCACAAAAGACTTTGGACATATGCCACATTGATAAGGTCTGCCAGTTTTGATGGCATCATGCCGTCGCATATGCCGCCACCAGCTACGATAATGTGTAAAGATTTTACCACAGACATCACATACTCTATCAATAAATCGTGAATGAAGTCTACCATGTTGTTTCACATCATCTATGAATTTGTCACATATAATACATTTCCGGAGAATGGTTGCAGTTTGCTTGACATCAATATCAGACAATCTTTTACGCTTTGAATCAATGTGCATCTTATAGTGTTGCCTGAACCCATCCTGTGATTCACATTGTGTGTGGCAATCCTTGCACTGGTATATTTTGACCGTCACACGTTGCCTCTCAGTCTTTGGTTTGTCCCTGTTTAGGAAAACAAAAATGTTGAATAAATATGGAATGTTCCAATAGTGTTGCCATATTGAAGAATTCAAAAGATTTTATATTGGTTGTCTATATGCAGGGTCTAGTCAGAGTCCCCTATTATACTTCCAACAATTGTGAAAAACAGATACTGACAGACAGTTTAATCACTTGGCAATCATAACAAAATAACAATATTATTGTTGACATCTTTTTTGACATACAAATAGCTAAAGTGATGTTGTGACACCACTGTGGCAATATGTATAACGATCCACCTGTGTCAGAGATAGCCAAATACTTTAAAGGCCTTTAAGACAGTATGGTAGTTCACTGTTGCACAAGGCACCCAAAGAGTATGTTGCCATATCTCTGACCTACAGTTAAGGAGAAACAGGACATGCATTTTTAGTATGTCTTTTTATGTTATTTTGGTTGTGATGTAGAGAAGCGCCATGAGCGTCACTTACGGCGGATACCAGCACTTTATCAGAATTTGGCTAAAATTAAAAAGAAATCTGGTTCCAATTTCAGGATATTATTGATTAAATACAAGTAAGTATTTTCTCACCTGCAATATTTCCAAATTGATTATTACAATCAATACAAAAAGCTTTTTAGAAGAATGAAAAATGATGAAAAACCCATTTGTAACTAGCCAAACCCATTTGTAACTAGCCAAACCCATTTGTAACTCCTTGGTCAAATGGAAATATTTTAAAATCAAATCAGTCAAACCACCTACTAAAATACAAAGAAACATACGCCACTGTAGCTTTTCTTTTCCATGTGAAATTAACATGAACTGTTACATACAATATTTTCTGCAAATCTCTTAGTCTTTCTTGATAAATTTAAAGAAACTAATTAGTGCTATGTACATTATGACTAGTTCAATAATTGCCTCTTTGCATTACTCATACAATGGACTTGCCACTTGATAAGTCAAAAATTGAAGATCTCTGTATCACGTCAAACCCTTCTTGGTATACATACATTGTCTATGAAAGGAGAGTGTTACCTATGGTAACTAATATCATGCATTAGCCTAGTTATAAATCGTCCAACTTAGAAACTATGTCCTCATTTGAGAAAACAAAATTGAAAAGGTCCCTTTAGGACCCAAGCATGTGTCCGTTGGACCAACCGTGTAAACAAACAAACAAAGCAAAGGTTTTACATAAAATCTGACGATACTGGGATTTGAACCCATAACCTTTCGGTCCCGAGGCGAATATCATAACCACTACCCCAACTACGCTGTTGGTGCCAAGATAGCAATTTCAATCCTACATCAGAGGTAGGTAGGTATAATACAATACCAGTCTTTGCACCAGGCTAATTTGCAATAGCTTACTCATACATTGTAGGTAAGAACCGAAAGGAGACTAAAAGTAGGGGAGTACTTGACATACATGTAGAGCTAAAGCTTTGTGAGAGACCTTGCACTACTTTCAAGATGAACCCAATATTGAGGGTCTCTCTGTAACATACTAAAATCTGCCATATTACCAGTGGAGTTGCCTACAAAACTAGCATAACTAGGTACAAGAGGATTATTGTGGACACCATGTGAAGTACTACATATTTGTTGATGAACATCTGAATTATAAGTTACGGACTGATTTTGATTTTCATAAGCCATTTGCATGCCTGGTGCACCGAAGCTAGACTGTGAACCTGCAGACGACACCAATGCTGGCTCTGTTGGTTTGGTGCCTAATGTCTCTTTTGAGTTGTCACTCATTTCTGGAAATATCTCAGAACTGGTACATGTTTTACTTTCTGTACTTCTTCCCTCTGTTATTGTTATGCTTGTGGTTTTATTTTGTATAAAATCCTCTGCCCTTGCATTTTGTGCTGTGTTTTGATGTCCACTTTGTCCTCTCACATTTTCTATACTTGTTGGTGATTTAATGTTTGTCACATTTTCTTCATTTTTATCTTTGAACTCTGGTTGTTCCACTGTCTTCTTGTCTTTCCACATATCTATGCCATGGGCAGATTTCTTGTGAGTTTTTAGACTGACATTATGAGTGAAGGCAGCACTACAGATCTCACATGTGAATGGCTTCTCTCCTGTATGTGTTCTTAGATGACCCTTCAGGTTGTAGTTGTTGTTGAAACCTTTCCCACAAAACTCACACGTCAGACGCTTGAAAGCTTTGTGTGTATCATGAGTACGCTGATGCTTATACAAAGCTTTGTGTAATTTGAATGTTTTCCCACATAATTCACATACATGTGGACGATGTTTCGAATGGACAGCCATGTGTTGTTTTAACTCTTGAGTGAATATAAATGTTTTTGGACAATTTGGACACTGATGAGGATTTCCTATTACATTAGCTTTATGTCGACGCATATGACACCACCAAGCTGTATATCGTGTGAAAGTTTTACCACAGACATCACATACTTTATTACTCGGTCGTGAATGGATTCTTCGATGCTGTCCCACATTCTCAACCATTTCCCCACACAAAATACACTTCCAAAGAATGTTTGCGGTTTGCTTGACATCAATGTCAGACAATCTTTTATGCTTTGAATGCATCTTATAGTGTTTTCTGAAGCTATTCGGTGATTCACATTTTGTCTCGCAATCCTTACACTGGTATATTTTGACCATCACACGTTGTCTCTCAGTCTTTGGTTTGTCCCTGTTTAGAAGAACAAAAGATGTTCAATCAATAGTGGGTCATTTAACCGTTTCGAAGATATCATTGTATTGCAATTCTATACACCCAATATTGTTGCTATATTGCCACTTTGCTAATATCTTACAATTGCCATCAACCAGGAGAACTGCAAAGAACACTATAAGCACTGATCATACTGATAGAAAGAAGTGAATATAATATTGTTGAAATCTTTCTATGTTAAAGTGATCCTGTAGGCTTGAAGGAAATGTCAACTGATACTGGTGAGGAAGCTAACAATAATCGTTGAGGTCCAAGAACAGTACTGTTTATATCCCAACCAGCTTCTGGGCAAAGATATAGGGACTGAAAGAAATGTTATCTTATTTTGACCACTTCAGACATTCAGTAATCATCAACCGGGAGTACAAAGGAAGATACAGTCAAAAGGATATTTTGCAATTTTCATCTCATGAGATGAGGTAATCTATTTCCCTATCTTAAAGCACTATTCGAGCCTATTTCTCACACATCATACCTAACTATTAGGGATGAAATGATAGATGGTAGGAAGCGGTTCACAGCCACCCCCCCCCCCCCCCAAACCCCTGATTGACTTGGGTTCTTCCCCCGTGGCAGGTGAGGCAGTTGACCAGTAAGCCGCAAGGGCTTGGATCGCCAACAGACCGCCAAAAAGACAGCAGCTACTTACAGCATGTTTTTATTAGGCTTTATCCGGCTAACAAAAAATTGATTAACAACCGGTTGATCGCGTGAGCAAAGTGTTTTTATTGCGGTCCGACGCCCAAACTTGCCGGCTGCCGCTGACATCATTAATAAATGCCAGGGAAGGGTCATACTCATCTGTTTGCGAGTGGAAATTTCGTCAGCGCATGCTCTAATGCTTTGTCATAAATTTGTTTTTAAACACAAATCCCAACCTTGATAACTCTTCTTAAAGGTTCAAATTATATTCTAAATTAATCAAGTTTTGATTTATTGTATTTTGATTGCATTTTGAAAACGAAATTATCATTATATAAAGAAAGTAAACAATTAAGTTTGCCATCTCTTCGAACGAGCCTAATTATAAATACGCCAGCTGATTGTCAATTTTCTGTACATTTTGAATTATTGATGGCTTCTGTTGTTCCACGAAAAATGAGGATCATCGTCTTTAAAATTTCGACGGCGCAGCTTTGTGTTGTCTTTCTGGGTATAATGGCGGTATATAATGGCGACGTACATGTTTGTGATGGGTTTATTTACAAACTTGCTACAAAGGTCATTTAATTGACAGGTGATCGTCCCCACCTCTGCTTTCTACCGGCAAAAGCAACGTACTGGAACCGTGTGTGTTTATACTGGCGAAAGATTGCTTTTACTTTTAGTAGCCGATATCAACTGCTGTTATCCTTCGTTTTGAAGGATAAAAGGCGGCTAAAATCCAGGGGAATAAAACCGGTATGAGCGGGCAAATGCCGGTAGAGGTGTATTTTTATTGGGGAATTTTAATCCGTAAACCGGCATATGCCGTCTTTTTTACAGCAGTAAAAACACGCTGATAGTCCGTGCACATGGCCATGTGCCTGGCTGTATAATGTTGTAGTAGAATAAAGGGTCATAGCAACCTGACAGTGTACTTCTGGATTACCATCTGGAAAGCACTTTAAATAGTGGTGGTTTGTATTGTATTTAATTGCCATCTTGTTTTCTTTGCTTTATTATTAACATTCCCTTTTTAAATAAAATGTCAAATAAAGTAAAAGATTAGGCATGTTCATGATATTTACCGGTATGTAGCGTCAAATAATATTGTATGGCTTCTGTAACAAACAGCATGTATCAATATACTGATGGATAAGACTTAGATCATGCATGTAGTTGGCAGAAATTCCTTTAAAAGGTTCTTTGTTACTTGGCAAATAATATTTGAAGACTGCACTGACAAATTCCATGATGAACTACAACAACAGAGTGATTTGTGTTTTACATTTATTACAGAGCACCTCTGTCTTTGAGCTGTTTAGTCTACATTATGATGATACAATATCAGATAACACTGTCTTATTATTACATAATTTATACATGTAATGCAGAAGGTGGAATATTTTGGCAATTAATTTGTCATTATTACAAACATCATTATTTTTTCCATTTAAAAAAGCTTTCATGAATGGTAATGCTATCAATTTTACACACTATACATACATGAACGTATCATTGTACAAACTATCTCAATTTGGAAAATGCACCTTGTTTTGAAATCATCTTGAACCCGAAGGAGATTCAATCAATGTATAAATTTGAGAATCAATTTAAGATCAAGATTCTGACAATTGGTGCTATACTAACACACATTTCCATATTCGATGACAGAAGTAGTGATCACCAAAGCATAGAGGAATGCAAAATAGCTCCAATTGTCTGTAGTCTCCTGTAACTGTGGAACTTTTGCATCTCATTTATTTTCAAACTTTTCGTACTGCAGGCATCTACTGTGCAAATAATAGCGCATAGAATACATATATATTGTATAAATGTATACAATGAATTTCACCATCACAAATTTAAAAACAAGCTACATGGTTCAGAATCAGCAATAGCCAAAAATCAATCAAGGTAAAATTATTAGACCCTAAAGGCAATTTAAAACTGACCATATCAAATGACAGACCCAGTCACCGGATACTAGAAACTGCATGTTTATCTTCTGTGTCTTTAAATGCTTAAATCAGCAAGCATGGCAGCCCCCAAAAGAGGATTTTAATCAAATTGCATCACAATTTGGATTTTGTTTTGCCTGTTATTATTGGGAGCCCTCAGATTTCATGATGAGGGCCCCATACTTTTCTACACAAAAGTTTGACATTGTATTTGCAACTGTTCACTGTAGTCAGCAGTACAAACTCATATCACCTAGTTTTACCTTGTTTTGCTCCAATTCATGTTAACCAAAACTGCTGTGCATAGTTTTGATAAATAATTAGTTTAGGAGCTATAGTGATAGGTCGGCTCGGAATGTCATCACATGCCGTTGACAAACATTATATACATATAATGCAAGTTTTACATGTTTTTTACAGGTTAAAGTCCGAAAATTGGGTGAAACATTTTTTGATTTGTCGAAATTTTGCTAATGTAAACAACCGTCGCTTTACACAGCCTCAAGTGGTCACTAGGAATCATATGTTTATGGTTGAGTAACCATCTTCTTTATGGTTGAGTAACCATCTTCATTATGGTTGAGTAGAGTGCATTGCTAAATGTATTGCTTTGTTGTCAACGGCAAAAGTTGAAGGTTTGGGGCCAAATAGAGTACTCACTCATGTAGTCAGTCATGTTATCATAGATTATTCATGTATGTTGTTTGTTAGAACTGAGACACATAACTCACATTGTTAACAAATTCTTCTACACTCCATTCATCTTTACAGTGATGCCAGAGCATATTTCTCATTGCTTATTTTTATGTTCATAATTATAATACACAGGTCTGGAAATAGCACTCCCCTGCCTGCCCATAGCAGGTAACCTTTGTATCGAACTCGCAGTTAAGTGCGTTACACTAGCTGGTGGAATTTCTGTTGGGCAGGTATTTTTGTGAGTTACCTGCCCGACTGGCTGGTTGAAAAAAATCTGAAGTTCCAGCCCTAATAATGCATTGGTGGATATATCCACATTAAGACTGGAACTTTCACGTCACAGAACTATGCTATGATGTCACAAAAGTAGATGAATGGAGTGTTGGAGGTCCTTCGTTAGATTGCATTGAATATTTATCCCATATTTACCATTCACCTTGAAGTATGCATAAGAAAAGATGTCAAAATGCATTCATTAGTGTTATGTGATGCGATCTGTGAAAACCCGCCACATGGTGGGATTTTTCATATTGGAGATATTTATATCATAAGAAAGCTGACTGTGCTGATTACAGAACTGTTTGGATCATTTTTTCTTGAAATCACGACAAAAAAAGTTATGAGTGAACGATGATTGTGATGTCATAAACAGCTACAAAACAAGAAATCATGAAAATAGGCCGAAAAAAGATACATAGTTCAATAGAATCGCATTATAAGTTTAATTGAAAAAGTGACGTAAGTAAGTTTTTGAAGGTGAAATTTCATAAAAGACGATGACACAAAGTATTGGAAATTAATTTTCTAAAACAAATCTTTAAAAAACAAGAATATGCGAGTGCGACACGACAAGACGTGTCGTGCTATGTACGAAACTACGAGTAGTAGAGATAGCAGTGATGCTACCACCTATCTGTTGATTTCCATCATACCTTGCATTATATTTATTTATTTTTTGTTTTACCCATAATCCCTAGTTCACATTTTGCGACATCCGACAGGTTTTCACAGATCCCATCACATAATAGTTCATCACTATTTGGGATACAATGTATGTTTAAACAAAACTCTCTAAGATTTAGAGAAAATGTCAATGTGACAAGAAATGGTAAGTTGGAACAAAATATGGATGGTTAACCTAACAATCTAAAGTTAAATCATCAGTTTCAAATTGGCGAGAAAAATGCATTATCTCACAGTGCGCAAAAGTAATCTAAGCGTATGTGTGATTTGGGCATATGTACGCATCACGCATATGATGTATGGTGCGATCTGATAAGTAATGTGATCCTTATGCGCGTTCACGTTGTGCTGTATAATTTCGCTGCTGTACGGATACGGAGGCTCGCCAATTTGGATAACAGACTGAACTATAATAGAGGCAGGGGTGTCTAATCATGCAACACTAAGGAATAGGATCCATGAGTCAGGTATGGGCATGCATAGTTAGTGCAGAATTGCAGGATTGCAGGTATTTGTACATGTAAGTAGGGAGGTACTTGTAAGTAGGGATCTACGGAAATAAGGGTAAATGTAACAGTCCTCATTTCTACTACAATTTAGTAAATGTCCTCCTAGCAGCTTCCCAATAATCTTGAGCACTCTGTGCCATTTCAGGATCTGTCATGTTGAAAGGAGGACCTCTTCTTATCTGCATATTGTATTCTTGTGCAAGATGGCTTTGTGGCATTGCAGATGATGGGTAGGGCTGAATGTGTTGGGGATGCAAGGGCGGCTGATGAACATTTATGGGTAAGGTGGCAGCATGTGAATTAGTACCAGATATGATAGGATTTGATCTGTTGTATCTTTCTTCAGATATAACTTGAATGTTATCTGCATCAGAAATGACACTGGGGACAAATGGGACATCTTTGTCAACAGTTTCTACAGCAACTGAACTTCTACCTGTTGATTGTTTTGTAAAAGGATAATTTTTCTGTGTGTTCTGAAACGGATTGTTACAGTCCGGTGTTGTTTTCTTGAGACTATTAAGACCTGCATTATGTGTGAAACCCATTGCGGTGGTATGGTAAGGTTGTTGGGAGTGCTGTGGCAGCTGATCATTTGGGCCTAAAGGTACGCTCCCTGCAGGTAGATGGCTACTGGAAATAAGTCTATCATATTTTTCTCCAGAAACAACAGGAGAAACATTTCCATCTGCAATAGCACTACAAGCTCCATGAAGAGGAAATGAAACCTCTTTATTGATATTATTTACAGCATTTGAGTTTGTACTTGTTGATGGTTGATCTTGGACATCAGTGGATGAATTAGCCGTTTCCCCGGATATCTGTGATGCAGCATCAGCATCTGAAGTCACATTAGGTGTTTGTGTTTTCCACATGTCTATTTTATGCACTGATTTCTTGTGACTTTTAAGACTCACATTATATGTAAACGCCATTTCACAAATGTCACATTTGTAAGGTTTCTGTCCGGTGTGAATACGAATATGACCTTGAAGGTTTGATTTGTTGTTGAATCCTTTACCACAGTGTGGACAAGACATTGATTTGATTGGCAAATGAATCAGTTTATGCCTGTCAAGGCAATATGGGGTTTTGAACCCCTTACCACAACTGTCACATACATAAGGACGGTCTTTAGAATGAGTCCTCATGTGTTTCGTCAAGGAAGCTGCAAGTTGAAATGATTTGCCACATATTTCGCATTGAATCTGTAGATTCAGAATTTTTTGCTTGTGAAGCCGTTGGTGATTCTTGTATGTTTCAACACTATTCAGAATTTTGCCGCACAAATGGCATACCATGGGTCTTTTGTGTCTGTCATGAAGTTTGCGATGTTCATCTTTGTCTTTCAAAATTTCATTGCACTCGAGACAACGAAACAGAATATTGGCGACTGTTTCTATATTAAAAATCCTACATTGGGTTCTATTACTGATGCGTTTCTTCTTCCCAGTCTTTTCATCTTGAGATTCTGTTTTGTCGCCTTTGTGCATCTTGAAGTGTTCTCTAAACTCTTCTGGTCTTTCTCTTCTGATTGGACAAAGTGTGCACTCATACACTTTGCTAACTTTGGCATATCTGCCCCAATTCCTGTCAAAAGTTGGAAATGATTTAATATTATATGACAGTTCCTGAAGTTTGATTCATCTTATATTAATTATTAAGTAACAATTCTTATACTAGGGTAGGTTAATTATGAGTACATCGTGAGAATATATGAACATTTTCCAAGCTTTCATAAACAATCACAGCCTGGAAAGTAAACTGCACATTTATGTAATAGCTAACAACCAAATTAACCATCTGATATCTTAATGGGCTCCCTCTGAAGATTTAAGACATGGTTGATTTATCCAAGTGATCTGTCTATAACAATTCGGGCTGTTCAAGAGGGAAGTGTCATGAATTTGGTCTAACAGGTGTATTCAAAACAATACAAATAGTACTTGCTCCTGCTTCCATACGAACAAGTTCATTGGAACACTAACTTCTACAGTACATGTGCATGCAAGTGAAGGTATTATAAAAAGCAAAGAATGTGGAAACTTTATAATACCTTTTGGATAAATAAAAAGAAGTGATGGGAAGAGGAGTTTATGACGTTATTCCAGAAGCAATTAGTAAAGTGTAACAGTACATGAGAAAGTAGACATGGTTTTAGCTTATTATATATTAGATGATTTTAATTTACGCAGGTATTGTACAGGCATATCATTTGTTGTAATATAGGCATACAATCTTCAATGGGTGTGGATAAGATTGTGGCCTACGATTAAAGGAGAAAGCTATATTTTGGCTGATAGTGTATGCCATTCTAATGATTATAATGACAATCAATGATAAATTATTGTGCAATACGTTCAAGTATGCTAAAACTTTCACTTTTCATGAACCAGGTTGAAATATCAGTAGATAAAATAAAAGGTGGTAATTCAAAGCTTTAGTGTAATCATTCAACCATTTAAACCTGCACAAAGCCAGTCAAAGTTGTAACTGATCTCCTTTTATCTTAATAGCCACAAACTCATGCGACACCTGTCTTATAATGACAAGTGATTTTTTACATTTATACATTTCATATTGTAGCTAGAATGCACTTTTAAGAAAATATCAAAATATTATACTGTATAAATCAATGTTAATCGTTTACAAGACAGTATACACAAATTTACATGTTTGTACATTTTCATTACAACTTTCAAACAATTTTCAAAGAAAAAAAAGGAATCTTTCAAATCACCAGTTAATACTTCAAGGTCAAGCACATCAACCTTTGTGCAGCACCACCTGTTTTACATACAGCATCTCTGATGTTTACATAATTGTAACTAATCTTAATCTTTTTCTGATTGGCCCAATACATGTAGCTATAGTCCATTTTCCTTCTTCTAAACAGTGACGTAACACATTATTTACGCACACCAAGACATTAGCCAGAGGGCCATCTTGACGTCATATGGATGCCCTGTTGCAAAAATGGATGCCCTAAAAAATGCTAAAGCCGTCCAAGGGACGCCCTAAAAAAACACTGTTTTTTGCGAAATATTTAAAATTTGGCCCAATTTTTATTTAATACAGCTTCAAATGCGGTCAATTTACACAGGAACATGGACGCTCCACTTACATTGCTCACTTTATTTTGGTCCCACTTTGGACACCCCTACTTTAAAATCCTGGTTAAGTCTCTGACGCACACATATGCAACTTCTGTCTTTCAACACGTGTGTGTATACGCCAGTGACCCGGGGCGGGTGCAGGCGTTTATTCACTGCGATCAGTGAACGGCGCGGTGACATCACGGTCTCAAGGAATGAAAATAGACTACAATTAATATAACTTACAATCCATGAAATGAAAATCAGTGAGATTTACAGAATACAGTGGTAGTACATTGTCTCTGATGGCTTCACTCAAAATTATCAGTCCATGAGATGAAAATGGTAAGTTTATCATATTGTAGTATGAATTTGATGTGCATTATTATAGGGCCTTATATAAGAAACAAAGATACACATGGTCCATGTTGAATAACATACAATTTGTCCTTTGATCTTACATGTAATGCCAAGCAGTGCAGTATATTGTGCAGTAAACACTAAAATAAACTTGACTAGAAATCATCTTGTGCACACCATGATGAGGGAAGTGATGTCCCATGGAATGGTTCAATATATCAAATAATATCAAGATTCCGATTTCTTGATTACAATTTTGTGAATGTCCTCCTTGCAGCTTCCCAATAATCATGAGCCATCTGTGACATTCCAGCTTCTGATGTATTGAAAGGACCTCTTTGCAATGGAATGTTCACATATTCATGTGTAGCTACATGGCTTTGAGGCATTGCAGATGATGGGAAGGGCGGTTGAAAGGGCTGCTGATCATGTGCAGGTAAACCTCCTGTATGCAACTGACTACTTGGTATGACAGGATTGGGTCTGTTCAATCCTTCTACAGAAACACGTGGAGGACTGTTGTTATTGGATTCTGAATTGGCACAAGATACTCCTTGGGAATTATCAGATGGGGTATCATTATTGGTGAGATCCACAGCATCACATCTTTTACTTGTAGTAGAAGATTGTTTTGTAAAGGGAGAAGTCTTTTCAGTTTCCTGAAACAAATTCCCACAATCTGAAGGTGTGCCACCCTTTTGCATCTTCCACATGTCTATCCCATGTACTGATTTCTTGTGACTTTTAAGACTCACATTGTGTGTAAAGGCCATTTCACAAATGTCACATTTGTATGGTTTCTGCCCAGTGTGTATTCGAATATGACCTCTGAGATTGGACTCATTGTTGAATCCTTTACCACAGAACGAACAGGTCATAGGCTTTGTCGGCATATGAATCAACTTATGTCTTGCAAGAGCCGCACCAGTTTTGTATCCCTTTCCGCAACTGTCACAGATATGGGGCCTAGCATTAGAATGAGTTCTTACGTGATTTTTCAAGGAGCCTATAGTTTGAAACAATTTGCCACAGATCTTACACTTGAAGTCTAACCCCATAGACTTTTCCTTATGCAGCAGTTGATGTTTCTTGTAAGTCTCAAAGCTATTCAGAATCTTACCGCACAAATGGCACACCATGGGTCTTTTATTCCGATCATGAAGTTTGCGATGTTCATCTTTATATTTCAGGATTTCATTACAAGATAGACACCGAAACAAAATGTAGGCATCTTTCTCTATATCAAACATTTTTGATGATGTGTTGCTGCAGTCCTCACCATTCCCTCCAGCTTGATGAGATTCTTCCTTATCCTCGTTATCTTTGTGTGTCTGGAAGTGTTCTCTAAACTCTTCTGGTCTCTCTCTTCTGACTGGACACAGTGTGCACTCATACACTTTGCTAACTTTGGCAAATCTCCCCCAATTCCTGTCAAAAGTTGAAATAGTTGAATATTATATGACAGTTCCTACTCGGGTTTCCCTACAAAGAAAATAATATAAGGAGGATTTCCTCAGATGTTCCTTTACAAACCTATTATTATTAATGGAATTTAAATTAATGTAACCATGATTAAAACAGATGACACAGAGATGCAATAATGCATGGATAATTTTGATTAATGATGGTTATGTACTGTCAGCTGATACAGTGCATCCACATAGTCATAACAATGGTACACATACACAATGATGCTATAAAATACAGTTGGACTATTGACGATTATAATACCTTTTGGGTTATATTATTTTAATACATCAAATACAATCTAATGTTTTTCTACGCTATATTTTATACAGTCTTCTCACTAGGTATAAGGCTAGAAATCCGACAGGTTCTCTCTCACAAAGATTCTCACTAACAAAGTAAATCAAGGCAATTCTTATAAATTTATACACACGCCAAATCCACCCCCTTGTGAAAATCAACTTGCATAGGATGCAAATTCTACTATATCCATGGCTAGCATGCAGCTGCCATTAAAATATCAAATTGGCAGTTTATATCATAGATGTTATGTCCATTGGACGGCTTTAGCATTTTTAGGGAGTCCATTTTCGCGATAGGGCGTTCATATGACACCCAGACTGCCCTCAGGCTAATGCCTTGCTTAAAACATTGAACCAACCTCATATAGAAATGTCGGAGAATAAAGTACACCAGCAATTACAATTGGATTGGCTGATGACTTGGTATGAACTTATTGACACATTTACAATACAATAGTGACAGTCAATAATAGTTGTTTTGCTTAGCATGAGGTGATGTGCAGCCTCTTTAATAATCTATCC
Organism: Ophiura sarsii; assembly: GCA_035610835.1. NCBI lineage: Eukaryota > Metazoa > Echinodermata > Ophiuroidea > Amphilepidida > Ophiuridae > Ophiura > Ophiura sarsii. Next base: position 89,643,510 of record CM069442.1, on the reverse strand, counting down.
CTTCAACATACAAGCATACCACAAAGTGAAACACATGTGTGGGGGTGTGTGTGTACAATTCTCGGTGAAGCACATTATTTAATAGTGATGAACACGAGTGTTCATCACTGACTGGTTCCATTTATGATCTGCTTTGGTGCTTTCATACTACAATCTTTAAAAAAAATACTGCAAGTCACGACTTGTGAATCTCCTGGCTGGGATATTCACCGAAATGGGGTCAAAGGTCACATAGGATAGGGGTCATTAGAGGTCAATCAGGGTACACCCATGAGTTATCTCAAACCCCCTTAACCAAATATTGTCACCAAGTTCAGTTGAGATTGAAGTCTGACTTGTCATATGAGGGAGAGGGCCCTTAAGTGACAAATGGGTTGAAGGTCATGTACATGTAGGGGTCATTACAGGGCAATCCGGGTACACCCCATGTATCATCTCAAGTCCCCTTATCCACAGATTGTCACCAAATTTGGTTGAGATTGAAGTTGTGACTTTCATACGAGAGCCCTAAAGAACGACTTTCATACGAGAGCCCTAAAGAACAATAAGTGCAGTTTAAAGTGTTGACAAATTGGGGTTAAAGGTCATGTACATTTAGAGCCTCATTAGATGTCAATCAGTGTACATCCCATGAACATCTCAAGTCCCCTAACTTAAAGATCATTGTCACAAAGTTTGGCCGAGATTGAAGTCTGACTTTAAATGAGATCCCTAAAAAGTAATAAGTGCAGTTTAAAGTATTGACAAAATGTGGGTCAAAGGTCATGTAGGGGTCATTAAAGGTCAATCTGTGTACACCCCATGAGCACCTCAAGCCCCCTTACCCAAAGAATATTGTCACCAAGTATGACTGAGATTGAAGTCTTGACTTATGAGCCCAAAACAGCAGCAAATGTGCAGTTTAAAGTGTTGGCAAAATGGAGTCAAAGGTCATGTAGGGGTCATTAGAGGTCAATCTGTCTACACCCCACGAGCATCTGGAGTTCCCTTTACCCAAGGATAATTGTTACCAAGTATGGTTGAGATTGAAATTTTACTTTTCATATGAGAGCACTGAACAAGTTGAACCTAACAAAAAAGGCTAACCAAAAGGGAACACCCCTACATGACATAATCACAATATCCCTCCTGCTTTTTAAGCCAGGGGGATAAAACATTATTTTTTTTGTTTAATGTGTTGAATAACACAGACAATGCTAAAACCTCAAATTGAGTATCAGTGTTACAACTTAGTAAATGTCCCCATTGCTGTTTCCCAATCTTGAGTACCCTGGGATAGCCCAGCCTCTAATGTTTTCAAAGGAGGACCTTTTTGCAGTGGCATATTTATATATTCTTGTGCAGCTCCATGATGACTTAGTGGCAATGCAGATGATGGGTAGGGCTGTATCTGTTGGAGATGCAAATGCAAGGGCTGATGAACACTTCTGTGTGGACTTGCTGCTTCTGCAATGGAGTTAAATGCTACATTGGAGGAAGATGGAATATCTTCATTGATAGTTTGGACAACAACAGAGTTTCTACTTGTTGATGGTTGATCTTGTCTGGATGAAAGAGAATCCAACGCTTGGATATTGTCTACATCTTTCGCTGACAATCTGTTTGTGAGTTCCACTTTTATCATTGATACACTTTTTTTGCCAAGTGTTTTACTATCTTCTTTCTGTTGATAACATCCTTCCAGTTTAGGAAAGAGGGCAGGTTTTTGTTTGTTCTGAGCCAAATCGTCACAATCTAAGGATGTGGCACTAATTTCGTTTTGGTTCTTCCACATGTCTATTCCATGCACAGATTTCTTGTGACTTTTAAGACTCACATTATGAGTAAAAGCCATTTCACAAATGTCACATTTGTATGGTTTCTGTCCAGTGTGCATTCGAATATGACCTCTAAAATTGGATACATTATTGAATCCTCTACCACAGTATGAACAAGTCATAGGCTTTGTTGGAGCATGTATCAGCATATGTCTATCTAGATGATATTGATTTTTGAATCCCTTTCCGCAATGTTCACAGATATGATTGCGTTCCTTAGAATGTGACTTCATATGACCTCTAAGGCTGGATTTGAGATGAAATGACTTTTCACAAATGTCACATTTGTATGGTTTCTGTCCAGTGTGAATACGAATATGACCTCTGAGATTGGACTCATTGTTGAATCCTTTACCACAGAACGAACAGGTCATAGACTTTGTCGGCATATGAATCAACTTATGTCTTGCAAGAACCGCACCAGTTTTGTATCCCTTTCCGCAACTGTCACATATATGTGGCCTAGCATTAGAATGAGTTTTTACGTGATTTTTCAAGGACTCCATAGTTTGAAACAATTTGCTACAGATCTTACACTTAAAGTCTAACCCCATAGACTTTTCCTTATGCAGCAGTTGATGTTTCTTGTAAGTCTCAAAGCTATTCAGAATCTTACCGCACAAATGGCACACCATGGGTCTTTTATTCCGATCATGAAGTTTGCGATGTTCATCTTTATATTTCAGGATTTCATTACAAGATAGACAACGAAACAAAATGTAGGCATCTTTCTCTATATCAAACATTTTTGATGATGTGTTGCTGCAGTCCTCACCATTCCCTCCATCTTGATGAGATTCTTCCTTATCCTCGTTATCTTTGTGTGTCTGGAAGTGTTCTCTAAACTCTTCTGGTCTCTCTCTTCTGACTGGACACAGTGTGCACTCATACACTTTGCTAACTTTGGCAAATCTCCCCCAATTCCTGTCAAAAGTCGAAATAGTTGAATATTATATGACAGTTCCTACGCGGGTTTCCCTACAAATAAAATAATAAAAGGAGGATGTCCCTTTACAAACATATTATTATCAATGGAATTTAAATTATCAATGGAATTTAAATTAATGTAACCATGATTAATACAGATGACACAGAGATGCATGGATAATTTTGATTAATGATGGTTATGTACTGTCAGCTGATACAGTGCATCCACATAGTCATAACAATGGTACACATACAAAATGATGCTAAATACAGTTAGACTATTGATGATTATAATACCTTTTGGGTTATATTATTTTAACACATTTATTGAATACAATTTAATGTTTTTCTACACTATATTTTTTACAGTCTTCTAACTAGGTATAAGGCTAGAAATCCGACAGGTTCTCTTACAAAGATCCTCACTTACAAAGTAAATCAAGGCAATTTTTATACATTTATACACACGCCAAATCCACCCCCTTGTGAAAATCAACTTGCATAGGATGCAAATTCTACTATATCCATGGCTAGCATGCAGCTGCCATTAAAATATCAAATGGGCAGTTGAGTTTATATCATAGATGTTATGATAATAACAATTTACAAAATGTGTTACCTACATATATGTAGATCAAGTCAGTATCTTGACTGTCAGATTTAATTTTCGTACAAATCAAGACACAATTTACTTTAGAACAAGCGTGTGCAACCTGCGGCCCGCGGGCCACATGCGGCCCGCCGACCTCTAATCTGCGTTCCGCGAAGCAATCCTAGAATTCCCATTGATGCGGCCCGTTTTAACCGGAACTCCCCAGTTTTACACAAATGGCGGATTGATTTAGTGGTGTGCTCCCTTATAATTAGTAGGGTGACGCTAATCCTCCGGAGGATTACTCCTCCTCCGGACGTGTTTTGGAATGTTTGACAATCACTGCGGCCCGTGAATAGATCTAAAAATCACAATGCGGCCCGTGTGGTAGAAAAGGTTGCACATGCTTGCTTTAGAACCAGGGCCTTAGCCAGGATTTGAAAGTTGGGTGTCCAAAGTGGGACCATAAGTGGAGTGAGCAGCGCGAGCGGAGCGTTTACGTTCCAGTGTAAATTGACCGCATCGGAAGCTGTGAGCTCCAAATTAAAATTAAAATTGGTCCAAATTTAAAATATTGCGCACAAAAGAGTGTTTTTTAACATAAAATGGTTTAACCCACCTTTTGGGGTTCAAATTAAGAACATAAATTCAAAAATGTCCATTGGACGGCGTTGGCATTTTTAGGGCGTCTATTTTCACGATAGGGCGTTCATTCATATGACACCCAGACTGGCTAATGCCTTGCTTAGAACATTGAACCAACATCATATAGAAATGTCGGAGTCATTAAAGTACACCAGCAATCACAATTGGATTGGCTGAATGACCTGGTATGAACTTATTGACACATTTACAATACAATAGTGACAATCATCAATAGTTGTTTTGCTTAGCATGAGGTGATGTGCAGCCTCTTTAATAATCTATCCCTTCAACATACAAGCATACCACAAAGTGAAACACATTTGTGTGTATAATTCTCGGTGAAGCATTTATGATTTGCTTTGGTGCTTTCATACTACAATCTTTAAAAAAATACTGCAAGTCACGACTTGTGAATCTCCTGGCTGGGAGATTTAGCCGGGAGATTCACCTAAATGGGGTCAAAGGTCACATAGGGGTCATTATCGATCAATCAGGGTACACCCTATGAGTTATCTCAAACCCCCTTACCCAAATATTGTCAACAAGCTTAGTTCAGATTGAAGTCTGACTTGTCATATGAGAGAGAGGGTTAAATGTGTTGAATAACACAGGCAATGTTAAAATCTCAAATTGAGTATCAGTGTTACAACTTAGTAAAAGTTCCCATTGCTGTTTCCCAATCTTGAGTACCCTGGGATAGCCCAGCCTCTAATGTTTTGAAAAGAGGACCTTTTTGCAGTGGCATATCCATATATTCTTGTGCAGCTCCATGATGACTTAGTGGCAATGCAGATGATGGGTAGGGCTGAATCTGTTGGAGATGCGAATGCAAGGGCTGATGAACACTTCTGTGTAGACTTGCTGCTCCTGCAATGGAGTTAAATGCTACATTGGAGGAAGATGGAATATCTTCATTGATAGTTTGGACAACAACAGAGTTTCTACTTGTTGATGGTTGATCTTGTCTGGATGAAAGAGAATCCAACGCTTGGATATTGTCTACATCTTTCGCTGACGATCTGTTTGCGAGTTCAACTTTTATCATTGATACGCTGTGTTTGCCAAGTGTTTTACTATCTTCTTTCTGTTGATAACATCCTTCCCGTTTTGGAAAGAGGGCAGGTTTTTGTTTGCTCTGAGCCAAATCGTCACAATCTAAGGATGTGGCACTAATTTCGTTTTGGTTCTTCCACATGTCTATTCCATGCGCAGATTTCTTGTGACTTTTAAGACTCACATTATGAGTAAAAGCCATTTCACAAATGTCACATTTGTATGGTTTCTGTCCAGTGTGCATTCGAATATGACCTCTAAGATTGGATGCATTATTGAATCCTCTACCACAGTATGAACAAGTCATAGGCTTTGTTGGAGCATGTATCAGCATATGTCTATCTAGATGATATTGATTTTTGAATCCCTTTCCGCAATGTTCGCAGATATGATTGCGTTCCTTAGAATGTGATTTCATATGACCTCTCAGGCCGGATTTGAGTTGAAATGACTTGTCGCAAATCTTGCACACGATCTGTAAGCCCATAGTCTTTTGCTTATGCATTAGTAGGTGCCTCTTGTGTGTATCAACGCTATTCAAAACTTTGCCGCACAGGTGGCACACCATTTGCCTTTTGTTCCTGTCATGAAGTTTACGATGTTCATCTTTGTATTTGAGGACTTCATTGCATGCTAAACAACGATACAAAATGTTAGCATCTCTCTCTAGATTGAAATGTATAGATGGGGTTCTGCCAGTGTGTTCCTCACCATTACCTCCAATGTGAGATTCTGTTTTAACCTTGCATTCCTCTTCATTTCCTCCTTGAGATTCTGTTTTCTCTTCTTTGTGTGTCATGAAATGGTCTCTAAACTCTCCTGGATTCTCTCCTCTGACTGGACAAAGTGTGCACTCATACACTTCGCTTACTTTGGCATATCTGCCCCAATTCCTGTCAAAATTACACAAAGGTTGAATATCATATTAATACAATATTATTTAACTATTGAAGGTCCCAATTGTAGTCAATAGGTCGGGGCAGACCTATGTCATGCCGGTGAAAATAATCAAATGTCGGTGAAAACAACTTGCGCAGATCAATCAATTAAGGCAACGGCACATTGCGCCTACTGCGAATCAAGTGCGTAACGCTCAGCGTTGAGTGTGTGCATGGAATGTTTTGCTTTTGAAACACTTGTTGTCAAGCAAATTTGCTAAAAATAACTCAAGTCCGCCCTTGCCTATACTGCAGAATGCACATATTTCATGTATTGTGAATAGGGTTCTATTTTTCCAGGTGCACACATGCACCAGTGCATGTAACATTGTTTTATGTGCATGTGAAATTTCTCCTGTGCATGTACTTTTTCTGTCTTTTAGCCCTTTTTTAGGGAAAAAGCTCATTTGTGCATGTATACTTTATTTTATAAATCAACCCCGGATTGTGAATAGACGATAACTAACACTTCATAAGTTTGATACGGTTGAAAAATATTGCTATGTACATTAAGTAAGCATATTAAATACTGGACAACCCTGTGGATAATGTGTACTAGTTTTCTACAACTTTGTAATTCTTACAAAAATACAATTACAAAGGTGTGCAAAAAAGATTATTGCTCCAGTAGGCCTAGATCCACACGCTTAAAAGAATTATCTTCATATCGTAGATTCAAGTTTGAATTACTTTTTGTTTTATTGATGCTGAACAATTCTTCCACCAACCTTCAATAAACCATACCTCACTATATACTCTATTCATATTTGGACAAGATAAAAGCATCTGGTGCGATAAGCATTTTCTTGCTTTCTTACAATACAGTGTAACTCAGTAAACAACGCATACAGATTGTTAATGGGAGGGTACAGTGACTAGCACTTATCCTCCCAAGTAAGAGTGTGGAATATTTCTTGTTTGAAAATACTGAATTACTGAGATTATCATATAACACTAACAGTGATGCTTTAACTCACCATTTACATGTAGTTGATCTTCCATTCTGCCTCGCTAGTTCACGGCTATCCTATATTACCACAATTTGCGTTGCAGTTGAACTACATCACTCCCCAATAATTATTTTAAATCCAATGCATTAGCGGAAATATTTAAACTGTCAAATTTCTTATCTAGTCAGTTCTTTCACACTGGTAAAATGTTAGGCCTTTCTATGAGGGTGTGTGTACATGTGCACTTTGTCATAAAGAAAAGGTTTATGTTCCCTATATAATTAATGATTCAATCCGAATGTTCATGTGAACGTATTATCATCTGATTAAATACATATGTCATGTAGCTACAAAAGATCAATCGATACACTGATAGCATGAAGCACAAATGTATCGTAATTTGGCAAATTGTATGCTGCTAGTTCACAACAAAATGTGGTTGCAAAAATGATGTACACACAACAGAAGATTGAAAAAAATAAGAAATAGACTCTGTCATAACATGGTACTCTACCTATCCTATTGATATTTAAATGATGTAAAGTCAAGAAATCTAATGTACATTTTTTGTATCAAACATTCATTAGAAAAGTCAATGTATCATGATCATCTATTTGGGTTGGTGAAGTCATCTTTACAGCGCAGTACATTGCAATATTTTACAGAATATTATGTATTCATGTTTTCTTCGTTAATGTCATAAAAAATAGTTGACAAATGTAACATAAAACTAACTGAAGTTCTCAGCATCAAGTCAAAGTCATCTGACTAGAAATGTGCACGAAAGCATGGATAGTGCCCAACACTGGCATGTTTTATGTATCTCAAGAGGAGAATCAATGTTTCTCTATGCATCAAAATTGAAACGGTAAAGTATACCTAATTATGAAAATGAATCCTGTCTGAACTTCTTGTAGAAATAATAAAGTGTAGAACTGCCATTGCACATAACACATCTAGTACATAAAAATTGCCTATGAAAGCTAATTAGAGAGCCGATGTTTTGATCATTAGCTGATTTGTATCATACTCTGCCGGTATCAAAACGTCAGACACTCTCATATTTAAATTTATCTTGAGGTATGATGCAAATCTTCTGATATGTGAAGTCTTCTGACAAGATGAAAATACAAATAAACACTGTCTGACTAATTCTAATCTCATAAATTATTATTCTCATTATCAGTCACTAGGTATATGTCTTCTACTATAATGGGGATGTATGGCTCTGCTGTTTTTGAAGTAAAAGTCCCAACAAAACATCTGCACCTATAATACTGTACTGAGGAGTGAGGATACAAGTTTAAGATTATAAACATTGTATTGATGGAATAACTGTTCAGCTCAGCACAAACAAAAAATAGACCAAACAACTCACGCCGGGAGTACAAGACAACTAAAGAACTCCCTGTGCCCCATCCCCTGTCCCCTCCCTCATCTCTGGAATACAAATGCTATCCCAATCAAATACCTGTGCCATGTATGTATGAATAGGAAATCTGACCAAAAGACGCAACTCATCAAAATGGCTGACAAAATGGTTTATTCTATACTGAATAAATTGAGATGCATGGATAACCAGTTCCTGCTGGTTCTAATTCTGTTTCTTCATCCTCTGGAGTAGCGTAGTGACTGTGGCTGGGCATGGACCGTGGGTAAACATGAATAATGATGTCCTAGACAGCTTCATTTGTATGATTATGGCCAAGGGAGTGGGTAAATGTTGTCTTGAAGGGGTGCAATTTCACCAAACTTGGACAACAAATAAATGTAGGATTTAGGAGAGGATCAACATAAAAATTGACAATGCTTCATCTCTCCATTTTGATCCTTTACAAAGGAAAGTTTGTAGTCTTTATCAGATGTATTCCATTATGTAACACACTGCAGCCAATAGAAACAGAAATAATTCCTTCGCGTCATTTTGCGGCCACACTTCAATGGATTTTAAAAAGATACTCTGATATTCTAAGTTTACCCTATGCTTCAATTATTCAAAATCACACTACACAGGGATAATGGTTGAGTTTTAACAGGTAAATGTTGATAAAAGTCTGCAACAATCTCGGTATGGAATGCTGACATCATACATTCCATACAGAGAAAACAAATCAGCAACAAGCATTGTAATATGGGAACCCTAAACATGGGTCACTACATATATAATAATTAATAGCAACAAAATAATCATAACTCTGTTAGTAAAAATTCAGCTTATACTTTGAGACCCAAGTGAGAGTACATCGTCACATTTAGCCTGACATTATGATGACTACTCAATTCACTATCTGCTGTACATATAGGTCTTCATTACTGAGGCTCCTGGTTCATTCCAATCTCATTTTAAGCTAATACTGCTTGAATTAGTTTTCATCTACTTTTTGTAACAAATTCCTGTGATACAAACTTATAATGCATACATGGGAAATACATGATGCACTGGAGGTGGCTGAGCATGAGGCTAAATCATTGTTCCTTTCTTAAATTTTGTAAATTAATCCTTATTTATTGTAAACGACAAATATTGACTGATATTTAATGCAAACTAGATCACATATTTTAATTAGAAAACAATGTGTACAATTACTGATCTATAATTGTAATATAGAACAAGGGTATAGATGAAAAACTGTCATTTTTTAGCCAGCATATAAGTTTGTGAAACAACGTCCCATTGAAGTCAATTGCATTATTCACCTTTGTTGTGGTTATAGGCCTACAGCGTATACTATATAAACATTGAAGGTTGATACAGACTAGTTTCCCATCACTTGCCCACATTATCCCTTTTCATTCATAGTCATACTTAGAAAACAATGTTTCATTAAAATAAGTAATTCTTTTTCATAATCAAATTCCTTATTTTGGTAGTTTTCAAATCAAATATTGAAATGTTGGTGAATAACAACACATTTTGTTTTTTATTTGTTGAACTAAAAGCTTGCTCATCCAGAAGTGCAAGTGCAACAATTGTTCAAAATAATGGATGTTTGATGTATGATAAATAATGAAAGAGTGCCCTGATCTCCAACTCAAAAATGTGACAGGAAACTCATAATTCAACTTTCATATTTATAGCCTATCCAGACTGATGAGGAATGAGGATGATATTTGATATTAATTGGATGAATACACCTAGCACATAAAGTCCCTGCTCAGGTGCTTTGAGGTTGACTAATTCAAAATATATAATCGGTACCAAAAATCTGAGATATACATTAAATTAGCAAATTTCTTCTCCGCAGTTTGATACCTCATTCAACAAAATCGAATGGCTACTTTTAAAGTTATGTCGATTTCAATGACCGCGCATGCAACAGAAATGTTGCACTAGGTATAGGAATCATTGATTTGTGTGTGATTACTGTCATAACTGTGTGCTATCTGAACGAGACAGATGAATGGGTCTTTAGTGATAACCGCAATGTGCGGGACAAAGGGTGTATCTGGCTGTAAAGAATACAAGTCTTAGCTGATAAGCTGTGAGTTTTTCAGTGCGTAAATCCACAGACGGGTAAAACATTGATTTTTACCGTCTATGGTAAATCACACACAAATCAATGATTTCCTATACCTAGTGCAACATTTCTGTTGCATGCGCGGTCATTAAAATCGACATAACTTTAAAAGTATCCATTCGATTTTGTTGAATGAAGTATCAAACTGCGGAGAAGAAATTTGCTAATTTAATGTATATCTCAGATTTTTGGTACCGATTATATATTTTGAATTAGTCAACCTCAAAGCACCTGAGCAGGGACTTTATGTGCTAGGTGTACATCAACTCCTGCCAAATGGACTTGAATATAAAGTATCTTTATACAATTTGATTTTGGACATAACACTTTCTATAGTTTAATAATTTCCAAATTGGCGAGAAATATATGTTTCTTATCTTTCCGCGCACAAAAGAAATCCAAGGGTATGCGCACCTGCACACACACTGTTTTGGCCACACACACTCGTCACGCATTATGATGGACAGTGCACTTGTTGCCTCCACACGTGCCGTGTCCTCCTGTATTCATTCATTGCTCTGTATGGAAGCTTCACCAATTTGGAACTGATCAAACTATAGTCTTTTAAAAACACACATAATCTTATGTGGGCAGTATATTTGAGTGATATTGTAGAAGAGTATCTATGTCCCTCAGCTTCCTCCTCATTTCTCTCTGGACTGAATAAGACATAATGATCAATTAAACACCAACAACAAACACCAGCAACAAGTCACAGATTGTATTTATCAGTATTTAGTTATACCATTTACCCTAACCCCCTAAATGCTAAAAAATGCCAATCCTAAGTCCCTCTCCAAGCGGCAAGCGCATGCGCCGCCGGTTTTCAATAACGTAGTCAACCGAGCCTATAGTGAGCGCAGTATACTGCGCGAAAGAGTAGCTAAGGGCCATGGCTAAGTGGGCGGGACGTGGGGCTTGAGAACGGAGTGTCCCCAGATCGAATCCCGGCAGGTTCCCGGAAATTTAGTTGGTGTTATTTCCTCGAAAATTGTGATCCCGTTCAAAAACCCTAAACCGGGGTTAGGGTTATTGTTTGTGTGTTTATTCTGAAATTGCAAATAATTCACTGATAACATTTTGTTAAATCGCAATGCTACAAGCCTATACAAGAGCAAATATTTTCCCAACTGATTCAAGTGGTCTCTGATATATTTAGTGTTATCAAAACAAGATTTAAAACCACCAATGCCTGGAGAATAGGCAGAAATAAGCTGGTTGGTGACATAGTATAGCCACACCTGGGCCTTATCTGGCGACGTAATGTAGAGCAGTATTGTTATTTTAAGATTTAACGCATGGAGGTGGAATGGGTTTTACATGGGGGTTACACTTAGTTGATGCATGTAGCTAGAAAATGTTTACAAGTGGTCTGATCTTGATGCAAGCTTCAGACGATTCTGAAGTTTAAAGCTCAGGATGTCAGACCTTTTCATAATCAAAGTCATACAAGGAAGGTTGAAGGAAGCGATCTGGATTCAAAGGAGATAGTTTACTCTTAAAGAAGGTGTCCGGCAAGCAAAACATTGTGCATTATATGTTTGAAAAAGAAATATCGCGCCCAAATCACGTAGTAATATAGAACAAAACATCATACTTATCTTAAAAACCGAATAAACACTGCCATCTCTCAACATGCCATTTTTAAAATTCGCAGCAATCGAAAGTCCCGGCATCAATGAAGTCATAGTTATACAATGCACTTGCGTAAATTTGAGCACCAATAACCATGACGTCATTGATCCCGGGACCTTCGATCACCGCGAATTTTAAAAATGGCATGTTGAGAAATGGCAGTTTTTTATTCATTTTTATGATAAGTATGATGTTTTGTTCTATATAACTTCGCGATTGTGGCCTTAATAATTATTTTACTAACATATAATGCACAATGTTGTGCTTGCTGGACACTTTCTTTAATAAAGACAAGGAGCCTACCAACTACAACATCTACAACCAATTGATCTCTATAACAGGCTCTACATCCAAAGGTCATCACTATGAAAAACCAGTAAGAGAGATCAGATGTCAGATAGTCTGATGAAGTGCTCAGTTGAGTAATTTATTATACTATCTCCCATGGTTTTGTAAGAAAAATAGTCCTTCCAACTATTTCATGAACAATGCTGATGAACTTACATCAAGTGGTTCCTCGAATTTATTTTTGAATATTTCTAATTGGTCCTGTGCTCATTTATGCAAAGCTAAGAGATGGCAACAATTTGTCTGTACCTCAAATCTAGACTTATGAGGCAGCCCTATGCCTAAAATGCACCGGATAGTAAAATAGTTGTTAAATTTCATCCAAAATCAAATTACATACAGTGCTCAAAGGTAGCATTTAAAATCTTGGAATAAGCTCTGTTAAAGAATGAATTTTTCAGATTTGAAATTTTACCTTATACTTTAGACTGGCATTTGCATTCAAACCCAGAGTTCTCTGAGATGGATTGTCTACCACTTAACAAATACTGTTCTCTTTTGTTGATATTTCTCATTTGTTTAAACATTGGTCTCTTTTTGTTGGATACTGTCCTTGTAGCAGTGGCAATATTCTTCCACATGTCAAAATAACAAGTATGGATGAAATATAGTAACAATATTTTATTGAAATATAGCTGTGTTTTGTGACTTGTTCCTGGGTTTATATGAGCAATTCAAAGTAGTGAAAACTGTAATTTTCTGCTGTTCATATTTTCATGGGGACACAAAAATTAAGCATGAAAATCAAGGCAACATGAAAGTTTCAACTTTTACTACAATGAGAAGTTCTATTACAAATGAATACTCACTTTTTTGGTGCCTTAGGTTTTTTGGTCTTTTCTTTCTTTTCAACTTTTACAGGTGGGGGTCTTTTCTCTCCTTTTCTAGGTCTCCCGCGCTTTGTCTTAACTGCAGGCTGTACGAGGGAATAAGATGAGGAGGAGGAAGAGAACATAGAGCAGTGGGTCAGACATTGTTAATGCAATGTTACGTAATTTAAATAATGCTATTTAATTTTAGCAACTGGACTGTACGTGTCATGTATTTAATACCATAATATGTACATCACATAATGTTGCCATTACCTAAATAGAACACATCATCAACTGTCAACATGGATAACAATGCTAAAACCTACATCATCAATAATAAGATTGATCTGTCCTAAAACTAAATAATGTTTTATGGAGTCCTCCACTGGAGCCTGCTTACCGTGATGTTGATCTGACTAATTTGCATCTTCTCCTAAGATGCCGGCACTCCAAACTTGAAATATTCAATATTTTAAGACTAGAAACACTCTGCCTGGAATCTCCCCATGTTCTGCACCCATGTCACATGTGTACTTCCTGGTTGGGCATTTATATGAAATTCTCCGTCTATATATTCAATTGTCAATTGGAATATTCGAACGAATGTTCACGCTATTATTCGTCCGTCCAATTACAAATGCCCATTCTTAAATTTATTTTCTCATTATATGAATAGGGACTATTTATTACACATAGGTTGAGTACATAATACATCTGTACGCTAGCATACAAAGTTTATAATTGTTTTTAAAAATATGACAACACTAAACATTAGTTTAATCAGTTCCAAATTGACGAGAAATATTCGGTTTATAATCTCTCTGCTCGTAAAAGTAATCCAAGCGTATGCGTGCAATTATGGACACACATAGTTTGGCCACACATATGCGTCACACATATGGCATATGGTGCACAGCCCGAATGTTATCTTAATGCGCCCCCCTGTATTTATATAATGATTCGCTGCTGTAAGGAGGTTTCACTAATTTGGAGCTGATCAAACTATAGTATAGTGCAACATTTACCAAAACAAAAAAGCCAAAAGCCAGGCATGATTACTCTTTAAAAAACAAAACTTTGGCTCATTTTTATGCCATACCTTTGGTTGAGGTGCACCATCATCTTCACTTTCCATGTCTTCATCTTCTTGATCAGATAATACATCGTCTGGTTCAGTTTTTATAACCTGCTGTGAAGCCCCTCGTCTATCTGAAGGTTGTTTTCGCTTGTAAATTTTCAATGGTTTCAGAGGTTTATACTCCTCATCTTCATCATCTTGTTCTGGTTCATAGTCATCATCATTTGATTCAGGATAATCTTCTTCAGACAATCCATAGGTTTCAAAATCAATGTCGACAGTATCATCATCATCACCCACAATATCATCATCATCAGCCTGCCAGATGCGAGTTACTGAAGCTGGTTTCCTTCTTGATTTCTTTCCACCTTTGCCCTCTGGCTCTTTTGGAGTTTTCCAAGCACCTAAAGCTTTGATCTCTTGGAGTGTCTGCCAGCCTTCCTCTGACACATGTTGGAGTTGTAGGGTTGCATGCAGCGGAGGTGGGGCAACTTTTGCACTGTCAGACCACACTAAAAAGTGTCCTCCAACCAAATCATAGCTGCAATTAGAACACACTCAAAAAGTTATATGTAGCCAATTGAAAAGAATATCAGATATCACATTTGTAATTTAATTTGTCTTTGCATTTTGCATTAAGGACCTCATCCATTCCGTTGTATTTAAGGATAAAATAATTGCCCATAGTAAACTTCATACCTCCCTCCCTCTATGTTTAGCAACCAAGATAAACAGCCTATTGTCAAGGCTCAAAACCCTGAACAATATGTCGCCAGATATAAAGAGAAGGGATTCCTTTAAGCTATGGTGTTATTGTAGAATCCTGAGGATATCATACATTGACTGAAAGAAAACATATGCATGGGACTTGGAGAAACTGGGAGTTGATGACACTTCCTGCTTACATTGTAACCAGAAAGCCGATGACATATTTTGGTCATGAAAAAAGACACCACTGTTTGTAGAACACAATCGTTCAAGGAATGGTACACGGCAAGCATAAAAAGGTCAGCAAGTTGACAACTATCACATATGTTGCTTACCATACACGATCATGTTTTCTCATACAGAGCACACCTGCATATTTGTTAGTAGTGTGATGTTTTAGTTGATGGCAGAGAAGTTCAACACTGGCGTTACACACATGCATTCTAAATAATGAGACGAACCTAACATAATAACTACATGCAATAGGGCCAATCTGATGCGCGCCTTGACCTGATCAAAATTGTGCTGTTCTACTGAACCAATTCCAACCATACTTCCGTGTTTACGCTTAGTACATCATTTAGAATACAAAAGCTGTGTGCACAACTGTGATTTTCTTCATGAAAATGGGCGGAATAACACAAAATTGTACATGCATCTGTGCATGTAAAAACCATGTACCGTATTATCCCTATTAAACGCCCAGGACCTAATAAGCGCCCATCCCTGTTTTTCTCAATGACTACCAACAAACAATCCCTTATAAGCGCCCACCTTTTCAAATGGTCAGCATCCTCAAATGATCACTTGTATATTTCATTTAGTACATGAAATGGTCAGCCTCCTCAAATGACCAATTGTATATTTTCGTTAGTACCTCAAGTGGTCACTGGTCAGCCTCCTCAAATTACCACTTGTACATTGTATTTAGTACATCAAATGGTCAGCATCTTCAAATGACCATCAAATGGTCAGCATCGTCAAATGACCACTTGAACATTTTATTTAGTACGATAAACTAGTTTAAAACAGGTAACATAATAAGAGCCCACCCAAAATGACTTTGCTAACCGCCCTGGGCGCTTAATAGGGATAATACGGTAAATCAAGCACTGTACTATTGCTCATAATCATCATATAAAGTACTTACCAGTCTAATAACATGCTTGCCACCTCCATATCATCATGAAGATCATGGGCTGTTTTCACACTGTCCCATCTTACAATCTCTTCTCGTATCTCAAAGGGAGCCGTTTCAGCCGTGGCTTTGCTTACTCTAGCAGAATTTCTTCTCGTAGTCCGAGGCATAGTTCCAGATTATTTATGTTCACACCTTAGAAATAAAATGGCAAAAATAAAATTATATTTGATTTAAATTTGAAATTGTTATTCTTCTTTTGATTTGATTTTGAAAAACCAAACCAATAGGGAAACCAAACCAATAGGTAAGCCCCAGAGTAAAACGCGATTGCGTTATTCAAGGGCGTGATTCTCGCTTTTAGGAACATTTCTCGGTGTATTGAAAATCGCCCGCGAATTCTCTGCATCGTGGGTTTTATCAAAGAAAAACTCTGAAATCGCGGGTTTTTCAAAGGAAAATGATAGAGATCAAATCGACCCGTGTATCAAGCATTTTAACAGTCGTCCGTGAATGAGATTAAATGTCAAGTGCCCAGGAAGTAGCTTCGATTTTCCGCATCAATGCGGTAGAATACAATTACATCATAGCATGGTTAGAAGGGCTTTTATACTAATTAGCATACCGACCGATCAACAAAAATAACAATGAAGTTTCCGTCATCCATCCTCGATTATCCACAATCGATTGCGGAAGCATACAATTACATCGTAGCATTTTCCATACCACCAACTGAGCCTCGTTTGTCATCTGAACACATCGAAATGAAATCGACCAGTGTATCGACTATTTTACGATCCAGAAATTGGATTAAATGTCAAGTTAAATTCTTCATTTTTTCAATTGTACCTTTTGAAACCTCATGGTAGTGGCCCGTGGGAAATACCCTTCTCTAAATGTAAACAAAAGCGATGTTGTTAATCTTTTGACAATCTGCTTTTTAACACCGTGATTATGTGGTCTGCTCTTAACACGTGCGCCAGAGTCTAGCAAGTGAATCGAGCGAGTGTGGAATTGAAACTACAAAGTTTCAGAGTTCATGATTCCCGGTATTTATTTTTGGCGTGCAGCGCAATGGCAGTAAATTGGTTGGTCCCCAAATGTGTACACATTTTGGATTGAGCATGTGAGGAACATGAAACGGAGCATAAAACCATGTGCGATTGAAAAAAATAAATGTTTGACATAAAAAAAAGTTGAAATACGGCAGCTACTAATTGGAATAAACTGCTCACAAAAAGTATCGAAACACTTAGAAATGATCCAATATATAACGGCTCGAAAGGGTAGGCATTAATTGAAGCAAATAACTAAGTGCATAATTTTGTTCTGCGTATTTTGACACCTCGATCGATCAGATACGATGTCGCGGAGCGGAGTTATTGTCATTTCAATGGTCGTGGGTCCAGTTTCAAAAGTGACAATCATCCTATAGA